>VYXH01000118.1:204375-222189 GCA_013397275.1 Burhinus bistriatus | reverse complement strand
GGACGAAGACAATGAGAGGTGGCTTCGTGGTGGGGGAAGGGTGGGTGCCGTGAGGGGTGGTTTGATTTGGTGAAAAGAGACCTGCTTTTGAGGGAGGGGTTAGTGAGGGCGATTTGATTTCTTATTATTTTTGTTTTTTTTCTTTTAATTTTTGGAGGCTTTGGAAGTGCAGTGTTTTCTTTGTAGGGGCAGAGCGCAGAGAGCAGCCTGGGCTTGGTGCAGCAGGGCCGGTTTTGCAGCGGGAGGAATCCTCTCTCGGAGGGGCGGTGGGCTGGTGGGCGGCCGGGCAAGGTTAGCGCTAGGTGAGGAGGGAAGCGAGGATTGCTGTGCCGCCTCCCTGCTGCATTTCCCTCCCTTTAGTCTGCTCCCAGGCCCCGGCCTAGCCCATACCCTTTCCCCCCCACCATAAAATGAGTATCGTCTGCTTTTAAAATGCTACTTTAAAGGTTTGGAACTTAGGTTAATTTTGGGAGGGGGATCGTTCTTACATTTGTCATATGAAGATGATGATGAATCTATCACCTGCAACTGAAAGAAGCCTTTAGCGTTTATAAAGCCTTGAGTAATTTTTTTGATGTACAGGATTTTTCCTTGCCTTTTTTTTTTCCCTGTCACTGTAAAGCTTTTAATTATAATGCAAAACGTCTCCTGAAATTCGAATATCTTTAACTGTTGAGCCTTTACAGTTTCACCGATTTAAAAAAAAATAAATTCTGCTATTGTAGTCTTGCAAAATTGCTATAAACCTGTACCCTGATGACACAGGCCAATAGTCTGCTAAATTTTGCTAAATTACCATGATGATAATGAAGAAAAAGATATGTTAATGAAATAAATTACTCCTCATAAGTAAAGTTTTTCAAGTTAGGGGTAAGTTTAGCCTTGGAGATTTTGTAGTACCTGTATTATACAGAACATACCTCTTGCAGATTTTGTCTTGCTGCGGGATGTTTGGGTTTGTTTTTTATTACTAGAGGTTCTGGAATAGAAGTACTGCGTGAACAACATGCTGCTTGTTGTTTTGAACAATTAATCTGAAATTCTGATGTTCACAAACTCTTCCTGATTAATAACTGTTGTCACGTTACCTCCCTTCTACCTTTAAAGTGTTTGGTGGTGAAATGCAGATGCTCCATTTTTTCCTGAACTCTCCCCACAGAATATAGTGAGGTTTGCGCAGACAGCTAAAAATCTCAGGGTGATGACTAGTTACGGGTGTTCTGTGTGCACCTTGGGTACTTCCTGATTGGACAGGTGGCTAAGAAAAGACAGATTTCATATGCAACACCCACAGATTTTTTACTTCTGAGATATCTTTCCAACAGCAAGACCAACACAACACTGGATAGCATCCCCATTCCAAGCTTCAGCATCCCACAATTGGTGAACCAAGTTATCAGCTGGTTTTGTGTTTCCCCATTATTTGGAGAGACGTTATTTTAGGACTGATGATGTGATAGAAACCCTAACAATGTGCAAGTGTGCACACACGTGTGAAGAAAACCTAATGTGGATGATGGTAACAAAAAATTTCTGAGGGTGGCCTAAGGCCAAATGGGATGATAGTGCTACAGCGGATCTAGTAAGAGCTGGTAAACTTTGTATTGATTTGAAGCAAAGGAAAAAGAAGGCTTTCAGATGTTATTTGAGAGGTTCTTTTTAGGGATGTTGACTTTATAGGAAAAAGTAAAGGCATAGAATATATATATATGGGGGGGTTGGCAATCTATAATCTGGAAATGTACACCAGGACATTAGATCAACCTAATGATGTTAGAACCACCATTATCCAAAGGCTAGACAAGCACAAGAGTGCCAGACTTGTGAAACAAGTATAATGGGAATAAAAGTGTATAAAGTAGGAAATATGGCAACTTCTTTTGCAAGATGGTGATTAATACATGAGTCTAGGGTTATATCTATAACTAGTCTGAGTGTGTATATTTCATGGACTCTGCTGAAGTCTGTGTAAGCAACAACCAAAAATTCTTTACTTGATAATTGTGGAAGTGTTATATTAAAAGCTGGTAAAGAGGAGGGGGAGGACTCCTCTTTCCATCCCTGCCATTAACGCATGAAACAAATGAATTATGTGCCAAATGGATGTTAGATCTGTCACTAATTGAACTCAGTCTAATGGAAACTGTGCTGTTTAAATATGTAGCTATGTATGTATGGGTGTATACATATATGTACATAGAAACTTCTGGTGCTGTCATGCTTATGTTGACTGTCAGTCAGACTTAAGATAAACATACAGTTAAATGAAATTAATTCCTTTTAAGTATGTAGTTGTTCAGAATTTTCGTTTTGATTCCGTATGTCCAGTAAGATACTGCTTTTCTCTCATTTAGTGTAACGTTACTATGAAGAAATATGGCTGTCATTCTGCTCTTAAAGTGCTTCCTTCTAATATTTTTATTATTTTATTCTCCAATAAAAACAAAATGGTCTTTCTGGAAGGGTGTTCCTTGAGTGATTTATCTGTTGTCTTTCTGGTAATGCTGTTCTTTAACGCAGTGATTCATACTAGTACATGGTTTTTGTCCACTTTTGCGTATCTAATGTGTCATCATTTTTTATGCTGTGTTGTATAGACTGTTTAATGGAAAATGTGAAAAAGATCCCTAGAACTGTAATGTTGGACTCTTTTTAAAGCTGCATTTGTTATCATTCTGGAGCAGGGCTAAGAGTTGGTATATATCATGTACATGACCTGCGTGTTTACTTTCGTTGAAATGTCAGGACTGCTAGAATTTAGAAATGTGGAAAGTACCTTATTTTTGTTGTTTAAGCTAGTTTGCAAGTGGAATTAGTAAAACTTTTCTGAATTTACTTTTCTACAGTAAGGTTTCAAAGTTCTGGGCAGAATATGCGGAATTTCACACTAACAAAGTAGTCCTATTGCATGGAAATTCTTTCCTGATTTGGAGGACTAGAAATGTAGTGATTAGAGATTTCCATCTGCAGGAATTCCTGTTTTTTAAAAGATAGTCGCACCTACAATATAAAGCAATGATAGGCAAATCTATTTGGATTTAGAACAGGGGGGTGTTCACGTAGGAGTGGACAGGACTGTTGATCATCACCTCTGGAGAAAAATTGAGAACTCTTGTTTTATTCTGCCTCCTTGGATATTACTGAGTTGCAAGGAAATTGTAATTTCTCTTTTCCAGCCCTAAATTTAAAGTTTTTCCCTATGTTTGTGCAGTAGAGAACAGGCAGACTTTAAAGTATTCTTAAATGCCTGTGTTTTCCAAAAGAAGGAGAAACGTTTTATTCCTTCCTGTTTTCTTTCTTCGGTCTCCCGGTGGTTACAGTAGTGATACTGAGAACCAGTATTGAAGTTTCTTTTTGAGGATCAGCTTTCTAAGGAATGTTGCCAGTCCCTACCTTCAGAGCTGCTGAGAGATTTCAGTGCAAACATGACAGGAATTTGCTCAATTTTCATTCCATTTTCTTGGCTACAGGTTTCCTAATAACAATAGAGAAAACTACGTGGACTACCCATTAGCAGCAGCAGAAGCTTCACAGTTGTCTGCCAGAGAACTCTAGAAAACTGTGGTTTTTCATTCATCTCACGTGTAAAGAATTGTCTTCACCAAAGCAAGAATTGTAGACTTGTGTATTTTCTTAAAGGTAGCTGAGATTCTGGAGTGATAGAGAAACACGCAACGTTTGTGTATTACTGTATAGACAGAGTTGCCATTTGAAGTGGTGGTCAGCCTTTCCTGTTTTTTTTTGTTTTTTTTTTTTCTTTTAATCATATTGAGAAATCTCTGACAGGAGTAATACAAATTAGGAGGGCAGAGTGGAGTGCATATTCAGATAGAACACTTTAAAATTTTCTACCTGCTATGACTCTTCTCTTTATTTTTCTCTTAACAGTGAAATTTAATTATTAATTGTTGTAATTGTCTCTGAAGTAGTCTCTGATGCTTTGTTTATGACCTGTTGGAGATAAGTATTAGCTTGAAAATGAGGGCAAGGGATGTTTCAGGTATCGTTCACCTTCTTCTGTGTTTGTCATAATCTAAACTCCTGGTTTATGCTGTTGAATTCTTCTCTGTTTTGCATCAGTCCTATCAGTGTCCAGACTTGTTCTGTTCCTTCCGTTTTTCTTGAGAGTAGTTTTCTGTCTGCAAGTGGGAACTTTGTGACTCTTCCATGGCTTGCTTATGTCTCCCAGTCCTCTGACCCATTCAGAATTTTTTTCTAGCACTGCATATGTGTCTTCAGCTGTCCTTTCCACTGGTTTTAAGAATAAGAAACCTTCTCATTGACTTCAATGACAGATTATTTTCTATGAATGAAACCCACTTGAGAACTATCTCAGCAAAGTCAAAATGAAGCTGTCTTCTTACTGTCTTATTTTTTGTATGTGCCAATCTAACTTGGGTGATAGGTGACATGAAATATTAAGAAAGGCTGCTTCTTAAAGCATGTAGAAAGATACTAAAAATAAACTTCATTTATCTACGAATGCTCTATAACAGAGATTCCAATGTACTTGGTAGTGCATTCTGAAATAATAGCCTGTGCCCAAGTCCTCTTCCACATCATCACCTTCTTTTTAATTTTGAGACATAGGATTCTAGGAGCCCAGGCTTGTCCTTGGCTTTCTAGATTGGAAAGCATCTGTGTGCAATTTTCTGTTTTTCATTGTAGAGGCTTTTATTATTTGGTATTTTTTCCTAAGTAGCTGCTGCTATAATAATTTTTCACAAAGTGGGACATAGAAGCTTCAGGTCTAAGAGTAAGTGTCTTGTATGAGATGCCTCATCCCTTATTTTCTGGCACTTAGATTTGGTAGTAAAGTACTACTTTTTCCTCAGAAAAAATACAGAAATTCTACTGGTTTTTAGTGGCCGGAAAAAAAAAAAAAAGAAAATAAATTGAAAATGTTCCTAAAAGAGATCCTTACACTCTTCTTTATGTAAGTATGAATACAAAAGTAATAGTAATAACATCAATATGTGGCTTGATAGCAAGCATAAACCAACATTTTGCAAACGTCTTGCTTGCACAGATACTTTTATGATGAGCCTATTTGGGTATTTTAGTCTTTTGGTTCTTGTTTTATGTACAAGGATAATACATAATGCATTACTTACTGTAATGATTTCAAGAACAACTTTGGCTTTTATTACAGTTGTTTCTGGAAGATTATGCATGGATTTTAGTGCAGTATCAGACTTCACCTTTTCTATAGAGTTTTAACTGTGTCTCTTAATTGAGATACCTGAGGGCTGTCAAGGTACTTTGTGTTGTAGCAGGTTCTATAATGTGAGACTAATCACCAGACTTGCCACTTTTAAATATTGCTTTATAGAATATGAGGGGTTTTTGAGTCATCTCTCATAACTTTGTCTCCTCCCTTCCCGCTAATAGCTATTAAACCCTATTGTTTTCAGAGAAGTAGAGATCTCACAGGTAAATAGCTAGAAATTTTGTGAAAATTTTCCACTTCCGTAAATGGAGAAGTCACAATTGGTGTCCCCGAAGCGAAGGTTTCAGTGGTGCCTCAGCGTGGTTTGGTTTGCTGCTGACTGGTGTTAGTACCTATGCTGGCTGAGCAGTCGGGTCAGGGCAGCTAGAGGACTCAGTACACAGGACAGTGTATACCCCCATCTGTCTGTGTTGCAGAAAGGAGTGGAAGAGTGTACAGGATAGCTTAAGATATTGCAGGAGGCTGAGAAAACAAGATAAATAAAAATGGATCTGTTGTGGTGAGAGAGGCTGTAGAGATACAGGGAACAAATTCTTTTTTTGGGGAAAAAGGGCAAATGTAATTCTTCTCTTAACTTTGTTGTTCTAAAAGGCACTTCCATTGTGGGGCGGGAGACAGATTTGGAAAGTTCCTTTCTTTTGGCCGATCCTTTAGCACCTAGTTGTTTTCAGTTTGGAGGAATAGTCTTACGTAGGTTGAAATGTCTGATGCTCTGTACTTGATTACTTCTTGCTTAAAATTAAGAAAATTAAGGCACTAGTAAAATGATTACTCTTCTTATTTATTATATAGAATTAAACCTGGTGGTAATTTTATCTTATACATTTATTTTTTAAAAGCATTTTTTCTTAAACTTCCTCTTACAACGTTCAGCAGCCTAGCATGTGTAGTACTTTCAGGTGAAGCTGATCTTAAGCTGTGGTGAAGTCAAAGTTGGTGTCTTGTGTTAGTCAAGTCAGTTGCTTGTGAATGTCATGTTCACAGGAATAAATGGCATTTCCATAGAGGGTGCTCAGCAACCTGCGTTGATGGATATCATGACACAAAAAGAATTACCTGGCAATCTTTATTCCCCTGATCCTTCACAAATATAAGGTAAAAAATGGTTTTCATTCTGCTGCTTAGTTAGGAAATGTG
Organism: Burhinus bistriatus; assembly: GCA_013397275.1. NCBI lineage: Eukaryota > Metazoa > Chordata > Aves > Charadriiformes > Burhinidae > Burhinus > Burhinus bistriatus. The sequence goes on along the minus strand of VYXH01000118.1, from coordinate 215,822 downwards.
GAAAAGAAAACCAGTTCTTAAATAATGGGTTAAAATCAAATGGTGTATTTTTAATCATTAAATCACTGCCTAATTCAGTGATACATGTTTAAGCTGGAAGCTTTTTTTGAGAAATACTAACATAAGTAGAGCTTAGTAGTTCATTAGTACATCGACATATTTGTGAGATGTCTTTTGAGTACTTGCAATAGAACATTGTAAAAGAACTGAAAACTTACTTAATTTTCTTGTATGCTGTAGTCTCCCTGCACAGAACTGGGGATTGTGCCAAATGGAATTCAGTCTCTGAATTACAGTCTAGTATAAATCAGAATACAGAATGGGTAATGGTTATTTGGGTACTGTAGCTAACAGGAATGATTAAGAGCAAATAACTTTTGAGAAGTTGGGTTGTTTTGTTGGGTTTTTTTTTTTTTTTTTTAATTTATGGTGTAATGTTTGCAGTAAGTTAAAGAAATAGCATTTTGGCAATGCTGTTGTTTGAATAACTTTTTTCTAAATAAGCTGTGGAAGGAATTATGTTCTAACATACATGTTTTAATATACGAGGATAGTTGGTTTTTAAAAGGATTGTAGTAAATGCTTGAGTACTGATGTCTTGTAGTTAGTGTACACTAGCAATTTGCAGCATGGATATCAAGTTTGAAAATAATGCTTTCAAACTGCCCAAAGAATAGTAAAATGATTAAGTTGTGATGCTATTGTCTTGTACAGCATAAAGATGAATTGGGTGTGTGGATTCCCTACAGCAGTGAACTGTGAAGTTGCTGCTTTTATCTTACCGTGCTGTGACTCCATTTTGGATACAAAGCTGCATGCCAACTATTTATTGATTCTCTTTGCAAGGCATAAAATTATTAACTGATTTGGTCATAGGGACTAACAGAACACATTAACTGATGAGACTGAGCTGTGTGGTGCAGCTGACACACCTGAGGGATGGGATGCCACCCAGAGGGACCTGGACAGGCTTGAGAGGTGTGTGAACCTCATGAGGTTCAACAAGGCCACGNTAAGAAAGATGGGAACAAACTTTTTAGCAGGCCCTGTAGCAGCAGGACAAGGGGTAATGGTTTTAAAATAAAAGAGGGTAGATTCAGACAAGATGGAAGGAAGGTATTTTTTACAATGAGGGTAGTGAAACACTGGCACAGGTTGCCCAGAGAGGTGGTAGATGCCCTATCCCTGGAAGCATTGAAGGTCAGGTTGGACGGGTCTCTGAGCCACCTGATCTAGTTGAAGATGTCCCTGTGCAATGCAGGGGAGGTTGGACTAGATGACCTTTAGAGGTCCCTTCCAACCCAAACTATTCTATGATTCTATGATTCTATGATTAGAGTTATGTGTTGCAGCTGTGCTGCTCTTAGGGCTCACTGCTGCAGGTGGGGGAGAAGGAGAGGTCTGCTCCTCTTGCCCCTTTGCCTCCCCTAAATTCCAGCCTTGTGGTGTGTCTCGTACTGTCCACCACCCCTGAGACTTACCAGTTTATTGCCAAAGAGATTGAACTTGTTGTATACTGTCTTGCCAGATTGGCGCTTTGCCAAACCTCTGTTGAATTTGCTCACTGAAGGGTAAGCAGGAGAGCCAGGACAATGGCTTGGATTGGAGAGGGCAGACAGACTCTGCATGTGAGAGGAGTAGGCCATTCCCCCTTTTCATCTCTCTCTAGTGAGCGGTTAAGTCCGATTAAGGTGTAATACAGAACTTCAGAATAAATACTTTTGTTTAACAGGAGCTTTATTCGGCCCAGGGAAATTCAGTTATTTTAAATAACAGGTTCTGTACAGAAGTTTATGGTGTAGGCTGGAGACTGGAGGGAATAAATCAGCAGGCTGTGGTTATTCTTCCCAGGTTGGTCAGCAGGCCTTTAAAAAGTTTTTGTTAATGGGCAAGTGCTCTAAGTGCTGCATCAGGCAGGGAAACATTTCTGAATGCATATCCCAGTAATTCCCATGAAAGAATAATTTGGAGTGAAAGACACTGAATTTGGGATATCTTTTTCTGACTGAATCTTGAATGATTGTAAATAAAGAACAGTGATGATTCAGAAACCCTGTGCGAAGCCTTCCTGGGTTTTTGTTTGTTTATTTTCAGACCATATAAGCTGTAGCTGGAGCAAAGTCTCCCTAGTTTTTGGTGGTTTTTTTTTTTTATTGTAAGACTTGCCACAATCATGTTTTAGGAATGATAAATACCAATAATATTTTGCTGGTGTGGTAAAACATAATGCTATATGACATGATTAATATTATGTAATCTTAGAAATTTATGTCTTTAAGAAACAGCTGCAAAAATATTTGTTATTTTCATGCGACTGTTTTTATCCAGTGCTTCATAGTTATTTTACTTGTACTAAAATTCATTCTGCTGATGTATTTTTATTAATGTCATAGGATATAATGTTGTGTCTGTTTGGCATGTCCAATTTTTATGGTTTATTTAGCAAAATATGAATATCCTGCTGATGACAGAATTTAATACGACAGTCTTAACAGAAGGAGTATTCAAGAGCCTATTAGATGAGAATTTGAACTATTCAGTAGATGTTAGGTTTCATACAATTTCATACAATTGCCTTTGTAATTTCTGAGGCTCACTTCTTTTAGAAACACTATAGTCCATCATAACTTTATATCTACCAAGGCTTACTGCTCAGGAGGCAATTTAAGGTTCCTTCACAATTGAGAATAAACTTTCAAAAGTGAACTTCTGGACTACTCCAGCCCAGGTTATTATGGTTGTATACACTTGGCACAGTGGAGCAGTAAACCTTTAACTGAGATTACTAGTTCTACTGTAAAGCAAATATGTTGTAGCTGAATCTTCACCTGATGAATACCACAAAAAATAAATATTTGTCATTAGTGTAGTAAAAAAGTCCTTTGTCATCTAGCAAAGCTTTTGTTAGATGGTAAAGGCAGTGCTCCTTACTTGGAAGAAAAACTTACTCTGTACTGTGATAGAACTGATAGATCAAGGTAAGCATGAGTTTCATGTTTGGATGAAGGTGGCTGAAACTCATCTCCCGTTGCTCTTAAGAAGTTGAATTTTTGCTTCAGCTGTCTTTTGAGTGGTATTTCTTGAAAAAAGAGGTTCACAACTGGGTGCAATTAGCAAGCTGGCACGTGTTACTTTGTTATCAGTTGATCGATAGCATTTCCTCATCTTCACTGCCTTTGCAAGTAATTACTGAGAAAATGTTTGTTTTTCCAGGGATGTTAAAGTTATTTTTTACCTTTTTGAAACTAAAGCCTGCTATAGTGAATTTTAACATATTGTGGTTTAGTTAGTTGTCAGTGTTCCTTAAACTCATTGTTGTTAGATCTAGTCAAGTTTGATACTTCCATTACAAAGATTTATGTGTTTTTAATGAGGTAATGTAGTTGCATTACATTGTGCCTCACTGCATCGATGATCTCTAATTGCAAAGGTAGTTGAAGTATATAGTGTATCTAGTGTGAGCAGGAGGCTGTTGCCTGTATTTGTGTTGCATTTCTCTGATTTTCTTGTATTGTTTTATAAACAGACACAACTTACTTAATTTTTAACTGTATGTGTATTTGCAGGGTCATTTTCTGACTCTTAGCAGTCCCTATGTGTGGGGCCATGCAAATAATTATGCCAGCAGTTTACATTACAGCTGAGCCTACCTAACTGCTTTGTGCTGCTCAGTGACAGTCCTGCTGCCCCTCCCAGAGACAGTGTGCTCACAACTTTGCTTGAGTCAACACCGGCACGGCACTTCTCTGGCTTCATGGCAAGTTGGCTGAAGGAAATAAATTGGCAGAAACTAATCTGGGGAGGGCAGGGGTGGCGGAGGGGACAGGGAGGGAAGTGTTGGTGGAGCTAGTCTGTATTACTTTTCAGCCATATCAGCAATCTAATCCATCTGACTGCCCTCTCATATGGGTGTGAAAGCTTGCCAGTGTCATGAAGAATACGGAGAAAAAACAGGTCTTTGGCCTTTACAGAAAGGCAAATGCAAATTTTTCTCACAGCTTAGAGTTTAACTAACTCTTTCATCCTCCTTTCGTGCTTTTCCTACTCAGATTTTTCTAAGATGTGCCTTTTACATTTGACCAAATTATTGAGGTTTCTTTGGTTATTGAGTGTTTTGGGTGTATGTGCTTTTTTTTTTTTTTTTCTGTCCATTTCAGGTGAATTTTGAACAGTTGACAACATCAGAGAGGTGTCTTTCTTTTTTTTGCTTTAATTACATTTTAGAATTTCTTCTCTGTCCTACATTTGCAAGTTATTTTGTTGTAGAAGTCATGGCACCTTTCTGGACTTCAATTTCTGTATGTTTTTATAGAGAGTTAATATCTGTCTGACACTGTCTTTGAAAGTTTGCAGGATAAATCCGGAAGTGTTAAATAATACAAATTCTTGATTTATTTTTTTTCCTTCTTCTTCCTTTTGGTATGTAAATACAGTGCTTTATTTCAACCTGACATTCCAATTATTGCAGCAAACCTGGAAACCTTCTCAAAGTGTTGGTTGCCTAATTTCCAGGTAGTTAGGATAGGTTATTAATCTTATTCTGTATGTAACTGCCTTTCGGCACGTTCTGAAAATAGACTGCTGTTTGTTTAGTGCTGCTATATTCTCAGTTGCACAAGCTTAGCTTTTTTTATGAAGATGGATCCTATGGTGCATAACTAAGTCTAAAATCAGAAGCGTGCAAATCAGATGCATAATATACTGTAAGGTTTCCTGCTGTATTTTGCTTATCTTATAAAACTCTTCCAGTGCTCAGAATTTGAGATCATATGTGATTAACATCACATACTGATTTGCCACAGAAATTGTATTCTGGAATTCTGATTCAAGTGTCTTCTTCCTTGAAATGGCTTGTTAGCTTTATATACTTTTTCACATTTTGAGAGTAAATTGGCAGTTCAGAAATTGTCCCTAGCCTATCCCAACCTTTTATCCTCCAGTTTTTCCTATAATAGAGGAAGATATCTCTCCTATATTTATCTTTCCTATAAAAACACTGAAACTTTCTTCTTCCTGTCTGAATTTTTAGTGTACCTCCAGTCTAGCAATAAATGTCGTATGTAAGTAGAGAATTATGTATATTCATAATACTAGAGATGAAAAAATTACTGTTTTGTTTTTCTTTTTTCTTTATTGTTGGATCCTGCTTTTGACGTTATTAAAATTATTTTACATGTGTGGAAAGTTTGAGTGGGTGGCATACTTTATCTAGAGCGAGAAAAGAAAGAAAGTGACTGAGGTACTTCATGTTGGAAGTGTTTGTGATGATGGTGCAGTTGCCTTAGGTGATTCTTTGTACCTATGAGTGAGTAGTCACTGGTTTTACTTGACTGCTGGTTGGAACCATGTGACTTGGAACCTTGTGTCCAAACCAAGCCCAGTTAGAGCAGTTTGCTCAGGGCTTTGTTCAGTCTCCATAACCTCTCAGGTCAGTCTGATCCACTCTTGATCACCCTCATGGTAAAAAATAAATTCTTTCATTGAGTTGGAATTTTCTTCATTCCAGCTTGTGTCCATTGCCCCTTGTCCTTTTGCTGTGCATCTCTGTGGAGAGTTTGGCTTTATCTTCTCTCTGCCTTCCTGTTACGTATTTGAAGACAGCAAGAAGGTCTCCTCTCCCCACTTCTGAAGGCTGAATAAACCCAGCTTTATTAGCCTCTCCTTATATGTCATGTGCTCAATCCTTCTGGCTATGTTGACAGCCCCTCACTGAACTCCCTTTAGTGTGTCAATGGCTTTGTTATACTGGAGAGCCCAAAACCGAATGCAGTGCTCCAGTTAGTTTCATATGGAAGTGCCATATGAAGGGGAAGAGTCACTTCTCTTGACTACTGGTATTCGTTACTGTGGGGGTGCACTGCTGATCCATGTTCAATTTGCTGTCCACTTGGGACCCCTAGATCCTCTTGAAGAGCTGCTTCCTAGCCTGAACTGCTGCATGGGCTTACTTGGTCCCACATGTAGGACTTCGCATTTTGCTTTTGTTGAACTTAAGAACTGGGCTGACAAGAACCTTATAGAACCTGTCAGGTCCCTTTGAATAGCAGCCCTGGCTTCCAGTGTGTCAACTGCTTCCCCAATTTGGTATCATCTGCAAACTTGCTGAGTGCGCTTGGTCCCAGCATCCAGATTATTAACAAAGACTTTAAAACAGCATTGGCTCCAGTACTGATCACTGAGGGATGCCAGCAGCTGGATTTTTACTGGTAGTTACCACCCTTTGACCCCAGTGGTCCAGCTGGTTTTCCCCTTGCCTTCTTATTCATTTACTCTGTCCACGTCTCTCTAGTCTGGTTATAAGGACCCTGTGGGAGACCATGTTAAAGGCCTTGCAACACCCATTACTCTCCCATTACCTACACAGCCAGCCATGTCACTGTAGAATGCATTTGTGTTAGTTGGGCACAATTTGCCCTTGATAAATCCATGCTTGCTGTTCACCTTCTTGTCATCCTGTAGCTGGGAATGGATTCCTGGAAGATTTGATCCATAATCTTATCAAGGGTTGAGGTGAAGCAGACATCATCCTTGTTGCCCATCTTGAAGATAGGTGTGATGTTTTTCCAGTCATTGGGAACCTCTCTCATGCACTGACTTTTCAAACATAATGCAGAGTGTCCTAACAGTGACATTGGCAAGCTTCCTCAACACCATCTGATGTATCCTGTCTGATCCTATGGACTTCTACACAAACAGCTGACTTAAGTATTCTTTAATCACGCCTTCCTTGGCAATGAGTGATATTGCATTCCCAAAGGTTCTGCTGGTAGAGTTGGGGAACTGGGAGGTCGGAGGGCAGAACTTACCAGTGAAATCGGGGCGGGGGGGAAGACATCCAAGTTCTTTATTTTTCTCCATGTCCTTTCTCACTAGGTTGCTGTCTCATTGAACAGTGGGCCCACGTATTCCTTAGCGTTCTTTTTTGCTGCTGGTGTAAATAAAGAAGCCCTCTTGAAGTACTTCTGCATTGTTTTATGATGCTATCATAAGGGCAGCATCCTCTACATCTCTGTTGGGAGAATCAATAGGAAAGGTCAAGAAACACTAGTTGTCCATTGTGTGGTTACCACTGCTATCTTACCAGAAAAACCTTCAAAGACATTTCAAAGAAAATGTTTAACATACTTCAAAGCTCTATCCTCCTCTGCAACTCCTTGTTAATACTTAGAAAATATTAAACACAGTTCAGCAAATGATCAAACTTACGCAGTTCTGTGTTCTTGAGTCCAGTCATTCTGTGTGATATTCTGCCCTGTAAGCAACCCAATGTGTATGAAAGTCCTGAAGAAAAAAAAAAGTTGTTTATCAGAATATGCAGATGATTTTCCATCTTTGAACTGCAGACCTCTTATAAATGCTTTTTCTTTGCATGCTTTTGTCCAGCAGTGGATGCTCTGTATTTATCATTGATTTTTTGTTGACATCACATTCCTGGAAGGGTGGGGGTTTTTATTAGCCTCCTGAGAAATTAAAATGCCTTCATGTGTGAAAGAATGTCCATACTTTGTATCCGTTACAGTGGTGTCATAGAACTTTACTGCTGAACTCTGTGCTTCATGTAATAACTCACTATCAATTTATGATTACTGCCTGTTATTGGAAATTAGTTTGATAGCTTTTTTGCATCTGCAGCTAATTTAGGGAGAGGAAAGTTAAAGCATCTTTTAAGCAATAAATCTCTGAATCTGTACCTATAAATGTAGGCTAGGCTATTGTTCCATGCAGATTTCTTTGGTATCCTTAGTGCCTAAACCAGTTTTGGTTCTCGGATACCTCTTACCTCTGCTGTGCTGTCATAGCTGTGCTGTCATAGCTGTGCTGTGGTAGTGTGGTTGAACAGGAGGGAACTGATATGGTTGAAAATTAACTTTCCCCCTCCTCTGCCATTCAAGGTATTTTTGCCTGAATTAGTTTCCTTCCCCGGGTTTGCTCTCAGTGAAGAGACAGCTGTGCTGACATACGCAGGGTACAGGACAGGAGCAAGAAGCCCCAGCTTTTAGGAAGCATGAGGGGTGCGTAAACCTGTTTATGTAGTGCTGCTTCAGAATGTGAAAATGCAATCTCACTGTGGTTACAGAGTTGACTTACTAGAGCTGATGGTATTAAAGCTGGAAGATAAAAAGCTATTTTGCATAGGAGCCTGAAGAAGGCTTTCTGAAAGAACAATGAAGCAACAGGGAAGGTAAAAATTAAAAAATGTTTCTGTGTCAGATTTTTATGAGTACTTGTAGCCTCTTAACAATAGATGTGATACTCTAAATGAACAACAGATTAGAAAGCTTAGAAGCATTGTTTTTAATTTCCTTAAATATAAGTTTGGATGAAGGCAATGATTCTGAGCACTTTTAAGTTAATTTGCGTTTTTTGTGTTCTGCTGCAGTATCTGATAAGTTGGTTGCAGTTGTGATAGTCTAAGCATTTGTAAGATGAGGCTTCTATTATTTCTTTTTTTCAGGCCAGTGTAACTGAGGAAAAAGAATGTAAACTTCAGGTCCTCCTGGAAAAACTCCTTGGTCTTGAATCAAACCTTTGTTTGATTTAGGTTTCATGTTTAGGGTAGTTCTTGGACACACAGAAAGAGATGTGATCTCAGCAGACAAAAGACTTGTAAAAGCTTCTGTGGGTTGTAATAGAAACCTTGAAGTCTCTACTGTTGTATTCTGGGGGTGGTGGGGAGTTCTGGCAATCCAGTGATACATCTGAAAAAGTTGCTTTCCTAGAAAAGTTGGTCTTCGTGTGGCCAGTATGTACATCTGTGGTGGGTTGACCTTGGCTGGTCACCAGGTGCCCACCAAGCTGCTCTATCACTCATCTTCTTCAGTAGTAGAGTGGGAGAGAAAATATCACAAAAGGCTCCCGGGTCGAGATTAGGACAGGAAGATCACTCAGCAATTACTGTCATGGGCAAAACAGACTCAGCTTGGGGAAATTAATGTAATTTATTACCAATCAAGTCAGAAGAGGGTAATGAGAAAGAAGAACAAATCTAAAAACACCTTCTCCCTACTCCTCCTTTCTTCCCGGGCTCAACTTCACTCCTGATTTCTCTACCTCCTCCCCTCAAGCAGTGCAGGGGGATGAGGAGTGGGGGTTCTGGTCAGTTCACAATGCATTGTCTCTGCTGTTCCTTCCTCCTCACACTCTTCTGCTGCTCCACTGTGGGGTCCCTTCCATGGGAGCCAGTCCTCCATGAACTTCTCTAATGTGGGTCCTTTCCATGGGCTGCAGTTCTTCACAAACTGTTCCAGCATGGGTTCTTTCCATGGGATGCAGTCCTTCAGGACCAGAGTGCTCCAGCATGGGTCTCCCACGGGGTCACAAGTCCTGCCAGCAAACCTGCTGTAGTGTGGGCTCCTCTCCACAGGTCCTGCCAGGAGCCTGCTCCAGTGCGGGCTTCCCAGGTGATGCATCCACCTCTCCAGCATGGGGTCCTCCATGGGCTGCAGGTGCATATCTGCTACACCATTAACCTCCATGGGCTGCAGGGGGACAACCTGCCTCACCATGGTCTTCACCATGGGCTGCAGGGGAATCTGCCATGGCGCTTGGAGCACCTCTTCCCTCTCCTTCTTCACTGACCTTGGTGTCTGCAGAGTTGTTGCTCTCACATATTCTCACTCCTCTCTGGTGGCTGCTGTTGTGCGGCTGTTTTTTTTCCTTCTTAAATATGTTATCACAAAGGCTCTACCACTGTCGCTGATGGGTTCAGCCTTGGCCAGCAGCAGATCCATCTTGGAGCTGGCTGGCCTTGGCTCTGTCAGACATGGGGACAGCTTCTGGCACCTTCTCACAGAAACCACCCCTGCAACGACCCCCGCCCCACAGCTACCAAAACCTTGCCGTGCAAACCCAATACAGCATGGTATCCAAAACAATGGAAAGAAATAGATAACGTTTTTCTGGTCAGCTGTAATATAGAATATATGGAATGATTTGCCTTAGAGCACAGGGTATGAGACATGCAAAAAAGGTCTTCTAAGATGATACTTTCTGTGAGACACTAGAACTTTACTAAATACTGTATATGTCACTCCTCACTTCAGTGTTTTAGGCAGAATTCTAAAGGATTTTTTTTGCAAATGCACAAGTTTGTGCTTATTTCATGGAGATACACTATGAATTTTTTTTCTTCCATTTAGGAATTGCTTCATGACATTGTTCAATGATAGAAACTCCTGCTAAAGGAGTTTACAAAACAGTGGCCACACAGAGGAGCTTAACGGTGTTAATCTGCTTTCTGCTATTCTTCCTACAAGCATACTTTGTTTTGTAATCCAAAATTTGTTAATTGGGTTTTACACAAAAAGGCAGTATGGGAATTTTTAAAAGGGTGACTTCAGGATGTGGTTAATAATGCCATAAAAGTTTTAATTAAAAACTAAAATACAAATTATTTTTTCAGTAAATTTTTTTAGTTGGCTTTTTAAAAATGAAGTGACTGATCACTATTTCAAAAAGCATTGATATATGTCAGATACACCTGTTTAAGATGTCCATTTAAATTCCACCTAGTTTCTGGGACTCAGAATTGCTAATCTCCCTTGATATAACAGCAAACAAAGGAAGTTTATAGTGGGAGGAAAAATGATTTGTCATTGCTAGTGAAGTCTACTCCAGCATGCTGCCTTTCTTGGGCAGAGGCATAGCAATTGACTTCTGTTGGCTCAATATCTTAGGGCCAGGTCTGCTTATTTGAATATTTTCAACTTCAGAGTGTGAATGTGTCTCTTTGCAGTATACAAAGTATATGTAGAAACTTAGCCTGTGTGACATATGACTTGTTATCCCTGTTTAAAAAAAAAAATAAAATAAAAAAATCCTGTATAGAATCAGATTCCAAGTGACCATTCAGATCAAGTAACTCTGTTAGGTGAACAATCTGGCTAACATGATGGTATACTTCTAGATTTGCGTTCTGGTAGGACCAAGAATACTAGAGAAAGTGGAAACTGATCCAGAGCTGAGTGAGCAGAGCTGGGATACTAAGACTGTTCTTCCATGGACAACTGAGCTGGTCTATAACGGTGGACTGGGTTATTGCACAAATAGGTTGCTGAGTTTATGACATTGCACAAATAGGTTGCTGAGTTTATGACAGTAGACAGAATCCATGGCAAGCGGTCTCTTGGAAGCAGAGATGGTAAACTTTATAAGATATCTGAAGACTTGTAGAGAAGGCAATAGAAGAGCTGGGAGCATTGATGCATGTGATAGAAGTCTTAGTATCGCAGGTGCAGGGCCACAAAAATGGACAGTTGCAATGTCAGAAAAAATGTGCAGGGAAGATGAGTTAATGTCTGCAAATTCCTTCTTTAGAGAGGGAGTTATCTGCAGTGAGGATAGGTTTTATCAAAATGAAGACAGAACCAGTCTCGTGGCACCTAGAGTAGGGGGAAGCTGATGTAATTTTGATGTAATTAATGCTTAGTGGATAAAAGTATTAAAAA
>VYXH01000118.1:185735-204359 GCA_013397275.1 Burhinus bistriatus | reverse complement strand
TTGTAGCAAAAAAAATAAAAAAAAAAAAAAAAAAAAAAAAAAAAAAGAAAAAGCCCTCTACTGAAGTTGGTAAAACTAAGGTAGGAACTGATACAGAAAATCGTGTACAAGTAGTCTGGTTTAAACAGGAAAAGAACCAACAGAAACCCCATACCAAGAAAAGTGTTTGCTTCATTTGCGTGAAAAAACCTAGAAAAATATTTTAGGTAAAATAGGAGAGCTAGAAACTGACAGAATTAACTTATTTGAAATTAGATAGAAGGAAAATAATTAGAGGGACCTTATGACAAATTGAGACTAAAGGGGGACTGGTGGAGAATCGATTGTGCTGACTGAAGAAGTACTCTATGTTCCAGAAAATGTTCAAGTCAGATCAAACTTAAAAGGCTTCAAAAGTTATATGAAATCCAGATAGATTCAAGGACTGTGGGGGAAAAAAAAAAAATAAAAAAATTACAACATTGGAAATACATTACCAGTTGCTTGACCAGGATGACGACTGTAGTAACCTGTTAAGAGAAACTCTAAAAGCTGCAGGGATAGGAGACAGATACGGAGGGAAGTCTCGGTGAAACACCGTCTTCCAGTTCTCCTTCTAGAGGAAAACATTGTGTGCAAAAAGAAGGGGCAGTGAGTTTCAGCAATTCCCTTTCACGTGAAATTGGGACTCTTGGATGTACTTGTTCTTCAGGATACAATGAATGTTGTTGGAGAATCTTGCAGCGCATTTGTGAAGTGCATCACGTGTTGCAAGGATGCTGAATTTCTAAACCTGAAGGAAAACCATACAATACAGAAATGTTTAATTCAAAAAAAGGACTACAGAGAATCACAAGAAACTCTTTGAAAAGAAACTAAAAGATGCAGCTGGAGTGTAAAATATTTGCAGACAGCTTGGCAGTTATTTAAAGACGCCATATTGGAGGCTGCTTATTTAAATAGACTTCAAAAGGCCCCACAAAATACTGGCATGGCTAAACAGCAACATAAGGGGAGATGTCTGAAATAAAGCATCATCCTTCTTGACTCTGAACTTTTGCCCAAATGGTGAAAATACAGAATAATAAAAAAGCTGATATATTAAACCTGTAATTCTAATGAGGCAGGCAAAAAATTTTTTGATCGGTAACTCCCAACAGGCATAAAAACTATCGTTAAGTATTTCTTCAAACTCAGCAGAAAAGTTTCTGAAGTATCTGTGGGGTCGGTAGACACCCAGGTTGTAAAAGGTGGCTTTGGAGAATATAAGGTCATAGCTGAAAAATGGAATTGCTTGCACCCACTTTGGCAACACTTATGAAGGTCTTTATGCCAGAATATTTCTTAAGAAGGAATGGGATAGAGTATGTGACTCAAAACGAAACATCAATGGAAAAAATTGCAGTACATTAAGCAAACAATGAACAAGGTGACAGGATCAGATGGCATTCATCCAAGTGTTGTAAACAGGAACTCAGGGATAAAGGAGCTAATGACCGTAGTGTGTTACTTGTTGATTAGCATTGTCTTTCTTCTACGGGTAAAGAAGGTAGCTTGTATGATACCAGCTTTTTAAAAAGGCAGTGGAGGTATTTGAGAAGCTTTACCTCCATGAGCTTTGTGACCATACAACCCAAATTTGTAGAAATAATAGTGAAGACCAGAATTAATTTCATCGTTCCCTCTGTAAAGTCCTTTGGCAAAGGCTTTTGGAGAGGCTAAGTTGCCTCTTGGATAAAATCAAAAGTTTTATAAACAACTGGCAACTGATGGAAAGAGAGGCAAAAATGGTTCATTTTGTTAATAGAAGGAGTAACCTGTTGAATTCCACAAAGTTCTGTGTTAACATTGGTGCACAGATAGAAGGAAAGGGTTTGATAATGAGGTGTCAAAGTTTGTAGATGTTGCAAACTTTACTTGGGTTAGTATAATGGCTAGCTATTTAAAGAAAGTTGCAGATGCTCAGACTTTGGGTTACGTGGGTTAAAATCATATATGAAATTCAGTGTAGGTAAATGCCAAATAATCCAAGTGAATAAGAAGTAGGAAAGAGATTGGCTCTGAACTGGTTCTTACCAACTGTGAGTGAAAGATGGAATTATCTAGTACATAAAGATCAATGCAGTTCTTCGTAGCAGTGAAAACAGCAAATCCAGCGTTAAGAATTATTAGGAAAGGAATAAAGAACAAAACAGAAATATCATACTGCTTCTGCAGAAATTAATGGCACGTATGCATCTTGAATATTCCTCATAGTGTTGGTATCTTCATCTCAAAAAGGATACAGTAAACTAGAAGAGGTTAAGAGAGAAGCATTGAGAGTGATTTAAAGGCTTTTATGTGATGAAAAATGACTCAGGTTTTTTTTGGTTTTTTTTTTTTTTTTTTTCTGCCTGGGAAAAGGATGACTGTGAAAGAACACAACAGAGATCTATGCAGTCGTGAGTGAATAGGGAAGGATTACTTATCACTATATTCCAAAGTACAAGAACTGAAGGAGTGGAGTACTAAGTAGGAGCAAAAGATGCCAAATTGAATCAGGACAAACAAAAGCAGATGCTTACTCATATAGTGCATAATTAAGCTGACGTACTATCTTCTGCAAGATGCTGTTGATTCTATAAAGTAGGCTTGATTGAAAAAAACAAGTTGGGAGGATGAAAAGGCTAGCAATGGCTGTTAAACACAAAAATATCACCCATGGCTCAGGAAGTCCTCAGTAGATGTAAGTAGCTGGAAGCAGAGGTTGAATATGAAATAAATATTTCTGTGTGCACTCTTTATACTTCACTCTAGGCATCTGTTGTTGGTTGTGATTTTTTTTTTCTGTTCTATCAAACCATAGGGTTGCATTCATTATTTCTAAATGCATTTCCAACTGTGTAAAGAAAAACATAATAAGAAAAGAAACAAATCAAAGCTGCTGCATAGTTTGTCATATAGAATTTGTACGAGACAGCTCTTAGTCGCAATGATTAAGGTGTGGGGTGAGCAGTGCCTTGCCTTAATGAATGCTGTCTCCATGCCCTGGACCTCTTTCACTTAAGAATACCCCCATGCCATCATATTATATGAAAATCTCTAGACTGTTGGAAATTGCAGTAGATAAATCTCAAATTTGATGTGGTGTGACTGTTCCCAGAAAGTTCAGGTTTTTACTTACTTGATGCTAACACTGAAATTTCAGTTAGCATCAGATGTTAATTCAGGTCAGTGTCATATGTTGAATAAAAAAAGCATATTATTTTGAAAGTGTACTTGGGGCAGTTCAGAACTGTTACTTTTATATAGAAAAAATAAATATGTGCTTGGTTATTAGACATTTAAATAATAAACTCTAGCACCCTTTCTGCGTGCATATAGTTCATATCAGAGAAGGAACCCTTAAATTTACAGGTGTCAGTAAAACAGTTGAAATCCTTGTGAAACTACGTCACGTCATCATTTTTAATAGCTTGCTAACTTGTTGCACTAATAATCAAGATGTTGACAGATACTCGCTTGTATTTGTTTAGGAAAATGAGTCATCACTGCATTGATGAACTTTGTCAAATGATAGTTAAACATAGACATCAACAAAATAGATACTTGGGGAAAATATATGCGTCTGGTTTACTCCTCTAGTATGTGTTGATTAATAACTCAGCTTGAAATCAAGACTTATCTTAACTTGTTCTCATTTCAGCTTTGGATAGATCACAGTCCAAGAGAGATGGAGGTTTTAAAAATAATTGGAGCTTTGATCATGCAGAAGAAAGTGAAGGAGATGCAGAGAAAGAGTAAGGATGCTTTTATCTAGGCTATTGAAAGTATAAGTGTCTATTTATAAATAAATACTTTTCTGTAATTTATTAATAAGAAACAATATATAATATCTTAAAAAATTCAGTGATTAAGAAAAATGGTTTCAAAGAAGTTATTATTTTAAATAATATTGCTATATAAAATTGCATTATAATGTAAAGTTAATTGTGAACACAGGGTTTACAACATAGGGCACAGTACATTTCAAAAGTGTTGCAATTGTCTTTGGAGCTACTGTGTAAGTCTGAGGAACACAGACGAGAAATAGGTCAACATGAAAAGTAAGGAAATGGAAAGGTAGGGTATCCAAGCAGCTTCACCTTTTCCTGTAGTGGTGATGCTACTCAATACTTCACAGTTATGATTAAGGTACTTCAGTAGCTGAAGGCCTACATCAAGTTAAACTGAGTTTAAAAGACTGTAAGTTTTTCTCCATTGTGCTTATTTCACTGGGTAGACTTAAGGCTGGTTTTGTTCCCTGATCGTTTATTTCTTTACTTAGTATGTTTGGGTTTTGACTAAAGCTTAAACGCTATGTGTGTAGTTCGAATACATACTTTGTCCTTGTGACGTTTTATTGTTACTAAGCTGTTTTCTTGATATTAATGTATTTATTTCCAAAAAGACTCATGAACTGTTAAAAGAACAACAAGTTTATGCATGAAGAATTCATGCTAGGTTTATTTGTTGTTCTTAGATATTTTTAGAGTAGGACCTGCAAGTTTAAAAAGGTTCTCTGGTAAGGAAAATCTGAATCCTGTGGTGAAGTACAAAAATAATTCTTAGATGAATGTATATCCTATAATATTCTGCCAAATATTGTGCGTTGGAAGGGAGATGGGAAAGTAGACATATAACCACGTAGGCTGCAGCAGCAGGCTATGCTGTAATCTGACAAAAACATTAAGAAATATGATATTTTAGTCATTAAAAAAGGAGCTCAGGAGTTCATGGGAATGTGAGGTTAAGTGTTAAGAGCTTTTGTCAAAACAGACCTCTATCAGAACTTAAAACGACTTTATAAAAGATTCTCCAACTAAGGGCATTTTAGTTTTATAAAATTAAGCTTGCTCTTTTTTTTTTAGCAATTTTACGTCCATTTCAGGTGCATAGTAATATGTTTTAAGTGTAGTGGCAGTACGTACAATACAGTTAATATTTGCATTTTGCTTGTTTTCAGAAATAAAAATAACTCACATTTGTAAGCATGGCACTTTTTTTCTTCTAGTAATTTACTGCTGTTTTACATCTGTCTCCAGCTGATGTTGACTTAAGAACAGAGAATGAGATATGTGTAGTGTAGTGATGCTAAAAAAAAAAAAAAAGGTTTGAAAAACTGATTATGGAACATATGTTTTATATAATTATATCTGATTTTAAGATTGTATTTCTGAGTGATTTTTCATTCCTTTCAAATATTCTGTAGGTTAAACAGTTTTCCCATAGCCAGTGTTGAAATTTTATTACCTACTCACATCAGTAATTTGTTTTTAGACCTGGGAATTACGAAGAATCTTATCTGGAAGTTTTACAAAAAGAGTAGTTGAGAATTGATTTTAAACTGGAGATCCTGGCTTTTTTGCTTGCCCATCCTCTGATACAATTTCAGGCAACTTCTCACTCCCTCCCAACAGCTACATGTTTTAAGCTGCCCACATACTTATTTTTGGTAACACCTGGTTTTAGTGTCTTAATGGCATTGTAAGCTTTGAATGTTTTGAAAAAAACATGTGTATTTCTGATACATTTTTATTTTCTGTAACAGAATATTGACAGAAGGGAATCTTTAGAAAACATGATTTGACAGTAAATTCCCCTTTTCTTTCTAAATTCCCTTTACCTTTAGCAGAACATTTCAAAGATTAGCAGCTTTAGTTCATAGAATCGTTCTAGCAAAAAGCTTTGCATCCTCCCAGTATTTTGAGCACACTGTGCAATAAGTATGTGTTCTGGCAATTTTTTTAAAACATCATTCCTATTTGCTATGTTATGCTGGTATTTATTAGCAACGCTTGTAATTTACTGCATTTCTGTGTGGAGAAAGCTGTAAATCTGAAGCAAACATCAGGATGCATCTCATGCTTATTGTTGAGGCACTAGCATTTTAATGTCTGACCTTATCGCAGCTTTTTGCCCTCTTAATGGCAGACACACAATAAGTTTGTTTTGAACTGGCCCAAGAATAACATTCCAGCACTTAAATGATTGGCTGTATTCTTGTATTACCCCATGAGACCTGTGCTAATGTTGTTGGTCAATACTGGATGCCTGCTTGGATTATCTTTCCTCAGTGAGATGAACACGAAATATGTGGCTAATGACCTCCTACCAAAGCAATTTTTAGAACAGGTAGATTATTTTAAAAGAAGTGTGTTGTTGAACTTATTTGGGGAATTAGATGGACTGTGTCATAAGGGTAAGGTGTCAAGTAATGAATACAAAGAGAGTCAAGAACTTCATAAACTGAAGAAGATTTGGAAAAATTAATGGTCACCCAACACGATATATACGTTTTTCAAATGCTACTAGAGTTGATACTGGGCATGGAACTAAAGTTACGGAAATTGAAAATGGTAATTGACAAGTATCTTACCCTAAAGTAAATGCCTGCAGGTAATCTTCAGTCCACTTGAAAGAGTAACAGTAACTTTTTTGATGATTTACAAGATTTAATCTACTCAACATAGCAATCAAGATGGTAGCAAGTGACTTGAGACTTTTCTTGCTTTGTACTTGGAGATCCCACAGGAGAGGAACCTTTATGTAGAACAATAGAAAAAAAGACCAGTTGATCAGTTGAACACACTGAAACCTGCATAGACCGTCACAGAATAAATGATGGAAATGATATGTATCTTCTGTAGCAGAAGACATAAAAGGATGGCAGACTTATGCAAACATGGCCAAAATAATACATTAATTAAATTTATTTCTGAAATTAACATGTTGTAAGATGCTTTCTGGTTTTACAGATGGTTGTTCTTGAAGTGTCTTGGATAATTCATATTTACTTCCTTTTTAATGTCTGGGTAAACGTTTTTGAAATACGTCTTGATACACCCCACAGTGGTTTTGTAAACTGATGGGCCCAGTTTTTTCTTGGCTATCATGCTGGGTTTTTTAATAGTCCAGACTTGAGCCTTCCACTCTGGTTTGTTCAATAATAGCCTTATCAAAAAACTGGATACAAATAAATGTGTCTCTGATTTATTTGCACTATAGTGTCCTTTCTTAACTAAGACTTTATTTCAAAAAATTTAAATTTTTTTTTTCCATTTATTTAAGGGGGATAAACTGCTTGTTCCCTTGTATTCCTGACTGGAAAAGCAATGATACTTTTTTTTTTTTTCTAATTTCTGTTTGGGTTTTTTCCAAATTTTTTTTTCTTTTTATTCCTTTCTCAGAAGACCCCCCATATTTATATAGATGTTTTATCCTTCTTTTGTGGCCCTGTTAGTAAGGCACTGTAGCCTTTAAATTGATAAAACACTTTTTATTCAGAGCTTCAGTTCTTCATTTTTAGTTAAGGTTATTTGTAATGGGATGGCATTGTGCATGAGTTGAATAATACCACTACTTCTTTTGTGCCTCTGATATCAGGGCTTTTTTTAAATGTGCTGCCTACCACCATGTAATTTAAAATGTGCAATGAGAGGAAATATGTCAGCCTCCTGTTTTTATATGTAAGAGTTTTGAGAAGGAAATTCCAATTACTTTTGAAATGCGACTGGATCAGTTGGTAGTTGATAGAAATAAGCTTGCAGCTCATTGGAGTGTAACCTCAATGATCAACAGAGGTTTGAAGTTTGGGTTGCTTGTAGATAGTAGTAAAAACATGGTCTGTTACACTGAGGTGTCTAGCTTTTGCACAGTTCTTAATGTTTTAAAACATTGAACAAATAGTGATTGGAGATAAGTAAATGGAATTTTGTTGGTTTTTTTTTTTTCTTGTTCAGTGCCTACATTTGAATGTGTAATTATGAACTTCCCTTTGGAAAGAACTCTGTTTACCTAAATTACTTCTATTTTTTTTCTTAATTTTAGTAAAGACTTAACTTTAATTTGTTATAAAATGTTAAAGTATTGAAAAGTTAGAAATTATTGTTCTAATATGAAAATACCTCTCTCTGGTTCCCTGGTTCGAAGTGGCAAAGTGTGGAGGTATGGCTTCCTCCCAGCAAGACTGCTGAGGCTTCATTTCAGTAGTGTTAAAACGTTATTGTCTGGTATGTGGGAGTGTGGTATAGTGGGTTTTTTTCCTGTCTGTATAATTTACTTCATTTAAGCAGGCAACTGTAAGCATGTGATAAATGAGTAAATAGACATTGCTCAGTTGCTATGTATTCTGCTCTCTAAAAAAACAGCCTTTCTGATACTGATGCGTATACTTTGCATTCCTTAAAATCTAGAAATACTGGTTCTTTAAAAACATCCAATTCCCAAATATTTTTCTAGTCATGTCATTTTAGTTGCATCATAAGAGTTATTCTTGTTCAATTTGATTTAAGGATTTTTTCAGTGTTTTGTTCATTTGTAGTCTGTTACCATCTCTTCTCTCCCACCCACCCAAACACCCTTTGTTAAAGTGGTTGCAGTATTGTGGCATCTTGAAGCTGTAAAAGTATAGCTTCTGTACAAGGGCATTTTGAAAATTGTCATGATTTTTGTACAGGCTGGATCTGAAGAAGGAAAACATATCTAGAAGTGAAATGATCTGGCTAGGTCAACAGAAGGTGAATGCCAGAGCTACATGTACCTACCATAGGTTGCTATTCATGTCTGTGCTGCAGGATTTTGTTTATGCTTTAGGATCGGGAAAATTTCTGAAATTGTTAAACTCATTGTCTTCTGATGAAGGTTTGAGAAAGCTCCGTGAGCCTCCCTTGCAAGAATAATCTATCCTGAAAGAGAGTTTAAAAAAACATGTTACATTATTTTAAGATAGGAAAATACAACGATGCCACTGGCTAAGTGTTGACATTTACATCATTCTTCCCATATCAAAACCAACTGTGCACACAATCTTATCTCCTGAAGCTTCAGGATCTGCAATTCTCACCCTACGAGTCAAGAACTTTTTTCTTTTATTTTATTTGATGTAGGGATATCTGTATTTTATAAGGTGGAGGAATAAACTATAACATGATGGGAAATCTTGTGCATGGAGGAAGTTTTTAGGAAATTGGGTGGTGGTGGTACTGAGTGGTTACCTGTATACAAAGAGCTAAAGTCACTATGTATATTGCAATGAACACGTCATACCTACAGCTAAGAAATGTTTCCACCTTTACCTCCATCATCGTTTCTCTTGTGTAGCTGTTCCCTTGGCACTCCTGGCATGACTGTTTGTATTTTTAAGTAATTTCTGCCTGAATGATCTTAATTAAAAACCCCCAAACCATGCAATTGTAAGTTGGCTAAAGTTGTATTATTTCGTTGTGGCCAAGAAAGGAGTAACCTTACCAGGATTGATGAGAAGGGATTATCTGCAGGTTGCTTCTCCTGGAAGCAAGAATGTGTTAGCCTAATCTAGCTGCTATCAGTATAAAATGTATGATTGGGGTTTTAATTTAAATACTTAAGATTATTTGAGGATAACTGCCTCTTACTGAAAAGAGTACATTTTCACAGTATCATGGGCTGGGTTTCCTTTTTTTTTTTTATTTTTTATCTTCTTCCCCACTGTAATAGCTGAAAATTACAGACATAGAAGTACTAAAGAAACACATTTTAATGAGCAATTGAGCCAAACTGAATATGCTATTTTTAGGAAGATGTATTTTGACAGTAATTCCTATGGGATAAAATTTAGTTATGTGTAACTTCTTCTCCTAAAGCACTGTGAAGTTTGCAGTTTTAAATGACATACTTGAACACTGATATGCATGAACAAACCAAGACTATGTTTTATAGGTTAATTTAGTATTTGACTCAATTTATGCATAGGGTTATATAGAATCTTTCATGATGTCGGTAACATTGCTATAACAACATTGAAGGTTCAATAGTATTATGTATTTTGAATTAATTACATCTTTTAAATTTTGCTTTTTGTGAAATAATTTGATGTACACTTTAAGTTCAGGTTCACATAATACATCTGGATTACTATGTTGCCCATGTTACGTTCCTGGTGTTTCAGGCATATAAACACAATGTGTATGTGATGCATTTTAAACATAGAGGGAAGGAGGTGAGGGGGGGAAGCCCTTTGTGTGTTTAAAATGTTTTGCTGGTGTTCTGTTGCATTTACAATGTATCTGCTTTTCTCTCCCACACCTATCTAGTGAGGCAAACCTGCTCAGCATAGATGACAGTGATGGGCCTTTCAGTCCCAATGAAGAAAGAAAGGTAAGTACTCTGTTTGTCTCGTGGTGAAAATGTATCTTTAAAGCTTGCTAGGTTCTTAAACAATGTTGCTTAGTCATCTATGCGGTATTACAAAATGAAAGTTTATGTGTTGATTTAGCAACATATGTTCAAGCTATCTTTCTGTCTACCGTTAATGTTTGTGTTCCTCTTACTCCTGGTGGTTTGTATAGTATTCTGAAAATATAAGCATGAATAACTGGTTTTAAGTGTAGACAATTATCGTTAATGGGTTTATATTTTTAATTTAAAAATATTAATCCTTGTATCCTATGATTGCTTCCTGCCAGATTCCCAGTTTTGTATGCATATATATGTGTGTGTGTGTATAAAAGAAGATACATAGGCAAGCCCCATGCTCTTTGTGTTTTTTTGTAATGTATACCTAAATAGCTTACAACTGGTAGATGCTTCATAATACTTTGAAAATATTCATATTTTGTTTAGTAAGGAATTCTAGTGAGTAAGGGTGTAAACGGGGTATATTTTGCATGAAATTTGGTACAAAAGCAGTCTGAAAATGAAGCCAAAGTAATATTTATATAAATATTTTGCAATTTGTTTTTTCCTTTTAACTTTCATACAAGTATTTTAATATATGTGAATTCTTTTGTTACAGTCACTTCGTTGTCGGCCTGGAGCTGTCGGCACCAGTGGTGATTTCATAAAAACATATGCAAGGCGAGGCAAAGCTGGAAGCTTGAGACTTTTTAAAGGGAACTCAATTGGCCTCAACATGATGGGAAATAGCAAGAAACTGAGGTACTACGTTTAGTTTTATGTTTACTTACCTACTTCATCGTTGATATAAATCAATGCTAAATGAACAGAACTTGTGTTACATTTGAATTATCTGCTGTGCGTTTTAAGAAGCTACACTGTTCTGTACTTCTGAGCAAAGATAGAAAACTAGATTGTTAAGGTCTTTCGTCTTCCAAAATGTGAAATAGTACATTAGTAAAATACCAGAAGATTATTAAAATAGTTACAGCATTCACTGGCATACTTGTCAGTGCCTTACCAATGTTGTCTGCATGTGCTGTTGTTTCCTTTATGCAGCACTAGCAGCTAGAAAATTATTTCTAACATCCCCATCAATAATTTCTTCTTTCCACGACTGTGATTTGCCAAGGTTAACTCAGGATGCATTTTCTGTTTTTCTTACTGCAAGATATCATTTGATTTAGGAGTCACAGACTCCTAATCCTTTAAAGGATTCGGCAAATATCCATACTCCTACATGATAGCTTGAGATTGTCACTTGCGTTTGAAGCTGACAGGAACAGTGTTTAAGCATTCAGTGCTATACTTTCTTGTTACTACTGTCCCTGACAGACTGATCTCTTTATTTAGTATATAATAAAAAGTGATACGTTCATGTGACTTCCTCTGAGAGTGTTTCGTATTGCTAAAGTGCACTCAGTTTCATAAGATAGCTAGCTATAGTTGGGGCAGCCATCAAATATCTAACCCATACAGAGCTGTATGAGGGATGTCCTTGTCTTCATTCTTGCATGCTGCTCCGTAGAGCTTGGTTGGTTAGTGGAACCGTCTTATCACAGAGTCATCTGAGAAAATAAATCCTTGAAGTCTTGTGTGATGTGTGTACTCTCCTGCTGTTCTGATCTTTGAGCCTGATGTACAGGGAACAAGTCCAGAATTTCCAGTCTGGACTGGTGGTCCATCAGTTTGATAGAAAGGAATGAATACATACTTCAGTCAAAATAAGGACTGTTTCTGCCTTTATGTTGTAATTGTGACCTGTTCCCACATATTAATCTGTCTTGTTGAATATCAAAACCTGGGTGACCCTTCACCCACTATCTTAACCAAATATGATACATACTGCTCTAATTTAGTTTTTCTGTAGCTTGTGGATAGTCTTAAATTCGTGCATACTCTTAAATAAAAAAAACCCACAACAAACAAACAACAAACCCAAAACAAAACTAAGCCCCACAGATTCTGAATTTTCTGATAAAAGAAGGCCCATTATGAACATTTTCTTGTTAGGAACTACTGTTGTAAGGACCACATAAACAATAGTTTAGCTTATTAGGTGAATAAAGGATATTCTTATCCTGCATTCTTGGTTTTTAGTGACTTAGTTTTGACAAAGAACAGTGAAACTTTCATTGATGAGTAAAATTCTGCATTTGTAATAGTTCAAGTTATTGTTATTACAACCAATGTGCCGTTGTATAGGGGATTGTTTAAGTATATGTAATGCGTGTTTGGAACAGTAACTACAGGATATTAACTATTGTTTACTAGGTTATTTTGAATAGGCTTAAGTGTCTTTAACACTTTATTTACATTTTATTAAGTTTTCAATTGTCATCTTGTCGGAAGAGTCATGATTTCTAGCTAAATGTTATATGAAGACAAAAAAAGGCATGTAGACTTAATATAAAGATATTACTCTCTCCCATCCCGTCACTGTTTAAAAATTCACCTCTGCCTGTAGAGCTTTCTTGTACAGGGTTTGTTCATATAAACCTAAATGAAAATCACTGCCTTCCCAATGTCCAGTGAAACATAAAGGCAACCATTGCATTCTCTCCACAGATGTTTCAGACCTGATCAGATAAGAACCACAGATAGACACGATCAGACATTTATGAAAAAGATTTAACTGAGCTTTTTGGTGAGAGTGCACCTACATTTTCTCTGCCTTCCTTTGATGGCAATACAGGCAATGTCTTGGTTTTTGAGATAGACTAATAGGATGTTATGTGGAACTTAAAAGCTTTTTTTAAAATAAAGTAGATTTTATAATGGCAAGTTTTTTTGTTATAAGTTAGAAGTTGTGCCATTGCACAGAAGTTTGTTAGCTCTTGCTGACTCTGAACGTGGGTACTTCCTTCCATCCCTTTTTAAAATTCTTTTTTTGTTTACATAAATTAGCACAGTACTTCATTATCCTTGAATTATGCTATGCAAATGATGTTTTGTGTTTCAGTCTTTAATTTTTAGTATATACAACAGATTTATAAGATTATATCCAGATTTCTACCTTTCTTCTCCTCAAATTGGCGAGCTCTTACGGAATCACCCTTGTTACTTCTGTTCTTTAGGATTCTGTTCTTGAACATAGACATAAAGATGCAAATGACTGTTACAAATCTGTCAGGACTTCTTTGCTTTGTTTAGTAGTGAAGAAGCCCGTGCAAGTACATTGTATTTGTTCTTTGTTTTGACTATACCTAACCATTTAAAATAAGATTTCTCTAATCTTTTGGAAACTAGAATTTTCTTCTGTGTGGCTACGGGATTTGTAGTGAAATTCAACCTTGCTACATAATTTTTCTCCCTTTTCTATTAAAGCAGTCATACTTGACTCTGTGTGTGTATGGTTTTTTTTAAGTTCTAGAAAGGTATGTGGGTTTTATTTTGTTTTTAAGGTAAATAATTGCTGAGGGTTTTTTTAGACAGTCTAAGCATTTATTTCAGACATTCTGTTACTTGGATTGGGACTTCCTTCTGTTGACAAATACTACATTATTTACTTAAAGGTTACATCATCTACTTTGAAAGCAGGCGTCCTTCTTCTGTCTATTACTGAGCTGCTGAATTTAAATAGAAAATATAAGTATCCACCTTCTTCTTAATAAACCATCATTAATGAAGGAATTTAGTTGGGAATAATGGATGTATGTAGGCTACCATGACTGCCGTAAACACTTGGTAGTATGAGTTTTAATCAAACATCATTATTTAACTCCTTTTCAGGTTTTGGTCACTAAGTCTGCTTGAAAATGTGATTATGCTATAAATGATTATCTTGATTCAATAACTTAATTGTGATAGCATTATATTTTTCATAACCTGTGTGTCACAACAAAATCTCCACATCAGTAAAGGTTTGTCATCCAGTCACTGTCTGTAGTGAAGAATGGTGGTGTTTTCACTTTGACCTGCAGCATGAAAGGTCCTTAATAGTTGTCCTTTCAATATTTGGACCCTTCAACTAGAGAAAATTCTGAAGGTTGATCATGCAGTTAAACTGCTAGATTTAGTACAAGAAGATCAGATACTTGGAATTCTTCAGCTGTTCATAGTGATTTTTATCACAAAGTCTCTTTTTTTTCCACCTTGACTGCAGAATAGGGATTAAAAACTTTTCAGATCGGTGGAGCTTGGCTCAAATTAGTATTATTGTAGTACAATATTCCCTAAAATTCAGAGAATGAGTGATAGGAAGATGGGATATGCAAGGACAGTGAGAAGAAATTTCCCCTGCATGTACAAAAATTTAAACCAACCAAAAAAGTTATCTGGTATCTGGTTAAGCAAATCCAGTATCAAACTCTAACTTAACCCTAACAGTTTTGGGTTTTGGAGTTGTTTTTTTTTTTAATCATGAGGTCTTATTTTAAATTGCTTTTATCTTTGCTAGTTTTCAATAACTTGTATCAAAATTTGTCACTTTATTACGTCCCTTTTAGATTTTTCTTTTTTGGTAATATTTAATAAAAAAAGTTAATTTGATGAACAGCAGAATTAATGTAGTCTATAGTTGTGTCCTGTGTTCCTGAATATCATGCTTCCGTTACTTCTGGATCCATCCCTTTGCCCAGTGCGGAATTCCTCTGTCCTTTGCCTTTTGAATCTGTGGTGTTAGGAGGTTCCTAGGATCAGCTGATAGAATGCAATAGTGTAACCTTGTTTTCATCAGAGCCTAGACTTTAAATGACTCTGTGGTTTCTGAGGTCACGTCAAGGAGATATATATCATTAATATATTGTAAGTTCTTTGAGACTTATAGAACATTTGTTCTTTCAAGAATCTGTCTGACTATTACATCATCCTGGTTTTAGTGTTGTTTGTTAATTTTCTTGAAACTGTGCTGAAACTTGCAAACCCAGATTTCAGTTTGGATGTGCTCATTTGGCAACTTGCTAGGACTTTATGATTAAATTTTCTGGTGATTCTGTCTGCACTGGGTATGTTCTATTCAAAGAACAGGATTATAGAGCAGATTGTATTTTACAGCTGTCCTACTTGGAAGCATATCTGATGCCATATGAACCATTTAAGTGTGCCATCTAGAACAGTCTGCTTTGACTCAAATCTGATCACCCAGCAGGCTGCGATATTCTATTCCAGCACCTACTGGAGTTTCTCCCTACTTGAGTGTGAGGCAGAAAGCAGAAGCACTGCTTAACAGGTTTTTTTTTATGCTGCAAAGGCACAAGACTTAGAGTTATCCAATCACAATAGTTTGGTAAAGCTCAGATTCAACAAATAAAATGATAAAACATGAGATTAGGTGTGTTTATAGACTTGCTTGTTTAAATTCCTTAAGCATTTGAGAAGGCATTACTGCACTCTGCTTGTGTTTTCTTTTCTAATATCTCTTTCAAAGACATTAAACTGGAAGCCAGAGAGGATTTGAGACACCCTAAAGTATTTAGGGCAAGTAGCTGTCAGCTTTTTATTTCTCAGGTGACAACATTAAATAGAAGGTTGACTGTAAATTAGTATGGATGATGACTGACCACCTGGAGTTGCATAGTCTTCACTTGGAAGCATGTGGGATGAGTGTATTTACCTTTCAAGAAGCTGATGATTGAATGGGATTCTGTTAGGTTAGTTTTGAGGAGTGGAACTGTTAACTCAAAATATTTATGATATTTCTAAACTTCATATTCTAGAAAAGTGAGTTTTACCATTTGGTTGGTTTTGATAGGTCTTGTTCGGTTATGTTCATGGTTATGATCAGTCAGATCATAACAGTCATCTTATGATCAGTCAGAAATGCTCTGAAAGTTTCTAATATTAACTTATGATAGTTGATATAAGGCTCCCAAAAGGATTCGTAGTTCTTAACTGAAAAGAAATTTAAAAAGCAAGCTAGGAATTTGCTCAGTTTCACATTTTGGGGGAATGTAGAGGAAAGATGAGGAATTGGTTGTCAGCTTTTGGGGGAATTTTGGTACTTCGGGTTTTTTCATTGTTCATAACAGGACAAGTGGCAGGAGCAAAAATTCTGTTCAATCATGTTTCTGAGAAGTATTTTTAATCAATCAGAATGCTTTTTCACATAATTTTATTTAGTGCAAATAAAATTTCCAAGCAATTTTACAAGCAAAATTTAAGCATTGTAGTTCCGTAATTTGAAACAGTTTGCATTATCAACATGCTGTTTGTTAAAAGTTGTATGTTTTTTGAACATTTCAAGTGTAGTATTTTGTGTCCTGTCACTGAAGCGTGCAGGATAATTGTTAGGGTCTAATGATCTTCGAAGGAGTTCTATATTATTGATCTGCCATATCTTTATATCAGCTTTTACTAAAGAGGGTAATGGTAAGTAATCTTCTCTCCAGAATTACTTGTTCTACATATTAATGTGATTAAAGTGTCAAAAGACAACAAATGAAGAAATCAAAGAAATGCTAAAAGACATTGGCGAATATACTATCTCTGTGCAGAGTCCTGCTGAGATATTTGGGCACCTGAGTATCCTTCTGTTTTCTTTTTGAGCTGTATTGTGTTGTTTCAGTTACCAGCCATCTTACATCCATAAGTTTTCTGTGTTCATTTTCCCTTATGAGTAATAAGATGAGGGAAATTCCTGAATGTGCAATTCAATCTGTTCACGTTTTATCCTTCAAGTTACATTAAAGAAGCTAATATTATGCCTTGATAAAATTTATTGATAGAAGTATAAAATAAATTATAAATTGTTTTAATTCATTAAAGAAGGCAGTGTGTTTTGCAGTGATGGGATTGAGTAAAAGAGCGCTGGTTCAGAGTTTTGTATGGTGATAAAATTTAAAAATTCTCTACTTTTTCTTCTAGAAAAAAAAGTGTATATTCTTACTTGTCTATTTTATTCTAGACTGAATGTTTTTATGCCTGTCAGACGATCCTGATAAGTTGTATTATTGATTCAGAAATACTTTGATGATTCTTGGTTTTGTATGGCTGTTATTGTAAAAGCAGGACACCACAATTTTTAGCTAAGACAATGTACAAATACCGGAGTCTTTAACCATTTTTCTGTATGTTTGCAGTGAAAATGCTCAGAATATGTCTTGTCCTGTAACTGTGGTACATGGTAGACGTTTTCACCATGCACATGCACAGACAGCAGTAGTAAAAACAGCAGCCCAAAGGTAAGATAACATTTGTTTCTCCAGATGTTCCAATTGAAAAAAGTCCTTTCTGATTTTGTATGTAATGGTTTTCCTTATGCTGTGAAGTGTTTTAAGGAAACATAAGTCATTACATGGTGCATTCTTGATCATGAGCTTTGATCTTAATTACTAAAGTTTCATAAAACTTACCATTTAGGACTTACATAATCTCAGAATTTACTCATTTTAAAGCACACTATGGGACATATTCAGTAGGAGAGCACCTGCTAATGTAAATATATTCAGAAAATACTTTGAAACGGACATAGTATGCAGTAGAAATTCATGTAACTGACAACATGATTGTCAAATACTAATTCACAGAAACTCCAACTTGAATAAAATCCATCTAAAGATTATAGATCTGTTGATCCTATGTAGTCTGTAAATACAGCATAAAACATAAACTGGGACATGTCACAGAAGCAAGGTTTTGCATTTACATAAATAATTTGTTCGAATGGACGACTGGAAATTGGGGAATCTTACTCAGCTACGCTGAATTAAACTTCATTGTTTTGAAAATTTAAACTATAGCAGACTTCTATAAATTGCAGGGTTGTTTTTACATTTTTTTTACAGGCTTTTCACACCCAACGTGTATGACAAACATACAAGCTAACTATTGCTTTAAGGAATTTTCTTTCAAAATTTGTCCATTCAGAGCTCTCTTTATCTATGAATTTCATGGATTTCGACCAGCCCATGAGTGCTTCATCCTGTCAGCATTTTGTAGCCTCCTTTTCCTGCCCCCTTTTTACCTCTCTGGTTTTTAGTGTAGGTTTTTTGGGATGGTGGGATCATATGTAACCGTCATCTTCTTTTTCATCCCACTTACCTCGCTTTCATTTGCTATCTTCAAAAAAATAAAAAAAAGCGCCCCTATACTAGTGTGAACGAATGATGTGATCCAAACATGTATTAGGGTAATCTGGCATTGAAGAAACAGACTGAAAAACGGATTTTGCAGTCCTGTCCCTGAGGACCTACACCATTGTTGCCTCCTTCCATTGCAAACTATACTATCATCTCTAAATGGAAAATAGCATGGACATTTCCTTCCCCTTAGCGGATGCAGTAGTAGAGACCTCCCTTTTCTTTACATTTCTTTGCATCATTGCAATGCAGGGGATGACTGTATTGGCAGAACTTTTCCCACAAATTAACTGAAAGACAAGGTTTGTGTTACCAGTGTGACTTAGGCTGAAGCAACTGTGCTTTTTTCTTCTTACATGCAGTCCTTTTTAGAATATTTTTGTTCAGTGTTCCATTGAGGAAAATATGGGGCATCTCTAAGCATTCATGCCCTTACCTTTCACTTTTTTGGTGT
>VYXH01000118.1:166243-185702 GCA_013397275.1 Burhinus bistriatus | reverse complement strand
TTTTTTTTTTTTTTGGTGATTCTAAGGGATAAAATCTTGATCTGCAGTGCTAATTAAAATGATTTAAGTAAGCAAAATCACACAAGACTGCTCTTTCTTGGATCTCTGAATGTTGACCTTAATAATATTAGTGTACTTGATTAAGCTTTGTTGTAAGATGGTTCTTTGAAACAGCCATCTTATCTAGTTAAGTGCTGTAGGCTTCTTCAGCATGGGAGAGAGTCTGCTCCAGAAATTCTTAATCTTGAGGGGATGTTAGACTTGCCAGCCTGCCTTTCTCATCTATACGACTTGATTCTTTGTAAGCCTACAAAGTAATGTGGGGGGGGAAAAAAAAAGTACCGACTTTGTATGTGTGACACGTAGAAAGAAAACTAATGCATAATATAGATAAGCTGAATATTGCATGAAGTAATTGAATAGTAGTCATCTTGAATGTTTCTAAGTGTGTTTTCTTTTAGGGTTGTTATTGTAGTTCATTTACATTAACAACAGACAGTTAACTGTTATGCTAAGAATGTTTTAGGAATTTCAAAGGCAGGAAATAGTCATAACAATTCCAAGCAATGTTTTGCTACTGGAGGACGTCAGAAGCAGTAGGATCTAATTGACTGAGGGTGAGCTTTACATAGGAACTATGCAAAGGATTAATTCCTGTATCTTTTGTCAGTTGACTCAATTGACTGCTTTTTACGAGATTCCAAATCTGTTTCTGAGCTAGAGGGTTGAAAATTAATAGAACATGGCCTCCTGACATACCTCTTTTTTTTTTTTTTTTTTTTTTTTTTTTTTTNGTGGTTTTCCTGCATTTCTTTTTTTTTTTTTTTTTTTTTAATTAAAAAAGGGGCATCTCAAGGTTTCTTGATGTGGAATGAGAAGACAATAGTTGTTAGGAAAAAAAAAAACAACTAAAATAGGACTGTTGATAATAACAAAATTCCAGTGCATATAAACTGGGTAATTTTTTTTTGTGTTATATTTTTAGTTGTTTGGGAATTGTTTAATATATTTTTTTTGCTTGTTTTTACTGACATTAGGCAATTGTTGAGTTTAAAAGTAAATTCTGATGGTGTCTCCTCAGAAAGGGGTATATGCAGAGAATGTGGGTGGCAAACCAAGAATGAAATTCTATGTATATATCAAGACAAAGAAAAGCTGGTAGCATAGAAATCGAGTTCTAAGGTGATGTTTTTTTTTTTCCTATACTAATTGACAGGCAACACAAAGTTGTGTTCTTTTACATTGTTTGCACTTGTAGAATTGCTTTATGGTATGGTGATCAGTAACAACATGGGGAAAATAGTTTTAACTAACCTAACATATTGTTCTTAAAATGTATAGTGGATTATTGAAAGGATAACCAAAAATAAAAATATGATTAAATTAGTTCTGAGCGGATTGAGTCTCTGGCACTGACGTTACAGATTTTGTTATTTATACTACGTTCTTTGAGTGGGGATGGTGTCACATGGGGCAAGCTCATTATGAAACTCAGTTGTAATCTCTATCAAGTTGAATTTGGAGCTTGTGATGTGTACTGTATTTCTTGTCTTTCTCCAACTTTTTTGCACACGCATCTTAATTTAAATTCTGATTATCTGTTGCACTTATATTTCAAATACAAGTTTCTAGTACAAAAAATTGTGCATTTCAAAATAATATTTTGATAAATATTCTTCATGGTTTTTTTAGTGAAATCTGGGGATAAAATTAGAATTTGTTCACTTCTGATACAACAGATTTTCAGATACAGCATAGTCTGGTGTTATGGTTGGTTCACACTATTTTACTTCATTTAATGGATGCATAGTTCTATCTTATGCTATTGACTGACTGTTCTCCAAGACTTGGCATTGGAATAGCATGTATGTACAGCATGTCTAACAAATCTTAATGCATGAGCTGCATGAAGCAATTCGTAGGGACACTGCTCATTATAGTTCCTGGATCTGTCCAGGATTCTGATTTCTTAATCTTTCTGAGATGTAAAAGTGAGAATTCTTTTAAATGCATTATGTTAATATGGGATTTGGTGGACTTGGCAGTGTTAGGTTTACGGTTGGACTTGATGATCTTAAAGGTCTTTTCCAACCTAAATGATTCTATGATTTTAAAATAAGCGAGGCATGTAATGTAATGACAGTGTACCGTATCAGGCATTCTGGAATTTTTTTTCCTGCCTTTACGTTTCCTTAGCATTAAAATTTACAGTTCTTAACAGTGTGACTTTTTACAGCACCTGCAAACAGTTAATCCAAGTTATGTATTAACTGTGCCAAGGGTACAAACATGCTGGATATGGCTCCATATGGACATGGTTTGGATCTGACTGGATTTATAAACTCAGATGTGACCTGCACAAAACCAGTGTTTATTGTTTGTAAAGGCTAGGTCCAGTTGGAAGCAATTTTTCCCCACTTTCATGCACCATTGGTTGCAGTGGTCACATTTGGTTTTGAATTCCTTTTACTCTCTTCCCAGAACTCAGAGCACTGTGGAGATTGAATGTGTTTTCATACTGCACTTTGTAGGATTATCAGGATTACCTTTTTACCTGGTTTATTTTCAATCTTGCCGTTCTTCTGGGTAACAGAGAGTAAGAGAGTTTGCTCTGTTCGTACAAGTGTTCTGTTTGTAAAAAAGGAAAGGAGAATGAGTTTCTATTACTGTGTAATATTATTACTCTGTTTAATTTGACTGAAGTAAAACAGGAAACAGTTTGAATTTGTTCTGTTTTAGAATAATGTCAGTGTAATGCGTATATAACAGACGTTTGTTAGGCTTTTGATGTTTGGGAGGAACAGCCATGTAGATTAAAAGCTTACAGCATTCCATATGCTGTGCTTAGTTAGATTTTTTATTTTTATATCAGTCTTGATATACAAAGGACCTGAGTTGTGAGCACCAGCTACATTCACTGATGTTAAAGGAGACACTTCTGAAACTAGTGGCCCTAAATATTTCTGGAGATTCTTTATAGCCAAAACCTCAGGAGGAGGCTGGTTGCTTCTGTTTATCCTGCTCTATCCAGTAGCTGATTGTCTCCTAAATATTTAAGTAGTGCTTTCTGATTTTTTTTTTTCCTTAATTTAAACACTTAAATATTTTTTTAAGAGTTGGAAACAAGTTGTTATGTAAATTTGTTTTACTGCTTTTGCATGGCAGTCAGGAATTGGAAATGAGCCTTTATCTTGATTCATGTATTAGGATTCTGTCATGTCAGGTTCTACATTGCAGTGAATTAAGTGAGACAACCAGATTGAGTTCAGAATTAATCAAATTTTACGCATTGATAGTATTTAGACCACTGACCATTGCTGTCTGTGAAGTAACGTTTGTTTGTGCTTTTATAATTGCTGTTACAAAAATGTGGTGAAAAGTAATAATGCTCATTTGAAAATTAGTTCAGTGAGTGCAAGAGACAACGAAACAGTTACAGTTTATATTTAATGACTTGAATTTAGTGATGTGCAACACGTGGGGCTTTGCATCTTATGTTTTTTTTTCTTTTTTCATATTTTAAGCAATCTGGACCGAAAGGAAAGGTAAGCTTACTGTTGATGAAATGAGCATGGCAATAAGCATTAAGAAAATTACCTGAATTTAGTGCTTTATCAATGCTAGTTAAAGAATATTCAATCCAGTCAATCATATCTGCTCGTGGGGGTGGGGGTGGGTGTTAGTTGTTTTTGTTCTTTTTTTGTGCTTCACTTACTCCCTTTTACCAACAAAGGACCTTTACATCCATCTCTAGATAATGCCATGTTAATGTGAACTTTGGGTACATTTCCACTGGAAATTTATCTATTTATATATCCAATGTGAAATAGATGAATTCTAACTTTCTCTGGAATTTAAGAATTCGTTGCTAATTCTCTTCATAGAGCAACAAACTTTGTGTAATAGAATGATTCTGAAGCATATCTTAGTAGGGTGTTTAACAGCTTTCACTCTGTCATCTCAGCTTGGTTTCAATATCATTAAAGATTTTTATTGCCTTACTGTGTACATTCTGTTCATGAAGTGTGTATGTTAAAGCAATTAACAGAAAATGCATAGCAAACCAGGCACACTGGTTTTTCATTGCTCATTTCAGGCTCATTTCTCACTCATTTTGCATCTGTTTTACTGCTGTTAATATTTTGTTAGCAATATGAAATACCATACGTTTGCTTTTCTTCCTATATAGCTTAAATTTATGTTAGTGGAAATGTTTTGTTGATAGTAATGAATTCATTGATTTATTTATTTTTTTTTTAATATCCTGTCTATGTAGCTGTGTTTTGGTATTATATGCTTGACATCAGGTTGAATTGTGTAAACAGTGTATATATTGTTTAACCAGTAATGATATAAATAACACAGAGATCTGGTGTAGATCTGTTCTTTGTGAATTCAGGATTTTCTAGATCTATTTCAAATTCAGTAGTAAAATCAAGCCTTTCTGTTTTAGTTTGTTTTGTTATTTCTTAAAAGAGATACACACCAGTTAGTTTTGGCCCTCTAAGAAGGGATTTGATCATCCTCCTGCTGCCTGGGCTTTGAGTTAATGTATTTTTTCCTGTTTTTTTGTGTGCTGCATTTATGTTATTAGTTAACCATTCAGCTATTAATGTTTTTAATTTGGCACTGCGTGTCATACAGTACTAGGATTGAGTTGCATGCTGGTGATCTTGATTTTTCCCCTTGGGGACACCTGCTGCTTCTTAATCCAGTACTACTGGATATGTTCTTTTTTTCTTTCCTGCTTCTTGTTGCTGTCCTAGGAGGGGAAAAGGATTTAGGCAGGAGATGCTAAATTTAGTTTTAATCATTACCATCATGATAAGTGCAGCTGCAAGTCCTGACTTTCTGGGTGAAATGGGGCTACTGACCTGTGTACTAAAAACCCAACTCCCTGTGCTGCTCCTTCTCTCTTTCAGCCTTTGACTTTTGTACTCTGCTTTTCCTATAAGACACACTGAAGGTAAATCTCATCTCAGCAGCTTGGTGCTTCCTGTCTTATCATGCTTTACTCTCTTTTTGTGTAATGATGTAGAAACCAACAGCCTGCCTGCCAAATAGTAGTATACAGAGGCAGAGTGAGGAAAGGCTGAATTAAGGCAACCTCTCAAAGAGCCAGGCTGCGCATTAAACACAGCTCTTGTGTGAGCCTACACCCCAACAAAGTTAGGAGTTGGTGCAGCCTTGCACGTGCATGGTATTTTTGATGTCGCTGAAACCAGATCGTAGGTAGTTTTGAAAGCTCTGATCTAAGACAGCACTGTATCCTGAATTCCCAGATCCAGATGTTTGTTTAGGTTTATTACTTTCTGGCATAGACAGAAATTGTCGTCCCCATGTTGTGTCATATCCCGCGGCCCCCCCCCCCCTTCTTTTTTTATTTACTAGAGAAGAAATTTTAATACTAAAATTTCACTTTGGCTGGAGGGTGGCACAGAGGTCTGTCTGCCGGCCCAAGGTGAAGACGTTAAGGTTCAATTCCATCAGCAAAAGAATATGGCAGTAATCTTGAATGTGTGCTGAAAGTACTAAATTAGTGACACCATTGTGTGTGGGTAAAACATATTTAGTTAAGAATGCTATACCATTTAGCTGTTAAGATGTGTCAAAAGTTCAGGACTTACCACAGTCCAGACTACCTCAGTATTTTTGTCATGTCTGTTGCAGGAAAAGCCTGATCTTGGTATTGTAATTAACGTTTTGCTGTTTGATGCTTTACTACTTCTTGAGGTTGCTTTTATCAAATACTGGTCTACCTCCTTTGTACTTAAAGGTATTAAAATCAAAACTGCTTATAATGGATGAGATAAATGAGATGCCTGAAATGATTTAATCTCTGAGCATGGAGCCTTCTTCCAGCAAAATCTAGATTTCATAAATATTTTTAGGAAACCTGATGGGCAAAAAAATTTGTGTATTTTTAATATTTGCTAGGATGGTAGGAACAGCAATCAATATTGTATTTCTTGGTTTTTTTCTGTTAGACACAGTATGTAGATAGTCTTGCATCTTGATCTGTTTAGCTATTTGATCCCTCACTTATTCCTTTTGAAATATGTGACTGTTAGTTTTAAGTTAAGATTTAACAGCAAGAACACATTTGTTTTGAAGTGCTGTATGTTTTTTTTAATCTCTTATAAGAATTTTTTTATTTTCCAAGTAGTCCTTTTAAAGATAGGTGTCATGTTCGATTTAAAAAAAAACAAAACCAAAACCAACAACCCTCCCCCCAAAAAAAACCCAAAACAAAACCACTATAGTTTCCATTCTGTTTCTGAACTGACACACAATTAAAGTGCTCAGTGTGCTAAGTACTTTACTGGAGAAGGTATCAATGAATGGATCTGCAGCTGTTCAAATGGCAACAAACATTATGCTGAAGAGAGGAGCCTTCGTTTTGTCATCTGTAAAAACTTTGTGGTGGTGGGCTCTGCCTTTTTGTTTGTGGAGGGGCTTTTCAGGAAAGGAAACTAGTACGAGGTGCTTCAAGTTGCTGTCCTCTTGTGGGAGGGCTGTTACTGTCTCCAAGAAAGCATTTTTTTCAGATGAAATCTACAATTAAGTAGTGTTCAAAATTGTCTTTGCTTTTGTTTCTAATTCAAAGCAACTTAAAACCTGACCTTGAATTGCTAACCAAGTTAAACTGTGTTAGGAAGCCTCAAGTGACTTGGAGCTGTTTTTCGTAGCTTAGGATTGGGTGTTACTGGTTCATTCTGAGCATATGTGTAAAAGTGTCATATTGTGGGAGAAGAAAGATACTTGTTTTATGCTAGCCCTTGTGTGTTCTTGCAAGTACTTGGCGATTTAATAAGTATCAATATGAGTCTATGCTGATAACACAAAATTCAGACAAGGGTAAATAATGCTACTGTACTCCAATTTGTCAAAAATTATTTAGCAATGTATGGTAAGTGATGAATTTATCATCTTAAAAAGATAAATAGATGTTGCATCTTAAAAATGTAATACAAAGCTCTATGATTTTTAGTAGAAAAATCATCACTTACAAATGTCCAGAGACGTTGAATTGTCAAACTAATTTTTAAAAGAACTTTTAGTATTCTAAATCTACCATGTTGTTTTCATTGCTTTCAATTAAATGTCAAATAGTTTCAGTATTGTTTCTCTTAAATATCAATTAAATGTTTTATACTTAAAACATTTCACAAAAAGTAATTTTTCTAACAGTAGTTATGTTCAAAACAAGCTATTGTGAAATATTACTGGAAGATATTTATAACATGTCAAACCACAGTTCATGCATCCTTACTGCAAAGTTTATATTTTTTCAGTCTCCTATAATGATGATACAGGGTTTTTTCTACCCATTTAGAGTGTTATTATCATTGGTTTTGATAGTAACAGCTTGTTGTTAGGTAATGATTAGTTTGAGCTCTACCTAATATTTTCACCAATCCTGCCTTTAAAGTAATCCCTTGTGATTTGAATTTTTAAAAAAATGTTCAAAAAAATCGTACACAATTTATGAGCAAATATTCACGTTGAGTTTCTGATTTTGGTTCTGGTTTTGTGTGTGCAGGCATTAAAAAAAACCTGGGGGGGGAGTAGGATTGTTTCAGAAACGTTTTACACAATCAGTAACAAACTACTTACTCTGTCATCTGTGGTGTGCTTGTGAGCAGTCACGGTAAAGTACTGTGACTTCTCTACATTCTGTGTTGCATTCCATCTATGCTTGTTTCTCAGTCCTTCTTTCTGCCCAAGTTTTCCTTCATGCTGC
This sequence comes from Burhinus bistriatus, assembly GCA_013397275.1. Lineage (NCBI taxonomy): Eukaryota > Metazoa > Chordata > Aves > Charadriiformes > Burhinidae > Burhinus > Burhinus bistriatus. The sequence goes on along the minus strand of VYXH01000118.1, from coordinate 177,958 downwards.
TGCCCCTCAACACAGTAAAATGTGTTTGTATTTAGGTAAGAAGTATCCCAAAGGGCATTGTAGATGAATCTTGTTCCAAAGATATTAGTTAATAACAAAATATAGGAAAACCCTGAGAAATATTACCTAGAAATGCAGAAAATTAAAAAGTTTTATAATTTGATGCATTAGGAAATGTGGTGCTGAAAGAAATAAACACTTATGCCTAGTGCTGAAGTGTGCTTCAGCCTTAGCCAAATTTTTGCCAGGTGGGTCCTCAAAATTTAGCTGTTAGTTTGAGATATTACTGCCTACAGCTGTGTTCTTTGTCCCCTTGCTGTTGATTAATGTCCTTGTAATCAGAGGTAGCAGTATGAGAAGTGTGTGAACCATTTGCAGCCCAGTGCACTGGCTTAACTTGCCAATAAAACCAGTTTCTGCTGAAGTTGTTGGCAAGGCCTCCTGTGTTTCAGGTGTGTGCCATCTTCTGTTACAACAGGAACAGTAATCTACAGCTGCAGAGAAGGGTAAGACAGATGAGAAAGAGAAGTGCCACAAACAGTAACTGAGATGCAGTGAGCTTCAGGAATCTTAATTTGGGAGCAGCGTGTTTTGACATGCTTCTGTGTAAACTGGAAATGTCGTTCGGGAGACTGAAAAAATCTTACTATAATCCTTTATATTGCATTAATTTTCACAAAAAAAAGATACGTATATTATGCAAATTATACCAACAAGAGTTTTATTATTCACTATTTTTTCTAAATAATTATATTTTTAAAACAAATACATAAGAACTATGTCTTCTCCGGTGTTGTTGTTCTTGGTTTTTTGGCCACAACAATTTTTGACATTGGATCCCTTTCCTCTGTTTTGCATCTCCTCTTCCTGTTTTTTAAGTTGTGGAACTTGTGGAATCTACTTTAATATTAAAATAATAGTTGTTCTATTTTCGAATTTTAAAAGTGTCTACCTTGTACTTCATGAAGGAGGAGGAGGAGATGCAGGCTTCAGTCTTTGAGGACTTGGGTCTGAAAGTGAGAGACTCCTGAACTACTGGTTACTATCAAAGGTCTTTAGATCAGAAATGTTTCTAAGACCTTTACTGTAGCTGTTCCTAGCATTCTGGTAATATTTTTTCAGTGTACAAATAGCATGTAATAGGAGAAGTTATTTATTCGTAGCTTTCAGATACAATTCAGATTTATTTTGTTCATGTATAATTGTGGCTAAATTATAATGATGTCTGTCAAAAGAACAACCGTATATCTAATTTATTTTCCAGAAAAGAATACCCCCCTCAGCTTCAGAAAATAGAAGCAGACCACATTAGGTTACCACGATCTCAACTCCCTACAGGTAAGTTATGTTTAGAGTTCTCATTTCTTTTAAGCAGAATAATTTTTTGAATACCTGCTTTGGGTGGGTGTGTTGCCAAACTTTGTGTAGCCTTTAGTATATCTATTTCTATCCTTATATCCTGTTATTCTAGATTTATACAAGTTAGTGCATGAAGGGAGGATTTTGCCCTTTTTGACAGATTTCTGCAACCTGTTCAGTCATGTTAGAATTAATTTTAAATTAGGCTTCGGTTATTTTAAAAACAACTGAAATTGGGAAGATCATAGAACTGTTGGAGTTGAATCAGATCATAGGAGGTCATCTAGTCCAAGCCCGCATCTTGTTCTCAAATTATTCACAAGGAACTTCTGTAGTACTGTTAGTGTGTGCAAAATGTTACATGGTAAATAACACTTGGTATGAAGTACATTTAGGCACTGAGGTAGTGAGTAGAAGAGTCGGCATCAGCACTGCCCTGTAACTCAACTGAAATATGCTTTTATATTATTGGTTAGGGGCCATTGATGGAGAAACAAGAGAAAAATACAGTTTGCATACAATTTGCTTTGAGGTGTGGAAATTGTGAAATTGGAAAAGAAAAATCACAGTGTTTGGTTGAGCTTTGTCAGTACAGATACAGATGCATTCTGTAAATGTGCTATGCAGCTGCTTAGCCATCTCCACTGGCCAGCTATTCTGCTGTGCTTTTTTAGGTTAATTTAAGTAGAACTTCATCAGTTCTACACAGAAGTAAGTTAACTTAGAAACAACCCACTTATTATTGTTTCTTTTTTGAAAACAAGTCATCCTTTACTTTTGAGATGTCTTCTAATAGTAGGATGTTTGTGAGACTATCAGTATGTATATTGGAAAAGAGTTCATATCTGTTAAAAGAAATACAAACTTTAAAAAGTTCCAATCTGGAGACTGCAATTAGACTATGGAGTATAAATAGCACTTTTACATTAAACTGAATAAAGGCACTCTCGTACAACATACTGCGCTTCTTAAAAATAAATCTCACTCTGTACATTGTTAGTTTAAGTAGATTATGGATGTCCTTGTTCCTGTGCTCTTCCAGTATTTAAATGAGTGCCCCAGTCTAAGACAGGATATGGCAGTATAGTTCACTGTACTGCTGAGTCTTGTTTTGAAGGAATAAATCCTGATTACACAGAACATTTCCAGTGATTCTAAATGCATTCACCAGAAGGCCTTTAGTGAAAATTACCATCAGTATAATGTAGCAGATTCCGTCATACTTTCGGTAGCGGACACTCCATTCTAGTTGTAGTGAAGTTAGTATCAATTTTCAAGTCCAAAGCCTCCTCCAAGGATATTAAGCTACCTATTGTCACCAAGAGACACTGAAACAGTATTAATAAAACAAAAACTTCAAAGTTACTTTGGGGAATTTTTTCTTATTCATACAACAAATTATGAGACACTTGAAGTGTAGTTTGTTGGGTCTTTAAAAGGTTGTTTATGTTTAGTTCAAGTTACTTTATGTGAAGGAATAAGTTGATGATCATTTTAACAGCATATAAGTAGACATTTCTTGTTAACATTTTTGCATTTTTTCCCTACTAGACAGTATAATGGAAAACACAGAAGAGTCAGAATCAGAATCAGAATCGGAAATTAAGAGAAAGGTGCAACAGAAACGTCACTGCAATTCGTATCAATCTGACTTGACTCTATCTTCTGCTACAAAAAAATGCTTAAGCCAGTTAAAGGTGGGTTAGGTTTTAAAAACATGTAAACTTCTGTTTAACTCTAAAAGTTGGTGAGTATTTTAAAAACAGGCATTCAGTTGTAAAATAAGTTGATGTTCTAAAAAACCTTAGATTTGGGAGAAAGACTTGGATAATTAATTTTTTTTAAAAAAATACGATGATAGAGATATTTAAGTGTTGGTATTGACACTAACTATGAAATATTTATTTTCTGATTTGAACAAATAGATACTGTACTAGAAAGGAAAAGTACCTGTGTTTAAATTGATTGGCTGATCAGGAAACCAGAAACTGTTAATTTTGGTATGCTGTCTGTGAAATAGAGGAATAATATTTTACTCTTTGACAGAATTTTTTTTTTTTTTTAAAGCATCATGATTTTCTGTACTCATTATAACAATAAAGATGGAGGTACTGCAAAGACTTACCAAGTTGCTCTTTTTCTCAGTGAAAATAATGCAGGTATCCAAATGGCATTCTCTGGTCTAGATGCAGCCAACCAGGATGTTTTGTCTGGAACTTTTCTGAGTATCGGATGTAGATATTTTGGAAATTCCTGTAAGCCTCTCTGTATTTCTTGCCATCTTCCCAGGTTACTATGAAAAGTTTCCTAATGTCCACAATACAGGTCGCACTGTATGACTGTCAAAGAAAAACTTCCTGTAAGGAGTTCTTGATTTTTAGGGGGAAAAAAAAAAGGTAGATCTGTGATTATTATGTGTAATCAGCTTGTGTTTGCTCCTGTATATTAGAAAGTAAGTCAGACTGTATTTCTTTCGTAGGATGAAACGCTTGGTACTAATCTTAGGCATTTCCATTATATATTTAGTTAATTAATACGATGTTACTTGGAAATTTTAATAGATGCGGTTTTGATCTACATATGATACCTATATAGATATGATCTATAAAAGCTAAGTAATGACGTAGCAAAGCAGTTAAAAACAGAAGACATTACAATTCTGTGGGCTTTGTTTTAGTCATTACATTGATAACTTTGTTTAAAGAAGTAAAATATTCATTGCTTATGTTCTGTCAGGTTAAGGGACAAGAGCAGAAAACAATCTTCTAGATTGAAATGGTCACTGGGGAAAAAAATCTAAAACTAAATGGAATCTTGTCACTGCCTTGATGATAAAACAATTTTCAGTCTGAAGATCTAACAAATGTCATCTTTTAATACATAGAGTTTCTTCCCTACAAATAATGTGAATTAGCATGAGAGGAAGGAGAGCAGCTTCATCATTTGTGGCTGAATTGTGATCTGTGTAGGCCATTTGCAGTATCTCCTAGCTCTAACTAGAAGACTGTGTACGTGTAGAAGCAAAGCATGCTTAAAGCCATGGTACTGACTTCTAGAACTACTTGCTGTATTGTATACATATGGAAAGTGAGGGCTGAAGCTGCATGTAGAAGCATCAGCAGCTTAGTGTCCTTGAACCAGATCGCGTGTGGCTGACAGCATTGCTAAAACAAGCTGTTCTCTGACTCCATGATAAAAAAACGCGGACGATTATGTTGTTCCAGGGGCGTGATTTTATTTCCAAAGCCATCAGACAGATTGCACTTGTAAACAGTATTTAATAATTACATCTGGTACTTTTTGCCATGTGTATCTTAGAAACCACTACTGCTGGCCAATGTTGAGAGTACAGCGCAGGGCTAGACGAACCTTTACTCTAATCCAATAGCATAGTTATGATCCTGTAAGACTATATAAGTTGTGGCTACAACAGATCTTACTGCAGCTGAAGTTCACTAGCACAACTCTTGGGTTTGTTTTCTTTTTTTAAATGGTTTAAGAGTTTTATCCTTTGTTACAGCAAAGGAATTTAACACAATGATTTATGCATTTGTCATGAACCATACACATTTTCAAGAGCCATGAGTTGCTGAAGTGTGCAGATGATCGATCAGAGGTTTGTGGAAACTCTGAACAATTCAAAAATGTTGGTAGTTTTGTGCCAGAGCAATTGCAGATATAACCAGCTGCTTGTCAGGCAAAGTGCAAATGTTTTTCATCTTACTAGACTATAACAGGTTGCACTCTCTAATTGTTAAAAATGTATGTAATTTTAAAAGAAAGGGGATTTTCTACTTCATATGTGCTTACTAAAAAAAAAAAAGCTGAAAAACAACGAAAGCTTTTGGATTCTGAATAATTTATTAGAGATAGGGCAGAGTATTTGTATAGTGCGTATAGTATTTGTATTTTGCAAATTTCTAAGTTTATAAAAGTTATAAGGCAGACACATTTAGGTAGAACTCATCTACTTAAGTAATCATTTATCTTAAAATAGAGTCTAAAAAAGAGTATGCCCTTCTTAATGAAACACTGCTACCCCTACCATCAAGATGCAGGCTCTCAAACCATGGAAGGGAAGTTGGTTTTAAATTTTTGGTGTGTGGTTGGAGTAGAGGGGTGCAGTTATTCTATACTTTAGATCCTTCAGGTGCGATTGGTAGCTTCTGTTAAGTATTTTAATGTCTGACTGAAATTCTTCAATGTGATTAGCAGTATCTTTGTAAAAACTGCATCCTGTAACTGACCACTGAGGAACAGTAATGGTTTTCGTGTCACTTGCTATCTTGGGTTTTAAAGATCTGATACATTTTATATACTGGGTTTTTTTCATATCATGTTTCGCGATGATATGTGTAGCTTTGTTAAATTGCAGGAATTTTGTAAAAATAATATATTCTCCTTGTATGACTTTTGTCTTTACATTTATTTTCAAAAATGATTGAAGATCCCATGCCTGATAAAGTCCTCTTTATTGGAAAAGTGTTCATGGCTGGGAATGTGGGGGGTGCAAATTGTGATAGCTATGTTTTGTTTTGAAAATAGGTTCAAAAAGTTTTTTGTGGGATGTAGGTATTTATTATCTTCAGTAGTTTACAGTACAGTGGTTATGTCATTTGAGCTCAGTGCTCCAGGAGGCAATAACAAACATTAAATTTCAGTTCTAGAGGGTGTTCCGGTGTTCCGTATTCAACTCAGTACACATTCAGTAGCTTATGTGTTAGTATTGGATCCCTTAGACTTAGAAGTCCAAGCTCTGCACTTGTGGTATGTAATTAAGTGGGACCTAGTACATGTGAGAGAAACAAAACACAGATGTGTTTTGTCTTTGCAGTGCTAGGATATACTTTTCCTTGTAGCCCCTGCTTTCTTCTTGAAAGTTCAGAGAACTCCTTTCCATCAAGTCCTATTTTGTTTTCTGAGATATTGGACTCTAGAACAATCAATTATTTATTTATTTTTTTTTTTTTCTTCTGATGAGTGTTTTTTCTGCATGCTTTGCCAGGCTGTTAGAAAATATCCTGGGAGGACAAATGAACTTCTGACCTGGGAGGTTGCTTCTAGTCCTCTCTATCATTGCTCTGTGGATCCTTAGGTTACTTTATTTTCATCCAATGAAACTGTTTTTACAGAAACAATGTAACTGGATCTTCTTGCGGGTGGATATATATGTCTGAACTGTGTGCAGCCTTTTATGTATGGAAAGGAGAAAGACAAGAAGGAAAATCTGAATTGTTCAACATTAATCTCTTTTTAAAATATGCCACAATGGCATTTGTTCCTGTTAGAACATCTTTTGTTTTCCATAATAAAAAAAATCAAACTGTATTTTAATGTTTGCTATCTCTGCTTACTGTAATTGCTAATATAGTGTTGTCTATCTTCTGCATTCTGAACAGAAATTAAATGCGAGATTTGGAAATGGTATATTTGTACTTATACAGTTACTGATTTTTCGTGTGTGTGTGTGTGTTTTTCCCCTCTAGCTTTTGGAACAAATTGATTATTCTACTGATTGTCCAAATTGTGGGCGGGCAAATGAAAACCAGACCAAATGCCGACATTGTGAAAGCGCTTCTCTAAAGGATTTGCAAAGAGTCTCCAGACAAACTGTGACATTAAGTGAATCTGTGGGACCTCTATCCCGTTCTTCAATACATCAGAATTCTACAGGGCAAAAATCTTCAGGTACAGGGTTCAACACAAAGAAATTTTATAGTTCTGCTGTTGGGAAAGGTCCGACAGATATTCTACTGAGTAATGAAGTTGTAGGACATTCTATGTTACGACAGAATGGAAAAGTTGGTCTTATAACTGGGACAAAAAGTCCTAAAATTACAGGAAGCTTAAGACAGAGGAGTACAAGACCATCTGAACTAAACGATCCAAGTAAGTACCTTTTTATGAATATAGCCATAAACTGGAACCCCAAAATATTGTATAATGAAGGAACTGTCCTTGCAGGTTTACGTTTCTGATTTTGCATGGAATTCTTTTGTGGGTGGGTTCTTGGGGAATAGGGACAGACCTTTTTAAAATTTCCTTTTCATATACTGAGGTACTCCCTGAGAGAGATGAATGCTGGGGAAAACAAACATTATTTCATTAATCCTTTTTTAATTTATTTATTTTTAAAGATTTACACTTTATAGTTTTAAGAAAAACATTCTTAGCAGAATGCCATCATTCATTGTCCCAAAGGGAAAGAGTCTTTGATTTTTTTTTTTTTGTTTTGTATTTTTTTCCTCTTTCCTTTTGAGCTATGCATTTATTTGAATTTCATAATTTCTAGAATGTTAATTGTGCTTTATCTGTGTAAACTCGAATTAATTTATAAGTAGGAAGGAACTGGAATTTGGGAAATTGCATTTCTACTTCCATGCTTAGTTTACTAGACAATGTTGTCTTGCTGATTTGAACAATGTCAGTCATAATTTCTCGTCAGTTTTTCTTAAGTTATATTATTCACTGTCAATTCTTGATTGAACCAAGAAATGTATGGCTTCACTTCTGTGTCTAGAGGCAGATTAATGATGCCCATTTCTTGTATAGTTAGTTGTGAGAAATAAAAAATGAGGGAGAGAGCGCCTGCGAGCAGATTCCAAATAAATATTAATAAAAGCATAATATGATGATAAACGTGGACTTTTTTGGCACTGCAGGACAATTACATAAATTATTTTTAAGCTGTTTCTTGGAAATAAATTTCTGTTACAGAAAAATGTAGTGGTTGAGAATTTAATATTTTCTGTTTAGTTGTTTTGTCTAGTGATGATGATGATGAGGAGGATAGTGGCAGCACTAGGAGAATGGAAAGCATTTCACCTCGTCCTGCAGATTCAGCCCGCTCCTCCCCAGCTCCTTCTACAGGAAAGGTGGAAGCAGCGTTAAAGGAAAACAGTTGTGGAATAGAACAGAGAATAGGTAGTATAACAACAGATACAGAAATTGCAGTCACACTACCAAGAAAAGCAAGAATGAAAGATCAGGTACTATTTAATGCTTTGTTTAAAGAAAACAAAAATCAAACCATAAATGGAAAATGTAAACGCTTGTTTTGCATTGTCAGATGTTGACTATATTTGGTTGCTTTTCTTATTTAGCAGCTCATCGAGTAGTATCTCTGCTTACATAATACCAGAAACATAAGAAAATGTATTCATTATATTTTTACAAGTGTTCATAATGATTTGAATTATACTTTTAATGTAGATCCTTCTGTGTTGAATGTATACTCTCTGAGACTGGGCAGGTTATCTCTCTGAAACTCAAGGGCCTACTTAGTTTGCACAAGAAAGTCAGTACCACCTGTTGCCTGGGAAGACTTTGGACATATGAAGTTAAACATTGAGAGAGACACTGGGAACAATAGTGGCCTTTTAAAATTAAAATACTTTGACAGCTGTCTCAATTAATGGCACTTATTTTAAGGATTTCATGGTGGGGCTTTTGTTTTTTAGTTGAGTACCACTGCAAGAATTGGATAAACAAAGACAAAAAATTGCACCATGAGCTGACTCCTTAAGTGCTGTCAAAGGGGACAGCTTTCTTGGTATGTTAAAAACTTAACCACCTCATTAGTGAGCCATTAAGAAGAATAAATTCCCTATGACAGCTGGTGTTAAATTAGTAGTGCTGATTAAAACCATTCTTAGGTCACTTGTCCAGTTTCACTATTTTGAGTTTGGTTCAACAAGAGTATCTGATCAGGTTTCCACCTGCAGTCTCAAATACTTTGTTTTCTGAGTTAGAATGCTAGAGTAATGATGCCAGAACCTTCACGCTATTTTGAGATTCAGAAGCCAATATTCTAGTGCTGCAATTGATGAAATTATGGATGTTTATAATGTGGTGTATAATTAGTCACCATTATCAATATAAAACTGTGAACCTCTAGCCTACAGTATAGCTGTGGGGCTATAAGCTTGAAGGATAAATACTTTTGATTTTCAGTTATTCTGGTGTTATGTGCTGGATTAATTGAAAGTGTTGCATTGTGAAGGCACTGGTGTCTAAGACTTCTGAAGCTCTCCCAAATGTTTTCCTTTGTATATCCCTATGTTCCTGTTCACTAGTCTTTAAGAACCAGTTGTAACATTGGAAATTAACTGCATATTTCAGACAAAAGTAGAAAAGAGCTTGGTTTTGAAAACAATGGAAACAGAAAATTTTTTGGTGAAATTTAACACAAACTTTGCATTGATTCAAGGAGAGTACCAAGAATTGCAGGTATCAGAGTATTTTTGTCAGATATGATAGAAGAAGCTTTAAGAAGCTTTGTTCGTATGTTTTTCTTTAAAAATACTCATTAATCCTTTATTGAAGAGTCTACTTGATTATAGCACCACTTTAATGTTTACTGTCTTATTGTTCATCTGTGATTTGAGTTTTGAGCTTTTAATAATATTTTGCTAGTCCAGCAGGCAAAAATGAAAAACTGTCTTCAACAAGAGGCCTAGGAAAATATTTTAATTATGGGGATTTAGAATCTCTGCCTTCTCCACTGTATTTAAATGAAGCATCCAAAAGTATATTTTGAATTATGACCAAGATAGGCTAGTGATTAGAGACTTGAAATAATTGTCGAGATTTAGTCTTAATAGAAATATTGAATCCCTTAAAATGTTTTTCTATGGGAGTTTAATTGTATTTTGTAACCCAAAAGTATGTTTATTAAGGGACAGCTTTATGAAACAATATAAATACCAAAGAAGAGACTAGTGTACAGAAAATCCTTCAACAAAGTAGAGCATTATAAGCAATACAACAAATAAATATGTTAATCTGATGGCTCTCAGCCAGCTTTCTTTTGTTTTAATAGTTTTTTGTAAGATTGTTCTGTTGGTAAACAGGAGACTTAATTGAGATTACAGCTTCAGTCAGCATCTAGAGACTTTCTTGAACTGCAGCCAAACTCTATGTGCCCTTCTTTCAGTATTTAGTCTTCTGACCCTGGAATCTATCCTGAAAACATCTTAATAGTTTTGTGAAGTTGCTTTAAGGAATTTTGATTTGGCTTATTTATTTATATTTCTTGAAGATTCTACTCCTGCTAATGTGGTGATGCACTGTACTTCAGTAATTACTCAGTATTTTCAGTCTCCAAAAGCTTGGACTAGTAAAAACTGAAAGACAAATAAACCCACCAATATTGTGGTGCTTTTACAGCATTAGTGTTTTTATATAAATAAACAAATAAAATATATTAAAAATAACTTTGTTTTGCTGGGCTGAATAGTGTTTCAAAATGACAAAAACTAAATTGGTTTAGGCAATTTTAGAAGCGTTACTTGTGATTTGGAAATGTTAAAAAAAATGTCCACAAGTTTCAGCTTACATTTTTTTCTTGAATCTAGCAGTATTAACAGCATCAGGTGTTCCAAAAAGTCCCTTAGGAAATTTCTACCTTCTGTATGTGATTGAGGTGGCTGCTATAGTAAGTAATCCTGTTGGCCAACAGAAAAGTAGCTGAAAATTTAGTCACTAGTTTTTAACAGGCTTGTTTTGGCAATAAATCTTAGTGAGACATTCTGAAACCTTGAAAATTACTTTTCAGTTTGGGAACATTGTGTCTAACACTCCAATAAAACGTCGTAAAGTTATTTCTCAAGAGATTGTAACTGAGGCTGTACCTCTAAATTATCAAAATTCCTGTGAAAGTGTCATTCTGAACTGTCGAAGTATACGAATAGGAACGCTACGACGAATGGTAGTGGAACCTGTCATTGTAAGTAAACTTGTTATTTGACAAGTCTCCTTTCAGTTTTTCATGGACATTGCTATTTTCATACTTGATCAACGTAATATTTCACCTTTGTCTGTGGAACAGTAAGTTTGTCTCTAATTTCAGAGGCTGTGATTCCCAAAGAATCCCAAAGTACTATTACATACTAAGGCATACGATCTAGTTCTGGTGTTTAACAGAAACATCATGCCTGCAAAACCCTTGAAAACTGCGATTACTTGGTTTTGGTGGTGGTGGGGGAGGGGCGCTTATGGATTAGCTTGCATTTCTTAAGAAAACTGAAGGCAAGAATTACCAAAAAATGGATATTGATAGGTGGGAAGAAGAAGCATGTGTGCGGGTGAATAATTTTGCTTCTGTAGAACAATGTCTTTTTTTGTTAACTCTCTTAAGTTACATGGAGACTTTCAAGGAGACATTGCATGTTAGTTGTATGTAGTAAAGCTAGATAAAATGCATACTTCTTGCTGGGGTAACCACATAAATAGCAGAGAGGTGTTACTTGTTCTTTCCACCTCTCTGCAAAACCTTATTGTTTGATTTACTTAAATACTGATACTGATAGAAGACATTCTCTTTTGAAGATTTCACCCCCCCCCCACCACTTTTTT
>VYXH01000118.1:152095-165647 GCA_013397275.1 Burhinus bistriatus | reverse complement strand
GAAGAGAGTATAAATTTGACCTGAACTGCCTGGTGAATAAAAAACACAATGATTTTGCATTATCTCTGCCTTCAACTGACAGAAGGAAAATTCACAGACAGCAGGAGTTAGCAGTTTGTGGTGTGCATGTAACTGCGTCATTAGTTCTTCCCCTTCATCCTAGTTGAAGAGTTGTAGACATTCTGATGATGATTGGCAAAAGTTGTCTTGAAAATGATTAACAAAAACAGAAGGCAAGAGTAACCTCCTGTAAAACATGTTACCTCTTTAACACTTTATTAGTTCTTTTATTTCAGATGCATAAGTAGAGAGTAAAAACTGCACAGGTGTCTTTGACCTTTTCTGTCTATATCTCCCTTGAAATTTTTTTCTTCTCTAGCCCGTAAGTTGTATATTTCTTGTTACTGAAAGAAATACAGTGACATAGTTTAGGAAATGGTGAGCTTACAACTATTGCTCTGTTTCCTTTGTTTTCTTTTGTAGGGTTTTGCTTTGGGCCTGAAAAGAAGCTTTGCATCCTTTTGTTAATCTTAAGTTTCCATGAAGATGCAGTCCTATCGAATTTTGCCTTTTGTTATTTCTAAAACAGAACTATTGTGTTTTGTCATTATTATATGCAAAATGGTGTCTCACAAGCTGTATAGATAAGTGTAGCCTTTGCTCAGTCAAGTATTTAAGTTTGTTGCATCTAACATGTAGGTACATAGAAACTACCAGTTTTCATGCATTAAATATATTTTTTAAAAATACTAAAAAGCTTAGTAAAATTTGAAGAAGATATCTACCAATTTTTAGTCCAAACAACTGCGTGGTGAAATTATTTCCATGGGACTTGATCCCTCATTATCATAAAAATGGTGACTCGCTAAATGCTGTGTTTATTGGAACATTTAGCACTTTTCCATTTCATTTTTTTGAGTTTTGCATCTGGAGGAAGATGTGTGTATTTCCAGCTAGCTCCATTTCTGTCCTGCCTTGAGCTTGTTTTTGCATGTATAAATATATGTCAGGTTCTCAAAATGGTCTCGATAACCCGTGTCAGTTTTCTGCAACTCCCAACTGGTGTTCCAAGGAAACAGTTTTCTGTTTCTAACATGTGAAAAACTATTCACATTGCGTTTAATGGATAGGTCCTGTTGTCTGTCTTATGTCAGCATTACAGGGAATATTGTTCACAGGTTAAGGCGTTTATGATGAAATGTAGTATAAGATGCCTGTCTTAATACAAAAGGATGAATATGATTTAAATTTTCATCTGAAGAGTAGACAGTCTTCCTCTCACATGCTTCATCTCAGAGCATACACAGTTACAAGGATTCAGAGTTTTCTCTGAAGACCAAGTAGCTCATGTTTTGGCAAGGACTTTCTATCTAGACACCATTAGAAGGACCTGTGTGCCTCAGTTAAATGGGTTGAATCTGCTTTTAAGTTGGGATTGTCATTACTGTGGTTTGCCTCTGAAAGTGGGAAGTTAGGTGAAATGAGTTATGGAAAGTGTGTACGTTTAGGAAAGAGAAAACTGAAGTATTACTATAGAAACTGTGGTATTACAGCCTAGCCTTGGAAAGCTGTTTCGTTTTTTGTTTTAAACACAAAAGGAGAGAAGACTGTAGGAGTCATCTATAAATCTTCTTTTAGTTACTAGCTTCATTTTAGCTTATGTAAGTCCCTAGGTAGATAAAGGAGAATCAGTGCAAGAAGATGGACTAGTTAGATCCTTGTAGCATATTTCTGCTGCTCTTTTCCTGATGAAAACTACTGTTCCGAGCAGTAAATGCTGCCCAGTCAGCTTGAGGAAACACATTACTGCAGCCTGACTCAGAGCTGGGCTGTCTCTTCCCCAGCTAGTGGGACCAGGGGTATTGGAGGTTTAGAAGGAAAGGAGAGCTGCTTTGCTCCACAGACGCTGTGGTGACACCACTTCCAGTCTGCAGCCAGTGGATGCTTTACTTTGGGTAACTGTTTGCCCTGTCTTTATGAGCAGCAGACTCCTTTCTGGCAGGCACAGGGGTGTGAATTCAGTTGCCAACAAAAAGAGAGGATGCAGAGGGCTGCTGCTGGACATTGGCTGCTAAATGCCAAGAGAAGGATAGGGGAAACAGGTTGTTTTTTTTTTTTTTTTAAAAAAAGGGGAGGGGAAGCACTCCCTCCACTAGTAATAAGAACCTCTAATAGCTAATACTAGTAAGGTAGAAAGTAATGTTATGTCTTTTAGGTCTGTCTTTTTTTTTTTTTCTATTTTTTTTTTCCATTATATGGTTTTATGCAGTTATGTTCAGGGTGATGCAAATTAAACTCTTCATGTGGTAACCATTTTACTGATTTTTACTCACCATCTGTCTGGTCATGAAGTGTTTACTAGAATTTAACTTAAGAAAGGCCTTAGTCTTTTCAGGAATTCCCTGCAGTCTCCTCCCTTTTACAGGGAAAGGAGGAGGAGACGGACTTCATGCGTTGATTTTTATTTATTAGAAGGACTTCATGTTGGCTCTGTTTCTCCTTCTATCCTGTCTATGTTTTGTCCACTATATAAGGGGATATAGTTTTTCTGGTGGAGACTGCCATCAAGCATGTGGTAGAATGGTGGAAGCTGCCACTAACTAAAGTTTTAAGTGACTACCGTTAACTGTTTTTTCTGATCTATAAATAATTACTGGCATTGAACTTTTGGGTCTCTTCACCAAATTTGAAGAAATTTGACTTCACACATTTTTGCTTCCATTTTTATAATTCAGTAAAACCCATAAAATACTCAACATTGGCACCGGCAGCATCAGATGTAGGGTTCAAAATTTACCACATTGCTGATATTTCTCTTTGGTAGTAGATTGAGAGCAGTACCTTATTTTCCTCAGGCAGTCAGATCGTTTCTCTGCATATATTTATTCTCCTCTTCATTTTGAAGTTATTTTTCGCAAGGGAACTTGGTCAAAGATAAATCTACAAAGAAAGTTTTACAAACCTATTGTAAAATGTGTCATAGCAATAGTTGCAAGTTTAAATTGTCACTGGAAATGCTGTTTTTTCTGTGGAATAAAAACTAGATTAAAGTTAGTGAGAAGAAAATAGTTTGTTTCTGATTCCTTTCCTGAAAGGTGACAGTGGAGTTCAGTTCATCTTTTAAGATATTAACAGACGTCACTTCCTGGATATGTGTTAATTTTAAGCTTTTAAAAACTTTCTTAAAAGTTAGTGAGCACATACTGATTTCTTGCTAAAATCAAGGGGGAAATTGTAAAGGAAACCTATGTATTTTTACTATAACTTAATACAATGTCATTGTTTTCTTCTAGAATCGGAAAGTGATATCCGAGAGATTAACCTGAAAACTTCAGAACTTACCAAATGTGAATGGTGTAGCGTCCGAAAATTACCAGTAGTTTTCCTACAAACAGTACCATCAACCTGTAGTAGCCTGAGAGACCAGCTGAAAATGAGTAAAGATAATGTCTGGTACGAATGTAAAGGAGACAGTAAGTAAAACAATTTTAGCCTATTATCTCACTTTAAATTGTGTTTTAATGTTTCGGCTCATGACTGACTGCACTGAAGAATAAAATTGGCATCATTGGCTGAGGCAGGTGTAGTGTTTTTCCAGGCACAATCACCTTCCTAGGCTTTTGAGGAGTACAGTTTAGAACAGCTTGGCAAAACTGTAGTCTTCTGTTTGTCCAGATCTGTGTTAGTTACAGCATGTAGTCTTTTTCACTAATATTTCACTTTTTTCACTAATATTTATACTGAATGAAAGAAAGTTGGTTTGTTTAGCTTTTGTATATGGGCCTTTACATTTATATGACAACTTTTGGTATACTTCTGCTTTCTGTGCTGTTCTGCTTACAGGCCTTAGTTTCAGTAGAAACTGTTGTGTGGCTTGGCTTGTTTTTTTTTCCCATATGCTTGTAGCAATGTTGTGATGTAGACAAATACCTGCTTGGAAAATAAGTGGATTGTCTTCATGTGTCTTAAACTTAAGTTTAATTTCAACACAGTTTTCCTCAAGGGTCTAGCCTCTTAATATGCACACTATTTTTTAAATTAGCATAAAGTCCTCTTCCCCTTAAATAGACTTTTCTTTAGGTTAAATTTTGTGGTTATTTATACTTGTACTCAGCTTCATAGATACGTGATGCATGCAAATGGAGGAAGAACGCTTTTAACAATCTCAGAATTGTGTGCTTCCAACATGTAATACTGTTGTAATAACCTCATCCACCTCCTATAAAAAGTATAAGCTGTAAGCAGTATTATAATTACAAAAGTAATTGGAGACCATGCAGGGGAGCTAGGCATAATCCTAGGAGCAGGCGTTAGACCCCAGATGAACACAGATGTTCACAAGTGAAAAAAGGAAAAGCTTCCCGCGTTGGCCAGCTAAGAAACCCTTCCCTTAGCATGTCTCTCAGCCTTTCTCTTTCCAGCTTTTCCCTCTGAGGCTGTGGCACTGAGCTAGTTTTACACCTAACTGCTTTACTGTACTTGGTACTTAAGAGTGCTTTGTGCCAACACGGTTGCTATTTGCTTTGTGAGCAATGATATTACTTTAAGCTTGAACCCATAGCTGTGTAAGCAATTGTGTATTAGATGCCTAGTACCCAAAATAGGAACATCCAAAACCCAGTTAGACACCTAAATTCTCTGTGCAGTGAATTGGGAAATGTGCTGCTGAAGAATTATTTTTGACAACAGTTAGCATGGCGAGTTAAGAATAACCAAAAGGAAATGGTTATGTATGTGTCTGAAAGTCGTCTTTTCTTACAGAAAAACAGGTCCCTGCAGCTCTGAGTTAGCCAGCTACATGAAACTGCGATTTGCCACCCAAATCCTATTCCTGTGTCTCACAGCCTAAATAATTGGTCTTAGTGCCACTTACTGCTTTTTTTATTTTTCAGATGATGTGAGCGGGTGGTATTTATACAATAGCTGATTGATCCAACTCACATTCTCCAACTTTTGGTAAAGGTGTAGGCTGACCTGTTGAAGCTAAACCACCGTACCTAAAGAAATATGAGATTTATTAGGGCTAGCAAGAGTATGCATGAGAGAATGCTAGATGGTATTCTGTTTGCAGAATGTTCACTGGGGGCAGGGAGATTTTGATTTGTTTATGTTACAGGACCTGAAAGCAGGTCTTTGCTCTTCTGGGTGGTGATTTCCATTTGCCTGTGTAAGGAGATGAAGATTTTGATTACTGTTACATTTTAAATTCCTTTCTTTGTTCAGATGTGTAATTTTTAGAAATGAAAACTGGTTGCTAGTGGATTGGAGATCCTTAAGAGACTTCTGTTTCTACGGTAACAGAAATCTGATCAGAGAAAAATAACTGCTTTTGCGAAATTGCCATTACAGGTTTTTATACTTATGTACCCAACACCACCTGCCTAGAATCAGTAAGAGTAGTTTTGTTAGAACTTTGTGCTTCTAATATGTGGTATACAGTTTGTATCCACTTTTTAAAAACCATCATGCTTATTTTCCCCTTGAAGTCTGGAAATGGTTGTCTCAAAAATGTACTTTTTTCCCCCTTAGTATTCTGTTCAGTTTAGTTTCTAATAAGTTTTGCGTCCTACTTGCTAGCTACCCCAAGTTAGAGTAGTATCTTTTTCAACCTGTCACTGTTTCTGAGAATCTCTGTTGTGTGAAAGAGCTGACATGTAGATGTCAGTGCTATATATGCATGTATATCTCTGTAAATTGGAAAGATACGGATTTGATGGGTGGACTGTTCGGTGGATGAAGAATTGGTTGGATGGTTGCATCCAGAGGGTAGTGGTCAACAGCTCAGTGTCCAGATAGAGATCGGTGACAAGTGGTGTCCCTCAGGGGTCCGTCTGTATTGGAACCAGTACTGTTCAATATCTTCATCAATGACATAGACAGTGAGATTGAGTGTGCCCTCCGCAAGTTTGCGGGCAACACCAAGCTGAGTGGTGTGGTTGACTTGCCTAAGGGATGGGATGCCATCCAGAGGGACCTGGACAGGCTCGAGAAGTGGGCCTGTGTGAACCTCATGAGGTTCAACAAGGCCAAGTGCAGGGTCCTGCACCTGGGTCAGGGCAACCCCTGGTATCAATACAGGCTGGAGGATGAAGGGAATGAGAGCAGCCCTGTCAAGAAGGACTTGGGGGTACTGGTGGATGAAAAGCTGGACACAAGCCGTCAACGTGTGCTTGCAGCCTAGAAAGCCAGCCATGTCACAGAATTGTAGGGGTTGGAAAGGACCTTCGGAGATCATCTAGTCCAACCCCCCTGCCAAAGCAGGTTCACCTAGAACAGGTTGAACAGGAATGCATCCAGGTGGATTTTGAGTATCTCCAGAGAAGGAGACTCCACCACCTCTCTGGGAAGCCTGTGACAGTGCTCTGTCACCCTCAAAGCGTTTCGTCATGTTGAGATGGAATTTCCTGTGTTCCAGTTTGTGCCCATTGCCCCTTGTCTTGTCACTGGGCACCACTGAAAAGAGTCTGGCCCCATCCTCTTGACACCTGCCCTTTATAAGCATTGAGGAGATCCCCTCTAAGTCTCCAAGCTAAACAGACACAGGTTTCTCAGCCTTTCTGTGTAAGAGAGATGCTCCATTCCCTTGATCATCTTTGTAGCCCTATGCTATATTCTCTCTTTACAGTAGTTCTTTGTTTTTCTTGAGCTGGGGAGCCCAGAACTGGATACAGGACTCCAGATACGACCTCACCAGGGCAAGAGTAGAGGGGGAGGTGTCCTGGGCTGCCTCAAAATAAGCATGGCCAGCAGGTCAAGGGAGGTGATTCTGCCCCTGTGCTGGTGACAAACTCTGGAGCCCTCAGCACAGGAAAGACATGGAACTGTTGGAGCAGGTCCAGAGGAGGGCCACAAAAACGCTAAGAGGGCTGGAGCACTTCTCCTGTGAGGACAGGCTGAGAGAGTTAGGGTTATTCAGCCCGGAGAAGAGAAGCCTCCAGGGAGACCTTGTTGCGGCCTTTCAGTACTTAAAGGAGGCCTACATGAAAGATGGGGAGGGACTCTATCAGGGAGTGTAGTGATAGGATGAGTGGTAATGGTTTTAAACTGAAAAAGGGTAGATTTAGAATAGATATTAGGAAGAATTTCTTTACTGTGAGGGTATTGAGATACTGGAACGGGTTGCCCAGAGAAGCTGTGGCTGCCCTGACTCTGGAAGTGTTCAAGGCCAGGTTGGATGGGGCTTTGAGTAACCTGGTCTAGTGGAAGATGTCCCTGACCATGGCAGGGGAGTTGGAACTAGTTGATCTTTAAGGTCCCTTCCAACTCTAAGCATTCTATGATTCTATTATTAAATTAAAAATTTATCAGGTGTAATAATTAACACTTATAGATTAAGGCAGAATTTGAATGCGCTCTTTTTGCAAATGTAGGTAGAAGGGTTTGGTAGTTAATCCTTCTGTCCATCTGCGTGCATGTATATTACTGCTTGTATGTTTTGTCAGCAGTGTGTACACGTATTGGTCCACATTTCTTTGAAACCTGTTTATAATTGCAACTTATTTTATTTTGTTTCTAAATTAATAATATCCTGTCTGCTTTTTTGTAGGTCAAGAAGAACAGTACATCATTTTGATTTTTGAAACTGGTCTTGATACTCATGCAAACTCAATATTTGAAAAAATAATTACTGACATTGGTATTAGAAATAATATTTCTGACTTCTTTGTGAAAATTTCCTTTGAAGAGGCCAATGGCAGGCTTGTTGCATTTACTAAGTGCTTGGAAGACAATTCCAAAGGAAGCCCATCTCACAGAGAAAACAAAATAAAAAATGTAATTATGTTTTTGTCCTAAAACAAAGTTGTTATATTGTTTGGGTTACAAATACACTAAAGATAGTGTGCTAGTCATTAGTGTAGTCCCAACAACTATTGCTGGCTTTTATATGAGGATTCCCAGACTGGTCCGTGGTGGGTTATGAAACTATGGGAAATAGTCTGTGCATTCACAGTACTTTTTAGAGCGTTTAGTTTGATTGTAAGGTTGTACAATGGTCCATAAGTAATGTTGTCATTTAAAAATTATTAAGGGATGAGAAATTTGTACTATAATTAGACAACATAATTGTTTCTAAATTCATCTACTGGTAAAATTATAATATTTCAAACAAGAAATTAAGTTGCCGTGTTGTAGTTAAGTTTAATTAATGCTTTATTTAAACAAAACTACCTCTTAAAGAATGTGAAAGTTTTGTGGCTCAGCAAGAAATGAGTACACACTGAAATGTAGTAAATGAACTAGGAAAGAAAAAATACAAACTTGAAGTACACTGCTTGACTTCACAAAGCTTTGTTGCCTTTTTGGTAAGTTTGATCACAGTGTGCAAATTAATATTGACTTTATTCTTTTAAGGTCGCTTCTGAGCCCAAATTGCAGCAGCGAAATAAACAGTTACCTTATTTTGATGATGATGAAGAAATTGGAGAACCACATACAGTATTTATTGGTCCTATAGAAAAGTAAGAAATTTATCTTTGCCCTGTAACAATTCTCTGAGGTTTTTTTGGCATTTCATACTTATTATTGAATGTATTTTCCTTTTCAGGTTGATAGTTTATCCACCTCCTCCAGCTAAAGGTGGTATTTCTGTGACCAACGAAGACCTCCATTGCCTAAATGAAGGAGAATTTTTAAATGATGTTATTATTGATTTTTATTTAAAGTAAGTTTTATTTCAAATCAGTTTTTAGTCATCTTTTACTTTGAAACTTGAAAAGTTCTGAGATTAAAAATTAATAGGTCAGTTTCACTTGGTCTCCAACTGTGTATAGCTCTAATTATAATGGGTGTTTTGTATATTTGCAAGAAATTTTGGTTCCTCTCCTGTCCTGCTTGACAATGACTTTGTTCCCACTTGGAAAAGTTAAAACTTCTTTAAAATTTAAGATCCTTTAAAATTTCTTAACATCTGGAGAGGAATTTTAACTGCAGGGGGGAAAAAAAGCCTTTTAAAGTTTGTTTTTTCCAGAGTAATTGTGTTCCCTGGAATTTCATTTGTTTTGATTAACATAATGCATAAATTAATTTTTTGGTGTCACTGATGCTACAGATGTTAGCAGAATATTAAGTTTTTGCGTTCTGCTGTGTTTATGCTACACATAAGGTGCATATGTATAATTTTCAGTCTATTACAATATTTCAGAGGTGCAGAGAAAATTAGTGCATCACTGTGGGAGTGTTTGGAGATTTAGTGGCTCACTTAGAAAAATATGGGTCTTTCCTAGATAGGTCATTATTTAACAAACTCGTTGAAACTTTGTTTTCCTGCCATGATATAAAAATAAATAGACCAGCAGCAGAAAAACTTATTGATTGATCAGAGCAGTTAATACCTTGAAATATTGACACAGATTTTGCATTAATTAGCTGCTGTGGTTAGTTAGCTCTAACATTCTTATAGGTATTTTGTGAGAGGCTGCAACAATTTGGTGGGGTGTTATCAGTGGGTGGGCAGTCCTTTTTACTCTGGTGATAAATACTTTGAGTTAACTTCTATGAATTTTTCCTTTTTTTTTTTTTTTAACTAATTAGGTATTTGGTACTTGAAAAACTGAAAAAAGAAGATGCTGATAGAATACATGTATTCAGTTCATTCTTCTATAAACGCCTTAATCAAAGAGAAAGAAGAAGTATTCATGAAACTTCAAACCTTTCGTAAGTCGGTTGATAAGTTAGTTTACCTAAGAGCTAAGTACAGTGAAGACTACAAGAACAGATACTTTACAGACATAAAATCCTTACAGACAATATTCTGATACCAACAGAACTTGAGGAAGCATCCAGACCTATAATAAAAACAGAATATGACATGAAAATCTTAAGAAGCTGTTAAGGTGAAAATATCTGCAAAAGTAGTCTTTCAATTAAAATAAGCCAGCCTACAAATCATGTGTTTGTTTCTTCTTGTAGAATCCAACAAAAACGACATGGGCGAGTAAAAACGTGGACACGGCATGTTGACATTTTTGAGAAAGATTTCATTTTTGTTCCCCTTAATGAAGCGTAAGTAAACATACCTTTATATTGCATTTCATAATGGCTTAAGCTTCATAATTCTAAACTTGAAAGTTATATTATAATGTGAATTGAAGTTGAAAATTAAGAGAATAAACATCTTTTTTCCAAGTGATAAAAACAGAATAGTAATGTAAGACCTTTAAGTGCATTGTTATAGTACAGGAAGTATCAGACAATATAAAGACTGAGCAAAAATGAACTTTGCTGAGTACTTTTTCTAGGTTTTAGCTGGTTCTCTGGAGTTAATTCTTCTAAGCTGTTGCCATTGATAGCTTTTGGATTTGCCTTTTTTAGTCCTTTTTTTTTTTTTTTTCTAATGGGATCTCTTTGATATAGATGTGATCATCCTTTAGTTACAATAAACCTATATTGGAAGACAATGCAATTGAAAATCTCTACTGCCCTGTATTTGGGAGCTTTATTCCTTTTCTTTATATCCTTTTGTCCTGATATTTTTCTTGGGTCAGGAAGCAGACTGTTAGCTTTCTAATGGTTGTTATGGACTTTTATTGATGCTAGCTTTCCTTAGGGTCAGAGCAGGTTCTCACAAACGCATTTCTACATTTCAGAAAAAGAATCTAAGCAGTCCTTAAGCCAAATATTTAGGAGAGTTAAACTAATACGTGTTAAAAATACACAATAAAAACAGAATCATAGAATGGTTAGAGTTGGAAGGGACCTTGAAAATTACCTACTTCCAACCCCCGTGCCTTTGGCAAGGACACCTCCCACTAGACCAGGATGCGCAAAGCCCCATCCAGCCTGGCCTTGAACACTTCGAGGGATGGGGCCTCCACAACTTCTCTGGGCAACCCATTCCAATGTCTCACCACCCTCAGAGTAAAGAATTTCTTCCTAATTTCTAACCTAAATCATCAGGTCCCATGGTCCCAGGTCTTATCAGGTCCCATGGACTTGTGCACCTTCAGGTTCCTTAGATGGTCTCAAACCTGGTTGTCTCCTGTAGTGGGCTGTTCCTCGTTCTCCTAGTCCCTACCCTTTGCCTTCTGTGACTTGGGCGGTGTGGCTAGAGCACTTGCCAGTGAAGACTGAGGCAAAAGAGTCATCAAGTATNACCAGCCCCTCCTTGTTGGTGAGAACAAGGTCCAGCATAGCACCTCTCCTCATTGGGTTCTCTGTCACTTGGAGAAGGAAGTTACTATCGATGGATTCCAGGAACCTCCTGGATTGCTTATGGCCTTCTGTGTTGTCCCTCTAACAGATATCAGGGTGGTTGAAGTCCCCCATGAGGACCAGGGCTTGTGAACGTGAGGCTGTTCCTATCTGTCTATAGAGGGCCTCATCTGCTCGGTCTTCCTGGTCAGGTGGCCTGTAGCAGACTCCCACTCCCTCACTGTAACATCACGTGTCCCTGCCCTCCCTTTAATCCTGACCCATAAGCTCTCTGTTGGCTCCTCATCCATCTCCAGGCAGAGCTCCATGCACTCCAGCTGGTCATTGACATAGAGGGCAACACCCCCTCCCTGCCTGTTCTTTCCTGAAGAGCCCATATTCTTCCATTCCAACATTCCAGTCATAGGAGCCATCCCACCACATATCTGTGATGCCAGTAAGATCACAGCCCTGCAGGGGTGCACACATCTCTAACTCCTGTTTATTCCCCATGCTATGCGTGTTTGCATGGAGGCATTTAAATAAAGTAAGGACAGAGAGACAGGAGAATTGTAATTGGCTTATCATAGGCATACCTAACTGATCTTCTAAAAATTCAAAGAATAGGGGATTTTTTAATTAAAAGCTCTTCAAAGAAATTTATCTAGATATGGTGCCATTGTGCAGTGAGTGGAAAATTCCTCAATCTTCTTTTTTCCCACCTCCTCCCCAGCTGATTTCTGAGGCTAGCTGTAGACAGGCAGTTACGAGGTAACTGACCATAGATCTGTCTTTGTTATGAAGTCGTAAGTAAATCCCTGAAAAAGCTGTTCACAAGCACTGACTTTAGAATTTGAGATGCTATGACCGCTGTACAACCATGGGAGGACAGCCAGTCCTTAGGTGATGGAAATGACTCATGTAAGATACTCACCCTGTCCACTGCAGATGTCATCCTTGTCATCTCTCTCCCCTGAAGCTTTAAGTGCCAGAACTTTGAAGTGTCTGTGACTTAAATTTTAGTTGCCTTAGAGCTTGTTACATCGTTTACTTCCCACCATCTTCTCTCGTGTCATTCCCACATCCACATTGGTTATGCATAGGAGAAATGAGACTGATCATGCTGCAAATACCAGACAGTGTGACTTAAAAGTCACCTGAAAATGAAAAGAAATAGTTCTGTGGTTTTACAAAAATTAGTTATGTTACTAGTAACTTAGCACATAGTAGTTTTCACTGTCTTGTTCATTCACTTATAAGGAACTAAAGCAATGTCTACCTTAGCCAGTAGTGCAGCGCAGTAGGAATGAATTTGCAGAAGAAACTAGTTTGTACTGAAGGCATGATGTTCACACTATGTGTGGGTTGGGGATTTTGCTTTGGGCTAGCTTGGTCTCATGGACTCAGCCAGTAGTGATTAGAGCATGAAAAGTGTACTTCTGGTGTGCATCTTTCATCTGGAAGTGATCCTGTTCACACTTTTTGGAACTGGCCTTCACTGTGAACTGAAACTTGGTAAGTGGTGACAGTATGACATTCATTTGCAAAAGTGGTTTCTTGATATGTACAGTAATAATATTACAGAGCAGAAAAAAACCAAGTATCCAGGGAGATGAGAAAATGGTGGTTTGACAGGGGGGGTGGCAGAGAGAGCGGGTTTGATTTTTATTGTTCTTTTTTGACCTGTCTTCTGGCAAAGAAAGCGTAAGTTAGATCTTCCATATTTCTCTTTTTCTAATTTATTGTTATTAGCTGCTAGTATTTTTCTTGGATGCACTTTGCTATTCTGTCTCTCCTCAAATATGTCATTTCCCTCATCCCCTGAAACCTGTTTGAGGAACAAAATGCTGAACTTTTTTCGGGGAGATGCTAACATATTTAGGAAAGAATCAGTGACTCAGCAACAAAATACTACCATTATGGTGAGTAATTGGTGTAGCGGGAGAGAGGAGGCTGGGGAGCCTCTTGGGGAAGAACACGAAAACTAGAGGCTTCTAGGCCTCTATCCTAGTAGCAGAGCTGACACTTATTAAGTGTCTCCTTGCTTATATTGCCATGACACAGAAGAATAGCAGGTTTTACCAGGTTACTATATATTGGACTGCTCTTTTCCATATATTCTTGTGTTTCAAAATGGGTCAAGAGCAGAGAAAGGGAATCGTCTTAACTTACTTTTTTCAGTCAAAAAATGTTTTGTGGTTTTGCTCGTTACTTTATTGCAAGTATCTCTCTTACTTTGAAATATAGCTCTTTATGTTGAATTGACATGTAAATCCTGTTTTATTGTCATTAACTTCACTATAGTACCACTTCAAGTACTACTTAGCTTCTCTGATATAGAACTAGAAAGTTTTATTTTTAGAACTAAACGTACTGCTGACAAAAGAGGCAGTAAGTATAAGTGCTGATTTTTCCCCCCCCC
>VYXH01000118.1:134059-151469 GCA_013397275.1 Burhinus bistriatus | reverse complement strand
TTTTTTTTTTTTTTGTAATTGGGGCATTGCCTCATAACTTTAAGGGATTAGTGAAAACACTAGGAGCACAGAGAATCAGTGGTGAGGAGGGAGAGCCAGTTAATGCCTGTGGTGTATAGAGAGCAAAGTACATGCCATTCTGTGTGGTTTTTGGAGAACCTGGTTTTCAGAATTTTTTCAACATGCCTTTGCCTGGACATCTGTACATGCAACCTAATATAATGTAAGGCTTTCATCACCCACTTCTCTTCCATCGGTTTATTTGTCTTCATAGATTATGATCATAGAACTTGCATTACAGCCTTGAGTTGTCTAGACTCTCCCAGTGTTTGCAACTTGAAGCACTGCAGGTATTTTTCAGGAATTTGCCACCTGGTCTGATGCTGAACATTAGTCCTTGTAAACAACTTTATCTGTGTGATACAATAGTGGATCAAAGGTATGGAAGAGTTTCTTCGGTTCCAGTGAAAGTTCTGCATTCATTACTATTTGTAGAAGGTCTCAAACCTTATTCTGTGGGAAAATTAGTCTGGTTGAGAACCAGTCTCACAGTTTCTTTTCCTTTGTGTCTCGAATTAAGTAGTATGTGAAACAAGTTATTCTAGGATTTGAGAAAACTTGAGAGTTTCTTTTGCATTATAGGAATATATTAATATTATCTGTATCAATAGAGCACACACAAATTCCAGGGTTTGACAATACTTAATATATTCATTTACTGGGTGCGGTAAATCATTCAAGGCAAAATGCCTCCATACTTCACATGCTGCTTTCAAAGGCTGCTTACTGTAACTGCCATTGAGTTTTGATGGAATGGCTTCATAATCATAATGAATGATAATTCATAATCATGGATGGATGGCTTCATAATCATCTAATTAATTTTTTAGTATGTCAGTTAGATGTGTATTTTTACCTACTGCTTTTTTTTTTTTATAAAACACATTGAAATGTGGCTTCACTTGCATAATACATAGCTAGGTTCTGTTTTGTTATTTGCTGTAGAAAATCAGAGAACCTTCAGAAAATTTCTAAATCAGGTCAGTCAATACCTACTTGCAATGTTTCAATCCCTGAATTTGCTGCTGCTGCTCCATTTCCAGTTGAGTGGCAAGTCAGTGAAGTCCAAGGAGGCAAGGAGATAAGGAGGAAACTAGGGCAAAACTTATGTCCTATTTTATTTTATGTTGGGTGATATAACTATTTTTGATCCTGAAAGGGTTAGAATGTCAGTTCTGTGAAGGGTGAGGAGGACAACAGAGTCATGGTGATGGCGTTACAAACACTCTTTTCTCCCCTTTTATAATTCACTCTTGACAAGATTTCTTTAAAAATGTGAAGTGTCATATGCAATTGGAAGATCTCATAGGCAGAATAATACAGGCAATTCAGCTATACCGTCAGATCTGACTACTTGTGTTGTTAGTGCTGAACTATTTTATACAGCAATAAAACAGGAACTCTACAACCTCCAGTTCATGCAGTGATAAAGAAGATGTTAAAAAAGAAATAAGCTTTAGTTTAAAGAAGAAAAGAATGTATAAAGCTTGAGCAAATTGAAATAAATATTTAGACAGCACCTGTTTTCAACTAACTGCATCCTATTAATGAATCTGTTGGTGACTACTTGCACGGAATGATCTTACCTTTAGAGAAGACTGTGAAGGTTTGAGTAAAACCTGTTCAGAAGAGTGAACAGCTATTAAAATCTTTCTTTCATAACTATGGGGGACAGGGTTTGGTTTCTTGTGTACATGTGCACACTCAGTGTTTAACCGTGAGCATTAATGTGATTGCTAGTTTTTAATGTATTTTTTCCTTTGCAGTGCCCACTGGTTTTTGGCTGTCATCTGTTTTCCTGGTTTAGAAAAACCCAAATATGAACCAAATCCCCACTATCATGAAAATGCTACAACACAGATAAAATCTTCCTCTTCAGATGGCGAGACCAACACACCATCTCCTTTGCCAAATGAATTAGATGCACAAAACTCACCTTCCAAGTCCACAGCAAAGAAGACATTGACCAAAAAGTATAATACAGCTTTAATTGACTCAAACACTGAAACAGAGGACAGTGAGTCTTCGTGTTGTAGAAGAAGTCCTTGTAGGGGAAAAATAACTTTCAAAAAACTAAATCAAATAGACAGTGATGTGGATGAACCTAATACTGTGGAATCAGCATGCCATAAACTAGACCATAGGACTCTGGACAAAAATGGTATACAGGGTGAATTCACAACTGCTAGCCAATCTATGGGTATGTAATTTAATAATATGCACTTTTTAATGAAAAAGTTGGAGATTTCACATCTGTTACTACTTTAGCAATTGTGTAAACTTCATACTTTGAAAGTTTAGTATGTGGCTGAAGTTTGAGCGCTTGCAATATAAGTTATTTATAGCCATTGCGTATAAAATATTTTTGTGGCTGTTGATGTAACTGTCATGGCAAAGGGCTGGAGGTAAAACACTGTTTTCCTAAATCAGATTAATTTTTCAGTTGTGTGACCTTTTTTCACACAAAATAATTTTGTAGATGTCACTTTGCATCACTTAAGACTGTAATGTTAAGGGAAGAATAGTGGTTGATCATGGATCCTCATAATGTATGTGCATGGGGGAACTGAATGAAGATTGTGTCACCAGCCTTTATTCCAGTGTCTTCTAGCGTTTGAGGTTTTGCTTCAACACCATTAAGTTCTTTAATATCCTGACAGAAGGTATGTAAAAAGACTAAGAAGAAAATAATAATTTAAAAAAAAATTTCTCACATGACCTCCGTGTTACATTTAGAGAGGCTTTCTCCATGCACCACTGCTGTGGAGGCTGATTTCAGTGATCTAGAACAGTGTTTGTACCAAAGTGAACAAAGGAGTTGATGTACTTTTAAAGGCATATGAAGGAATTAGGAAAATACTGTTTTCTCTACTCACTGCAAGGTTTGGATCCCCTCGAGGCATAGACTACAAAACATCTGGTCATGCAAAAACTTTTACTCTAGTCACTGATAGTATTCCTACTGACTTAATTTACACAGTAAGGAATTACATAGCTTATAGTACAAGATCTGAAAAGATTATCAATCATATGGTTTAATCTGTATACTGCAGGCCGTTACAAGTTTAATATGTTTGTGGGTATAAACACTCTCCTACTTTCTAATTTAAACGTATTCATTTGTGATAACATTGTCATTTCTCCTAGAAGGTCGGGGGGGTGGAGGTGTGTGTAGATCTGCTCTTGTTTTAATTGATTTTTCATTTTATGTGTGCTTGTTACTGTTTATGGTATTGCTGTGGCATGATACAGTCTTGCATCTTGGATGCTGCTACTGTTACTTGTCTGTAATTAGTTGGAACATACTTTATGACACATACTTTAGCTAGGCTTAGATTTCTTTTTTCTTTATGGCTGCATTTTATTGGCAGCTGATGGTCATTCTGTTGCAGACTAAAACAATCAGACTTTCTTGCTCAGCTATTTCAGAGTATGCATCCTTTCATTAATGCAGATATTCTTACAGGTCGCGGTCCTGGCTGAAGGGTGAGATTCAGTTTGAGATTGACACTAAGCATATGTTTAGGCAGCTAAATTTAGATGCAGTGTGTATCTAAACTTCCGTTTCAGATGGAAGATGGGGATGTAGGCCTTGGGTTTTCTGCCCAGCCTTCAGCTGTTGCCCCACAAGGGTATGGGTCTTGACTCTTGACTCTGCCAAATCCATATGTGTGTCCTGGATATCCTAGGATATCTCAAAAGACAGCAGGTGCTTCTTTGTTAGTATAGTCAGTGAAACCAAGAGACCTCCTCTTCTCATCCTAAAGCAGACACAGAGCAGGTGTTCAGTTGAGTAGCTTTCTGGTCTGATTATGGTCTCCACTTAACATTGTGAGACCCTAGGTGCCTACTATACATGGCAGCCTAAACTTAGATATCTTGATCTCAAACTAAAACCTGGTGTTGGACTTGTAAATCAGTAGGACTTGATACCTAAATAACTTTGAAGAAATCATCCAAAATATATATACATATTTTTATTATTACTTAAATAATCCTCTTTTTATTGCTCAATTACTGTATGAGATGTCATTCTTCTTGATGCTGAATTTTTTTTTTTTCTTTTTGAATCTCTCAGCAATAAGTCACGTTAGTATATGGCCTACTTCTTGTGCTAAGGTCTTTTCAAAGATACTGAGTAAGACTAATTCCCAGGTTTGTCCCTGTGGGAACTCCACTGGTAACCTCTTTCCAAAGTGTTACTTCAACTTCTCTGTTGAAGTATTCTCAAATGCAGGTCTTCTCCATTTTTTCCATTAGCTAGTTCATTGCCCCATTTACTGTTCTTATAGAAATCCTGGTTTTCTTTAGCAAGTAATATCTCCTCCAGTGACACCATAACCAATGCTTTTATTTTTGTCATTGTTTAGATACATTATATAGCCCTTTTCTAGGAAAAAGCTGTCTTAAAAGATTTCAGGTTTTGCTGGCATGTTATTAATTTGTTACTTATTTCCACATAGTTTATTATTTTTCCCCTCAAAATCTGTTCTGAAGTCTTGCATGGTAGTATAGTAAGACTAGGGAGCCTGTAGCTGTCTGTATCTGGGTCTTTCACAGGTATAGCTATAGCATTCATTATGCTTTATTTCTTCTGATGCTGTTTCCCAAGTGACTAAATATGTAGAAGGGGTAGGGAATGAATTTACAGATACTCTTTTTATGTAGCAAGCAAGTGAAATTTCACAAACATTGCTAAACTGCTGCTCCCAGGAGAGCTGATCCTGCATTCTGCCCTCCCTAGCAGCACGTTTCCAAGCTGCCTTTTCCCTTTTACCAGCACGAGTCTTAGTGTAACTGCACAGTGAATCTGATCAAGGAAATTACTCAAGTTAAAAAATAATAAGCTTGTGACTGACTTTCTCAGTCTGGCCCACTGTGTGTGGATGTGTTCGGTGCCATGGAAGGAACCAGCTAGGGATGGGAATAAATGGTTATATTAGGGACCAAATGAGACTGCTCCTTTTGGTAGTAGTAATAATTTATACTGTTGCAAAGGCTTCATGGAACTACAGGGTAATTTCGTGGTGGATTTTAGTCTAGGCCTTTAGAATTTTTATTAGGCATTTAACAGAATAAGGAACAGTTTCTTCTGTTACTTAGAAGAAACTTTTCACTTTTGTTCATATGCGTGAATAAAATATTATATGTCATCTATATCACAGTTATTGTAAGCGATCTTGAGGAAATCTGAGCTATTTAAAATGAGTTTGGCCTTCAATGATGACGTAGTATTTGATGTTTAAATGTACTACTGTCTGTGATTGATACAGATGGATTGCACAAAATCAGGCTAAACTATAGTGAAGACTCAGCTGATGGCAGTAAACTAAATGAAGATGAGCTTATAGATTTTTCTGAAGACCAAGATAACCAGGTAAAGAATTTAGCAATTTTATTTGGGAAATGCGAACTGTTGTGTGTTGTATTTTGAATAGGCAGCTTAAAAGCTGTATACACATTCTAAATTTGCATTGTCTAAAGCTAGTTACCTGTACAAGTGTCAAATCCAAAGCACTGGTTACCTACAAAAATTTGGAAATTAGCTGACAGGAGAGGATTGTACATTGGTTCATGAAACTGTTTAATAGGGTACTGCTGTACTGATCCTGCATTTAATTTTCTAAGTCTCTTGCATAGTGACAATATTACAGAATGATTTTAGTGGAAACCCTGAAAGTCAACACACTTCTGTCTTTCATCTCCCCCACCCCCATGTTTATCTACCAGACCAAGAACAAGTTACTCTTCTTTCAGCTGCATTTCCTGGACATAAACAGACACATTTATAAGTAGGTGCTGTTCTGCTGTTTTGTTTCATTGGTGCTTCTCCTAATCAAAGTTAAACAACATGGATTTATAATCAAGTAGTGTTCTTGTTCAAATTGGAAGATGTTTAGATTTTAGAGCTGTGGAAAGACTGATCATTAAAATGTCCTTTACTGACTCACTACTGGATATGAGGGCATTATTCCATAGCCCTGTTGCTTCTACAGTGTACGTTCAATGTGAGCAAGCTAGGAGTTACACATTTATTCTTCCTAATTGGCCTTCCTGTTCATGTTCCAGGTGTATGACTCCCAGGTTATCCGAAATAAAGAATTGGAGGCTATCAAATATATGGTCTAGGAATGACCTAATTTTCACCTCTGAGTCCAGAACAAACAATTATTTTCCAAAGTCTGCAGTTATTTGTAGTGGCTTCCAAATAGTATGTATATGTGTGCACACATATAAAAGCTCCAGTTTATGTTGAAACTTAAGTATGCTATTTGTACAGACTCAGCATACCTCTCCTGTCATGCCACTTGCCCAAACAATCTGTGATTCCCGCTTGATGGAAGTGTCTTTCTGCCTATTTTGTAGCAGTTAAGAGTTCCCTGAAG
Organism: Burhinus bistriatus; assembly: GCA_013397275.1. Taxonomy (NCBI): domain Eukaryota; kingdom Metazoa; phylum Chordata; class Aves; order Charadriiformes; family Burhinidae; genus Burhinus; species Burhinus bistriatus. The sequence continues at coordinate 145,023 of VYXH01000118.1, read as the reverse complement.
ATGGACAATGAGTAGTAGTGTTTCCAATCTGAAGTACATGGCATGAAGGCAGGGAAGAAAGCACACGGCCAGCTGTGTTCCTTGAGGAAAAGTTGCCAAGTTCACTGGTTGCAGTGTAGCTTAGAACTTAACTCAGGCTGAAGCTGTCACTGATATCTTCTAGAATACACAAAGCAAGGATGGAAATGGTAGACCATGACAGGCTTGAGTACACCTTCACGCCTGCCAAAAGTGGAGTTGAGGCTGCAACAGAAACAAGTGTATTAGGAACTAGGCAGTAGTTTTTAATATGATAACATCTTAGTGGCATAGCATGAGGATTTCAGTCATAGGATCCTGTGTGTTAGTGAAGTGTACATAATTCTCACCAAAAAATTCACAAATCATGCTGATACAGGGATTCCCATTTTTGGAAAGCATCTGTTTCCCTATAATGCAATGGTCTGTGGTAGTAATGGTGAACTCAGTAGGAGGGTAAGAAACCATGGATCATTGGGTTACTTTTAGATACAAGAACTTAGTGGTTTTGTTCATAAAACTTCCGTATCCTTCATAGCAATCAATATTGAAATCAAAGGATATTCCCAGGTTTGTGGCATGACTGTTTTTGCAACCCATGATATATAATATCATGGCAGTTTAATTTCCCTTGCCCTAAGAACCAAGTTGGTGCATTCTGGAGAAAAGATCAAATTTTACTGCTGAGTTCATTGCAGATTTTGTCTGATTTCATTCAGAAGATAACATACATGAAGCTGTCAAGCGAGTTTCTAGTAATCATTAGCAAGGGAAAGTATTGATAATTTGGATTATAACCAAATAATGGAGATGCACCTCTTTTAAGCCAGCAATGCTTTGAAAGAGTCAGTTGCCTTTTTTTTTTCTCTAGTTTCAGCGGTCATTAAATAAATAGCACCGTTCACTCCGTGTTGTTCTAGCACGGATTTGAGAAACCGTGTGACTAAAAGTTGGTAATGCAAACCTTACAAACAATGAATGGTTTCAGATTAAAGCTACCACTTCTTTATTAAATTTATGTTACTGGTCTGGATTAAAAATGGTAAGTATTGCAGTAGTTTCTTTTGCATCTGTTTGAAAAACAGTATTAACTTTTAAACACCTATAAACATCTTGCCTCTGTAGGAAGACAGTAGTGATGATGGTGGCCTTGTAGATGATAACTGTAACTCAGAAATGGGACAATGGCACCTGAAGCCTACTATCTGCAAACAGTAAGTATTAAAACAGTTAAAATGGAAATTCCATAAAAGTTTAGGAAATTTAAAAGACAGTAATTACGGGAAGTGGTCATACATCAGTCTTCAGACACTTTAATCAGCATGTTATTAGTGTTTGAGAGAGAATTTTATACTTTGTAGTATCAACATCTTCAGTGAGCAGAAAATTTAATGAATTGACACTACGAGTGAAATAATAGCTTTTTGGGTTTCTGTTAAGCCTGTGTGCTGTTTCAGGCAATTGAAGATTGTTTCTTCAAATAAGGCTGGTGTTTGATATCTTGCACTTAGATCCTACAAAAAGAAGGTGCAGAAGCATGTTTAAATGTATCCTTCTATATCACAAAAAAAAAAAAAGGTCTTTAAATGAAAATAATTAAATTAATACTAAAGAAAACCTTTGTCACTACTGAAATTAGTACAGGAAAATGGGAATAATTTTAAGTGCTCCCATTTCTTATCTAAATGTGTTCTAGCTGTTTCTCTTCATTGTCTCTTTCTGTTCTTAGTATTATTCTTTTCTCTCTCTCTGTTCTTAGTGTTATTCTTTTTTCTCTAATAAGAATATTCCACAATACTAAACTGCTACTTTTTTTTTTTATTTTACTTTTTTCCTTGTTTTGGATTTTAAAACTTTTAGAATTTGTTCTTTGCTGTTTGAAACCCAGAAATTATTTATTAATAGTCACTGACTGCAGTTGCTTGCATTTTGGTGTGACAGAAATGCATGATTCCAAATCTAGAAATATTATTACTAGTATTGCTGTCTTCACAATTTTGTTTGTATTTTTTCACCATTTATTTATCCATTTTTATATTTCCTTCTTTGTGAATATAATGGTTACTGGAAAGGTAAAGGCTTTGACAGTATATTCTTATGGTGCAGGATAAAATTATGTATTTATACACGATATGGAATGTGTATGAATTGTTCTTAATACATTTTCATGAAGGAGTAAAAATCCATCTGTGTTGTGAGTTTTAAGCGTATTTATGAGCTTCTGATTATAGCTTAGCTAAATTTGTCCCATTCTGATGATGGATTATCTGTACATAATACTTCCCACGAGACATTACTTTAATCCAAACATGAAAATTCATAAGATCTTGGACACTTAGGTATCAGAAGTCATTAAGGGCACTTAAATACTTTACTGTTAGCATAGTTTTAAATTACTTCTATATGAAAAAGAAAATTACCTTGAAAAGGCTTTCACTTCTTTCCTCCTCTCCCTCATCCCCCAAAGTACTGGATTGTGCATTTTTAAAGAGCATTGCCTATATGAATAATAACTTTCTTTTATCAGAAATTGAAACAAGTAAAAGCAAATGTTATTCAAGTGATTATATGCTTATGCCTAAAAAATTGCATACATGTAAAAGAGTTTAAAAGTGCAAACAAACCTATACATAAATGCGTGCAGATGTTTTGTCTGAATTTACTAGTTTGCAGTTTCTGTAAAGGACACCTTGTCTGAATGCATGTGTGTTACTGTTAGCAAAGAGAAAGCAGAGCTTTGTGAAAAGTAATCTGCATCCTATTTATCCCTCAAAATACATCTTCTATCTTATGCTGAGATGCTGAACTCTGGTATGAGTTACCGTTGATGTATAAATCCAGCTGTTGCATATATGGTGGCTGATATGATTGTTATATTTATAGCTACTGCAAAGGTAATATCCTCTAGATCAAAGGATAGGATGTAAGCATCTGCAGTGTGCAAGAGACTGTTCAAGCAGGCTTGGTTCTCTAGAAAATGTTTGTTTATGGATACATTCTTTTTCTAAAGTCTATCAAATATAGTATGTGTGTGTTTTGTGGCTAACTATCAGAGTTCAGATTCTTCATTAGTTGGGATCCCTTCTTGAACATGCATACCTAGTGTCTTCTTAGGGGCTGTGAACTGTCCCATCTGTCATCCAGAAGGATGTGTATGGGTTCTGTGCCTTACTTTCCAGTCTCTTGCCAGTGTCCCAGATAACCTGTGCATCTAAAAGAGCATGAGACACCTGAGGGGGTTTTAGGCAACTAGATTTTGACTGTAACAAATGCTTTCAGTCTGACAGTACTATATTTTCTAAGTGTATTCTGAAGTTCTCTGTACTTAGTGTATGGTTAAATCTAAAGATAACTTTTCATTTAGCTATCCCAGTTAGGGGATTACAGCAACACTGGCAAAACTTCATAGGATTGATCTAGTTTTGTTCAAGGTCACCCCATAAATTATTTCATAGCTAGCTAGCTGTGTAAACATTGTATTTTCCAAACTGCTGTAAAATATTGTGTACTTAAAAATTATATTCTCTCTTAGGCCCTGCATTTTGCTTATGGATTCACTGAGAGGCCCTTCCCGGTCAAATGTTGTGAAAACACTAAGGGAGTAAGTTTCGTATCTGGGGGTTTGGGTGGTTGGTTTTCCTTCTCCCCCCCAAAAAAAAAAAAAGTTTTAATTTGAATTTGCATGGTCTTTTATCATAGATACTTAGAGGTGGAATGGGAAGTCAGGAAAGGCAACAAAAGAAGCTTTTCCAAAGATGTCATGAAAGGTTCAAACCCAAAAGTGCCACAACAGAACAACTTCAGTGATTGTGGAGTGTATATATTGCAGTATGTGGAGAGCTTTTTTGAGGTATGTATATCTGTTTGTGTAACTATTTTTTGGGTCTCCTGCGGCAATCAAATATGACTTACTACAATTATTACAATAATAAAAGGTAGTGTAGCTCATACCTATTATTAGATTGTGCGTTATAAACTAATTTATACATTAACATACATAATAATTCTTTTTGGAAAATAAAATAGTTACCATGTATAGGAAACCAGAAGCCATGGCATTTTCTGAGAGAATTTTAAGAAAACATGGTTAGTGTCTTTCTTTGTGTTCTTAATAGTGCATACCCTTTATAATTATCGGGTAAGAAACAGAGTTCAAATTTGAGTTCCAATTCTAAACTACTGGTACAAAAAGCTTGGGGTTTTTTTCCCCTAAGAAATGTGACTCTGAATACCTTCATTAATATCATACAGCTAGTTTTTTAACTTGCATTAAAACACGTAAGTGGAATCATTACAGCTAAATGCCAAATCTTGATTTCATTGAAATCGGTTAAAATCTTTCTTATTTTAACTATCTGGATTTTCAAGTTTACAGCTCCTTTCACAAGTAGAGGAGGCATTAAGACCTTCAAGTCTGGATTGGGAGGAGAAATGATAGTCAAGTGAGATGTTGCCTGCATGGGACACTGACTCTGTTTACAGTCCATAGTACTTGAGCACTGTTGCTAAACTCTCCTGTAACTAACCTTGCCTGAGAAAGCTGGCGGTTTCTTCTCCTCCTTCATACTTTACATGAGAGCAGGAAGGCTTTAGCAGAGTGCATTCATGCAAATCGAAGCCTAAAGCTTTTGCTTTACCAATGAGCCCTTGAGAGCTTAGAACCATCCTTGAGGGCTTCCTGTTTTGTACACGGGGGATATGAGGAGCAACCAAGTTTTAATAATCTTAGCCCCTTCCTTCTTGCAGATTGATTGCTGAATTACGTCAGGCCAAATCCCTTGTCCTGCTTGGTCTTGCAGTATGCGGCAGCTTTGTCTGCCAGGGAACAGGGATGGCACGTAGATGTGTCAGATAGCAAATCACAGGGTATTCTCAGAAGTAACACTAGTGGGAAAGGAAAACCTGTACTACCTGCATGGCACTTGACTGTCTTACAGCTATTGAAGTAGTAATTTTGGCTGCTAATGTATTTGAAAAATTGCAGTGTCTCATAGTTTTCAGCAGCTGTACAAACTGAATGGGGAGTACGTGGGGAGGAGTGCTTAATTTGATGTCTGTGGACTATTGAGGCACATTTTTCTTCTTTGTGGGTTTATTTCAAATACCTTCTTTTTAATAATAAGGGTTGAAATCATGGTGTGTGTTTTTTAAACCCAAGGCTCATTTGACAGGGTAGGTAGTGTAAGAAGGAGCGTACCTGTCAGCTGTCACAGCACGTAGTTTTTCAGCCCTCTCTCAACACCGTGCCTGCTCAGCTTTGCCCTTCGGCCCACGGGGGACAGCTCTGACCTGCCAAACGCGGGGCCGTCCGCGGGGCCGGCTCAGCCGGGCTGCCTGAGGCACGGCTGCTGCCGCCCGCCGCCGCCAGGGGCCGCCGTGGTGCCGCCTGCGGCCGTGGCGGTGGGCGGAGGGCGGGCGGCCGGGCGGCCTTCGGACGGGCTCCGCCTACAGAAACGGCGGGCTGCCGTCCTGAAAGCCCCGGCAGTGGGAGCCGGTGCTTTGGTGGGGAACTGAGTAATGTCAGTTTGCGACAACAGAACTCGCAAAGCAAGAAGGAAGCTCCGAGGCAGCAGAATACATGCACAACTGGCTAGTGACCCATATCCCTGCTTTCTTCCCCAAACTGAAGAACAACAACGAAAAGCTGTAGTTAAGGATGTGTTCAGATTAATTTGAAATATCTTTCTGTTGTTGGTAAACACACCAATTAGTTTTTAAAAAAAAACCCCTTTGGCCTATTTCATAATTGAAATGATGGAAAACCTATTCAGTTTTTCCTCATGGTTTTCTGCATCTTTAGTGTCATTCTTGTGAAGTCTACTTATGCTGGTGTTAAGTAGCTTCATCAGCAAAGTCAGTTCAATGCAGGGTTTTTTTTATCGGTGTATTATCTAGTTGATGTTCTGTTTGGATGTGGAGTAATATAGCTAGGGCAACATGAAGCATTGACGTGTTCCTGTGCAGAATGTGACTAGTTTTTTTTCCCAGGTTAGGGTTAGCTCAGTGGATGAACACTATTCCAAAACCTGTTGTTTGGTTAGGGCAAAATTGTACAGTGTCACAGAAGTGGTGTAGATAATGTCTCATAATAATAATTCTCTTAATTCTTTGGGTGAATGATCTCTATCAAGAAAACAAAATGTAAGCATTAAAAGGGCTGGTGGTAGCCAGGGGCTTTTCACAGGTCCTGTTTTTTAGGGTGAAATGTAAACCTGACTTTCCTAGGTGGTTGTGGTCCTGAAGGTATTTATAAGAACAGGAGTATTTAGCAGTGGATTCCTAATCAGCTCTAGATTTTGATGCTACTCATCCTTAAAAAAATGTGCTATATCATCACAATAATTTTCACTTTTTTTTTAAAATTAGAACAATTTTACACATTTATGCACTCAAATACTAAGTATAAAAGGTGTAGCAAACGGAGTAGATTATTTGGGCACTTCTCTAACCAGAACTGTGATCTGGATGAATGGTACTCTGTAACATACTGAAGCTTGATTGATTCTACCTTAATTGTACATGTACAAAACAAACAAATTGTAGAAATTTTGTTCTGTGCTGATGGAATGAGGGGAGGAGGAATGTACTTTTCCCCACTACATTTCTCTCCAGTCTTTTAGGTTATAACTCGTTACTTTAATATACAAATGACCTTTCTTTTCAGAATCCCATTCTGAGTTTTGAGCTACCAATGAACTTAACGGACTGGTTTCCACGCCCAAGAATGAAAACCAAAAGAGAAGAAATACGAAAAATAATCCTGAAGCTGCAGGAACAGCAGAACAAGGAAAAGAAGGGACAAAAGGACCCAAGTTCAATGGAAAGATCTTTGCAGGAAAAAACAGAACAACTTATCAACAGCAGCTCAGACTGAATGTTGTATCTGTTGCATGTTAGCTCAACAATCAAAACTGAAATATACATTTTTGTCTGCCCAGACTAAAGATTTGGCGTATTCTCTGCTCAAAGTTACTTGGGAATGTTTAATGCCTGTATAAATGTGTGTCATAAAAGGATTTAATTCCCACAAAGATGTGTATTAAGTAAGCAAGTCTGTACATATGTTAATGAGGCCAACTTTTTCAGCATTTGTAATTACTTTTTTTCCACTTGTTAGGGAGCTTTTGTTATGTATTTCTGTTAATAGAACTTAAATAGCAACTTCTAAACATAAAGCAAATAAAGAAAATATTTATAGGATAAAATGGTTAACTTTTTCTTTTTCAGTAAAGTTGTAATGTTACAGGCTTAAGTAACACATAGGGAATGATTTGGTAGTGAGATAATTAATTCCTATTTTGACCCTATTTAGTTGCCCTTTACAAGATTATTCTGCTTGTGCTACAAACAATAATATGGGTGTCTCAATGTACCATGGCCTCAGTGAGGGTGATTCTCATCCTCCCAGTATCTAAGTAAGCAAGTGTAGGCAGTGTGATAGTTAATAAGACTGCTTCAGATTTGGGGTTTTAAAAGATAGGCATTGCAATTAAAATTCCACACTTGCATTAGTGGGATGGGCTAGGAAAAGGGGGAGAATGATCTTTGACCAGAGATTACTATTCAAACAGTATTATAAAAGTGGTTTCAATGAAGTGATCTTGAGTGATACTATTAAATCATATTTTGTGGATCCCAATTGTTGTACAGGTGTATTTTGAGACTTTCTTCATTATAAAATTGTATTTTGGTAAGTGTACTTGGAATAGCAGATTGCCCACATTACATTTTCTATGTTACAATTCTGAATGTTACATTCATATGTGCTTTATCTAAGTAATGAACATTTAAAAAGAAAAAAGTGTACGATTACTATTTTTTGTAATATCCACGCAAAAAACCAAAATACTAGTGTTCATTGCTTGCTTGTTTGTTCTTGGCTTTAGGTAGCATCAGACTAATGTTGGGATTTGTTTGGATATTTCCAGTGTATTTTGCTTTTACAACAATCTAAAATGCCATCGTTGCTTAAACTGCAAACATAGCCCTTTATCCTTGTTATAGAAAGGCTCTGGTATTCAAATGAGGAAAGTAAGAGACAGTTCGTGCAAGGATATATATATCCAGTGTTTTACTAACATAGATATCTTTGAAGGGAACCAGAAACTGTCTCTTCCCAGGAGGGAATCTGTCAGGGGAAGAGAGGGACCTTGTATCCCTCCTTGCAGATAGTATTTTCTCTCCTGATTTTTCTACTGGGAATGCCATTTGTCATTCCCTTCTCCCAAAGAGAAGAAGCAGAGAATTCACTAGCTGAACTCTGCATCCCCTGAGATCAATTTTTATACACAAGATCAAGTCTAACCCAGTACTTCAGGTTCGGAAAGTTTTCATTCTCACTAAACCCTGAAAACACGGCTGCTAATGATGTTACTGCCAGGGCATTTCTGCCCAGATGACTATCTCTGTGAAACCCTCCGTTCAAAAAGGGGTTCACTCACCAAGGCAGAGTGATTGCACGTAGAGCAAAATACCCATGGGCTGCTAATCTTTCGCACAGATAACCCGTGGGATTTAGGGGAGTTGTTCATTCCCTCATCTCTTTCTTCTTGCTTAGACCCTGGGCCCCATGGAGAATTATGTAAGCACCACATAGATATGTTAGAGATGACTCCTACATAGGTTTCTCATTGAAAGTATGCGGGGGAAAATCTTCTGGACTACAAGTTAAATATGTAATGTGCACACTTCCGAGTTGTTTCCTCCATCAAATTTAGCCAGTATTCTTGCCATTGTTGGGAAAAATCTGTGATAAAACAGTTTCAGACTGTTTCCCTGCAGGGTCTTGTGTATCTGGCTTCAGTGCAACTGACATGCTGGAATAGTAAAACATACAAATGCAAGTAAATCAGTGATGGCTTGTAAAGAAGGAAGGAAAATAATTTCTTGGAAATACAGAGAAGAGACAATTGCAAATAGAATGTATTCCTTCCCAGTCTAGTCTTTCCCAATGGTATGTTCTATTTATATGGAATATATCCAAATTTGATCAGTATAATAGTTAGTTTTCCTTTTTCTAACATTTGTGATGCAGGTTCATAATTTGATGCTGTAGAACTATTTCGTTCTCTTGCTAGGAATGGCCTGGTGCTTCCTCCTTTTCCTTCCTCTTTCCTGTCCTCCCCTTCTTCCTCCCTCCCCTTTTTCAAAGCTGTGAAGAAAGTGTTTGATTTATTATCATTTAATGTTAAAGGTCTTGAGATCTTCAGTCATATACAGCAAGCTAATATACATGTTAAATATAGGAGACTTATTTTTTTAATAAAATGTGATGTTAATAGAAAAAACCACAGAATTAAGAATGAGTTATTTAAAAACTTACTGACTTGGTTTACAAAGCTCACTACTGTATGTGCTTGTTAGGCATTTGTTCGTAACATAATGGTCAGCTACAGTACAGTGTTTTGCACTCTAACAAGGAGTTTTACCAGTGAATTTTCTGAATCAGATTTATTCAGTGAATGTTACTGGAGTGGGGACGAGATATGTTTATTTAATAATTATATGACAACACATACACTCTGAGGAAAGTATTAAGTTGTATATTCCTTTATAAGATTTAAGATTACAAATGCTTTAAGAGTAGCATCACTGCATTCTGCAGTGTAAGGTATCAGATGGCTGCCTAATTAAATGTATCTGTTTGTATTGTTTTTCACCTCGGATAGAATAACAGTTAAGAATTCTTATAAAAGTTTTAGATTACTTAGCATAAAAAATGCATGTACTGCTGGTGCACATTTGCAGGATAGCTGCAAAAGCAGAAGAGACATCTAAGTAGTCCCTAGTGACAGTCCTATTTTTCTTGCTTAAGAAACTGAGTACACTCTTTAAAGACCAGAGACTTCAATCAGAACTGCGTTGTTGATTTTTGAGGTTGTACTGCATTGTCGTCTTGGAAGAATCAAACTTCCAAAAATTCAGTAAGGAAAGAGTTGAAAAATCAAGCAAACTTTACACCATGATGAGAAAACCATGCTGTTGATTTTTTAGTTATTATTTACGTATTGCACAGCAAATGAGTAAAGCAGAACAAGAAGCTTTTGCATGTATGATCTTTAATTCCTGTTAACGTAGCTCTTCTGGAAATTGAACTACTAGACTTTTCTGAGGAAAAAAAATGTAGCAGTTTCCTTAGTTTACCAATCCACTCTAATTTTTTACTCAGATTTTTAATTAGAATGTATTTTCAGCCACTGGTTAAAGCTTTATATTGCCCTTTGTTGATAACATGACACTTGTGTTTTAGCATGCGAACAGAAGAAGGTAGCTTAAAGCTGCTTGTTCTTTAGAGGCATGATCCTTGGGGCGACAATGGTGAGAGGTGGAGGTGGTGGAGTCTGGATAAAAGACTTTATTTCATTTTGGTATGACGCTTTTTATAAGTCTTCATTTAATTCTACGTACGCGGTACCCCTAAAGAACGTCTGTGCAGTGACTTGGATTCATGAAGGTACTCTATCTCCCCAAGTCTTTTGACTCTTCCCATCTGCTTCTGGAAATCAAAGGGGAGCTGATGTTACAAACTACAACGCTGAAACAGCAAGAGTGAGCTAACAGCCATTTTACTTATCTCTCACCACTATATTTTTAAACCAAATCCTTTCTGCTTAACTCAGTCATGCCTGCTCAAAGATGTGATGAAAGATGTCTGATTTGTAGGCTCCAGTCTGGTTAAGTGAAGATGTAATCTGGAAAGGGACTGTTCTCTCTGTTGTGGTCTGTTGTAGTTTTCGGACAGGCTAGATTTTGCTTGCTTTCCACAAATTTGCCTGTGGACTCATGCAAACTTGTGGTTACAAAAGGAAACTTGGTAATGTACACCATACCTTAGGGATTCTTCATTCAGTTGTGCGAGTAATTGGTAGCCACAACCCAGATTCAAACAGCCAGGCTGTTTCTTTGCTAGGTCTTTTTTTTCCTCCTCCCCTCTCTTCTTTTTTTTT
>VYXH01000118.1:122738-134004 GCA_013397275.1 Burhinus bistriatus | reverse complement strand
TTTTTTGTGTGTGTGAGGCCCATAGTTGATGTTTTTGGGGGATAGTAAACAGTGCTATTTGTGATGCATGATGCTAAAAAAGATACATGGGCTACATTCATATATGAATATATAGGAACAGAAGGTTATATGGATTAAAAAGTAACCAAATTCTAGTAAACAAGAAAGAGACTTAACTTGTCTGCCTCCCCCTCCCCCCTTTCTTCTTCATCCCTCCTTATTTTGTTGAGCTTTGCGATCAGATTATCTCTGGAGTTCTTTGGGGTATGACAAAAAGCAATCATCAGTATATAATGGTAAGCAATTCAGGAGAGGGAGGAAAGAAGACATTATTTTTTAAATAAATGATTCTTGTATATGAGAAGAACAACAGCAACAAAACAAAAAAGCTGGATGTACTTTCATAAGTAGATGGTTTATTTTTATGGAATAGTCAAATCCACATAGTATATGTGTCCATTTGGACGATATCATAGATTTAGATGGTATTTACAAATTCCATCTTCAGGACCAGATTCTCTTTTACTGTAAGCTGACTGAATACCTTTAAGGTTAATGGGAGCCAGACTAGTTTGTTTCAGCTGAGTATTTTTTCCCCTCTAAGCTGTGAGGAGTCCACTTAAGGGAGAAGCACCCTGCTCTGCCCAGCCTGAGCCTCTTGGGATCAGAGTACGTTTAGACTCTGGTCTTTAACCCAGAAATTAAAACATGTTACATTTCCCCAGTTGTTTAACTTAGTGAAATTTATCAACTATTCACACAAAATTGTATCAGTTTAACCATATTTCTAAGTTTAGGAACTTAGTTTATTTTTGCACATACACTGATGTCAACTAAATATATATATATATATAAAAATTATATAGTTATATAACTAGATATAACTAAATATACTGATGCCAACTTCCAGCAGTAGTTTGCAAACTGTTACACAAACTTCTACCCCCATCGTTCACCAAATATAACAGTTTTTAAATCAAGCTCTTTGACGGTGCCTGTTTACATCAGGTTTGTCCTTCCCGACTCATATTTTGGGAAACTAATGTATTTCCCTTATCTTTACATGTATGCAAGACAGAGTGCAGTGGTAGCCTGGATAGGGACATTAGTATATACTGGACCAAACCTATGACATCAATTGTAGGAACTCTCAGGAAATAATCAGTTGGGAATTTAAAGCTCTAGGATGAGCTCACTAGGCAACAGGCTGAAAACAGAGTAATTATTTTAGCTCTAGAGAACTTCATATTTTGTAGCTTCAGGCCTGGAAATTTATTTCATACTATAAATCAGTAATATGCTGGATAGTGTGGGAGGTTCTGTAATACAAGAAAATCAGGCTAACCCCAAAGTAGCACTATTAAAAGTATTGACGTGTTTCTCACAGAAAATGAAACTAAATAGGACATAAGTTGTGCTGGAATGCAAACAACTGGAATATGTTTCTTAAATGTTCTTTGGTTCTGAAAGCTAAACTTCTTTATAAACAATATTGTAATAATATGTCCGTGTTACAAAAGGGCAATAAAAGGCCGTGAGAAGTTGTGCAGCTTCCTCCCATCCTACAAGACCACTGGAATTTCTAGGCCTCAAACAAAATTTGCACTGACTCCTTCCCCTGCAAATGAATGTTTAGGTTCCAGAATCAAGAAAACATTTTTAACAAATGTCTGGATTAACGTGTTTACTGTGCTTGTATAGACAGCTTATGAAATGACATTTATTTAGAAAGTGGTACTGCTTTTTTTCCCCCCAGAGAAGCCAGGCCTTTGTTTTGCAAAAGCAGTGTTCCCTGAATTGCTCTACACCTTATTATGCAGTAATTTTTGTGGGCTTTTCATGCTACTCTCAATTATTCTCAGTCTTTCATATAAAGTTGATGAATTTGGATGCAGTATAGTCAGCCTGATTTCAGTATCTAACTTGTATCCCTGTGTCTCAGTCATCTCTGTAAAGTTCTCTGTAAGTTCTCTGGGTCAAAGGAGGTTCCTTTTGTCATAGAGACATTATCTAATTCAAATGTTTTTATTTAGACATTAAATTTTTCAGTCCAGTTAAGAGCTAGATGAGGTGAACTTGGCTTCACTCTTTATCTTGTCCACAGTCAGAGCTGCTTGATGTCATTATCTCCATTTTGCAAACTGAGTGCTGAAGTTCAGGGAAAGAGGTTAAAACCATTTTCGTTTAACGAAGCTAAGCTACTCTAACTGAACTGCTGAAATTCACACTCCAGCTACTCTCACTTGTGGGTGTTGAAAAGTAAGCTTAAAAAGATGCTTGCTGTTTACTTAGCTACTTGAAGAGAGAAACCCATTTTGTGGTTAGGAGGACTGTTTGCCTAGATTGAAATTTTATTGACTTGAGATTATCAGAAGCAAGTGTTGCAAGTGTGTAATTCTGTTGTCCGATTTTATTTCTGATCTTTACACACAGGCAAGTGCTTTCTACAGTACTTGTATCGAGCTGTCACTGGACTTCCTTGGTTCTGCAAGTACTCCTGCAAATCTGACCCTAAACATCTCAGGTTGGCCACCTGAACATAGGAACATAGCTAATGACCACTGGAAAATGCTTTTAAGTAACTTGCCAAATATCAGATAATTTTCCTGTAGCAATGGGTCTGAAATGCAGTATTTAGTTGGTTTAACAAGGAGAAATAATTTTTTCATTATCATAGCTTTTCATGGACAACTCGTAGTTGTCTTTACTGGGAAATTTTAAGTTCCCTAAACACTAGACTTAGCATCCATTGAGAGAAGTGGTATCTGGAGAAAACATCACATGTGATTACACAGAAGTTTGTACATGCAAGTGGACTAAATTAAGGTTCCTTGGACAATTTAATAATTTTTGGATGCTTCTTACCTTGTTAGTGCTTGTGTCTGTGACTGTCTTGCTTAACGTGTATCTCGCATTTTGCATATTTGGGTTTTTCTGACTTCCACTGTCAGTATGTGATGGTCACTTGCAGAACTAATTCCACAATTCTGATTTTTGCTACTCTGTAAGCAGTCACAGTATGTTGTCATTTTCTTGCTCACCTAGATGAAAACATGGTGCACAAATCCCAGTGACTTTTCTGGTTGTTTGCTGACAGCAGAAGAACACTGATGCACTTCAATCTTAGTTTTGTTCTAGGGAGAACTTGTTCTAGTGGTTACAGATTTTGCCCCAGGGCCACTTGTCCCTTGCTGTTTCCCTTCCATCCAAACCTCAGGTGACACCCTTTCAGCACTGGTTCTTCTCCCAGTCTCTTGGCTCTACATCAGTTAATCTCTTATCATGTCTCTAAGCTCAATTCTTCAATCTCTCTCTAGAAAAATGGTCACAACTCTTTCCTCCATGATCCTGTGTTGCCAAAGGAGTTTCATCAGCAGAGAAGCTGATGAAGTATGGGCTGGATGAGCAGACAGTGAGGTGGATTGAATAATGGCTGAGCAACTGGGCCTTGGAGGGTGGTGATCAGTGGTACAATGTCTAGTTGGAGGCCAGTAACTAGCGGTGCATCCCAGGGGTGAACACTGCGTCCAGTGAAGGGCCACAAAGATGATGAAGGGACTGGAGCATCTCTCCTATGAGGAAAGGCTGAGACAGCTGGGACTGTTCAGCCCAGAGAAGAGAAGGCTCAGGGGGCACCTCATCAATGTGTACAAATACCTGAGGGGGGGATGCAAATAAGACAGAGCCAGGCTCTTTTCAGTGGTGACCAGCGACAGGCAATGGGCACAAACCAAAAAACAGGAGGTTCCGTCTGAACATCAGGAAACACTTTTTACTGGGAGCATGATTGAGCACTGGCACAGGTTGCCCAGAGAGGTTGTGGAGTCTCCATCCTTGGAGATACTCAGAAGCCATCTGGACATGGTCCTGGGCAACTGGGTCTAGGTGTCCCTGCTTGAGCAGCATCTTGGGCCAGATGACATCCAGAGGTCCCTTCTGACCTCAACCACTCTGTGATTCTGTGAGCTTGCTCTCAGTTCCTGTACTTTGTGTGGCGCACCTGGCAGGTGCAAGGTGGCTGCAAAGGAAATCCTGGGCAGCACTGCAGTGGGAGCGCTGCAGTTACCGGCTCGCTGTTCTGACAATGATGCTACAGGGGTCAAGGCCAGACCATATGTAATGCTCATCAGAAGTTCGTAGCTTGGCTAAATTTGGTTGCGTTACAAGACTAATGGCAAAAGGCACATCCTGGCATACAGACAAATTGCTTGCCAAATTTAAATCTATGCTACAAGTCTGTAGGAAACTTTCTCGCAAAGGTTAATCAGTGTTACTTTTCTTGAACATCATTGTGAGCAGAACCATTTTAGCTAGTGTTCAATTTGCAGCAAATACTTAGTTTGGAAAATTTCAAACTGAGCAGCTGAAGGTTAGTCATAGTATTATAAGCAACTGAAAGCAAAATGCAGCAATTTTTGATACCTGCTATTTTTCTAGAATAATTTGTGTATTCTTTCTGTTCAGTACCGAGGTCTTTCAATTAATAACTTTAAAAATTAATTAAAATAGGTAACTTCAGTGTCTTGTAAAAAGTATTTATAAAATGGTTAGAAAGTGTCATAACTACTGGCACCAGAAATTGGTGACTTTACTTTTAGAACAGGAATATGACTTAGCTGCAGCTATTCTGGGGAAACATACAAGCTAGATGTGCTTTAAAGTAGAATCTGTCAAATATATTAACTTTTGTGATTTATTACTTCTGCTTTTTGCTCATATGACAAGCTTCAGTTTGTGTCCTACGTAGTCAGCTGCCATACCAAACTCTGTTCATACAGTCCTCTCATTTTTCAGCCAATGTGGCAGTAAATTACTGTGATCATCAGCCTGTTTGTATAGTCAGAAATCCCCTGAGTCCAGGGAAGTGGAGGAAATTCTTTTGATTTCAAACTTATCTTTAACCACACAGTTTAGCCTCATTTGTCTGAGAACCTGACCACACTAAGAAGACCTGCTATAGCAGCCAACCTACCCCCCGCCCGCCCACCTACTAGTATTTGCACTGGATGTCCACACTTGAGATCTCATTCTGCATCTGTTTCAGATATGTGGTTTCACAAGGAATTAACTAAACTAACAGGCTATCTTTAGTCTTTCCCACCTGGTTCCCATTACTAGAACTGTCTGTGAACAGATAAGTTATTCAGATTATTAGCAGATTTAGTAACTGAGACAGAACTGGACAAGTTGGCACTCCCTGGGCCAAATAAACGTGCCAGGAGAGGACATCATGCTGCAGTGGCTTCTCAGTGAGGACTGCCTTATCTTGTACTAAAAGTTCTACCACAAAGGGCTGAAGTGGTGGTGCTGGTGGTGGAATTTAAGTGTGGGTGTAAAACTCAACTCAAGGGCTGTTCACCAGCAGGAAAGCATTCAGGGTGAGGTTTAAGGTAACCTAGTTAGTACATGTATGGGAAGGGTATAGGGAGGCAAGTCTAGTCTGTCCATGCTTTTGATAGCATTTGAGTGGACATGTAACTGCACACTGAAAAGGAATAGAGAGAGATGCTGAAACAACGGGCCACTTTTCTGGCAAACTATTATTCTTCCTTCATGCAGCAATGGTCCCCAGGCAAGTTCTTTGAGTGGTTTGCCCAGATGGATATCAATGACAGAATCTACATCTTTGAGAGGGGATTTATTCAACCAGCAATGTAAATTAAACTGTCTCTGTTCTGTGTAATAACCCCACAGTGATATGTGAGGGCTAGACAAGAGAGATGCCTTCAAGAGCTTTGCAGAATTTCATTCTTGTCTTAGCAGCACTCACGATCTTCCTTTTCAGCCTAGCAGCATGTTCCTCACGCTGCCTTTTAATTGAGACTACGTATTTTTTTCTTGCTTTCATCAATGTGAAGTGTAGGATAGCCACAGCTGGACCCCCTTATTCTGTGAATTAAATTACTACTAGACCTCCTCTGGTCCCTGCCCAAAGGTATGTTAGAATTTCAAATGGATCACTCATTCCTCTTCAATTTTTCTTTCTCAAAACTGGATCTAAAGCAAAAGCTAAAACTGCCTAAAATGAAATGTCAGAAGTGGAAGAAAGTCCTCACAGTATGATTAACAGGACGCAATCATTTGGGAGCATACTAGATAAGCAGTGGCCTTTACAGAAAGATTTAAAAATTAGTTAATATCCTCACAGAATTAATAAAAAACTCTCTACATCTCTAAGAAGTGTGAGAAGCTATCAGTACTGTGATCTACCTAATCCATACTAAATTTCATTTAACTACAGGTGAATAGCTTCAGCTCCATGCAGGAAGAACAGCCCCATGCCCGACATCTATAGGTTACGTATTTCCCACAGACTACTTTTCAGATGAGCCTGCAGTTATTTTATCAACAATTGCTGTTCATCACCAAAAAAGGAAATTCGTATAGGTGATCACAGAGGGGAAGGGAAGGAAGCAAAAATTAAAAAAACTATTTTTAGTAATTACTAAATTAGTAATAGGTAATTACTATTGTGTGTTATCTGTGTGGTTTTTACTGGCTTCTCATTTCTATACTATATTTCAGCTCCTCCCCGTCCTCCAGATGAAACAGCTAAACCAGTGGGGCCCATTCTACTTTTAATATGCAGGAGAGCGGGCCCATGAGATCTTTGCCAGAGGGGAGCTCCAGCAAAAACAAAAGCAAATCCTCTCCCCAGAGACACGGGGTGTGTTGCACCAGGAATGGAATCCATCTGTCCTCAAATACTGGGATGACTCTTGGAATACCTTCCAGCTGCTTCCTGTCCTCACCATTTGGGTTTACAGAATGAATCTGCTCACAAAAGTAACATGAAAAGCAATGGACTTCAGAAGGATTACAAGTTGACAAGTTAGGGATTCTTCCTTTCATGCTATTAGTTCTGAAAGCCTATTTCTCTGGAGTTACCCACAATTCAAAATAATCTATTTGCTTAATTGAATTATTCATTAAGGAGAGGAAATAGAAAAATTGGGCCAGTCCAAGAGACTTACAGTCAAAAAACAGAGCTTCAGAAACTGGTCACATGTTGCTAGGGCTGGCAATGCAAAACAGTAAACATTACTTAACTAACAGGTTGCCTGATAACACAAAAGAAGAAACTACTTACCAATTGAAATGAAACAAGAAGACTTTAAATAGGAGCTCTTGCCTTAAAACATAATGTCTAAATTTTGTAACTTGAACAAAGCAGTTGCAATACAGAAGGCCTGTAGAAAAGTCAGAATATCAAAAAAATTAGGTGTAGTCAAAACAGGGGTTCACGTAAAGTCTACTGGGAAGAAAGAGGGAAAAAAAAGAATCACTTAACAGCTGTCAAAATCAGAGAATTATGTATGTGCACATAACACTAAGTAAAAGGAAGCAGATAAAATAAGACTTACACACCAATTTGCAGTAAATAATTTACATGATAAGGAAATGAACGGCACTTATCTAGAGTAATCCTCTTTGGAAAGAAACCAAAGGTTGATCCTGAACAGAACGTCATCTTGGAGCTGGTAAGCATGCTACTTCTAAAACTTCCAGCAAATTTTTTTGTTCTTTCTCTGTCTCTGAACATAAGCTGCTAAACCTTGAGCCAGTTAGAAATGTTCTTTTGCAAACATATGAGCAAGCTATTCTTTATCCAGACAAATAAGAGATAAATTGTGCTGGCAAGACTACGTTGGCAGCTACAATAGCTATGTTGGGAGACTCCGCATGGGTAAGTCCAAAACAGTTTTAAAATCAGTGAGTTTAGGTTTAGTTTTTTCAGAAATTATTGCAAAACTATAAAATCATTTTAGGGAGTATCAAGGCACTAAACTGAAATACTTAACAGTCAGGAAACTCCAAGAGTTGATGCTGACAAGCTGTGAGGTATTTTAACACAACCACATTACACAGATACAGTGTAATTACATCACATTCATATATATTTAGAGTATGCCAATAAAGCAATGTAAAGTAAATGAACTTCTGGCCTCATTAAGTCATTGGCTGTGAGTTAAGCCAGGGCCCATGGACATTTTTACAGGCAGAACTTTACCCATTACATGCGATGTGTAAAACAGTTGTAGCTGCATGTAATCCACAGGGAAACCCAGCTAATATCAACATGGTTTAAACATAAGCTTTCTCTCTGAAAAGTTGCATACAGTAAAGGCTTGTAATTGATGTCAAACCTGATTTTTTGATTTAATTTTTCATAATAAACTGTGGGGAGAGAAACTTAACACTCACAATACTAACCACTTGAGAACAGCCACCTCAGGAGTGAAATTTCTAGCCACGCAAGTGTGGGAGCCTTTGCCTTTTTGCATTTATATTGAATGGTCTAAACCTTGATTGACTGAATTATAAATAACAATTAATTTTAATAGAAATTTAAATAGCCAGGACGTTGTATGATATTCTTTGAAATGAAAACATATATAATATCCTCCCAGGGTTTTTTGAGAAGTCATTTGGGGTCCTTCACCTGCTCATCCTTCCAAACTACTATTCACAAGCTCTGACAAAATATGGTGGCTCATACAATTAACATTTTTTTTTTTTTTTAAAGTATGTGGCAAATTTGAGGACAGAAAGTGTTTACTGTAATCCGTAACAACCTGAATTCATACTTAAATATTCAATTTTAATATCTGGGTGCATGAAGACACTGCAGACATCTGGAATATCATCAGTTCTTTGCAGCAGAGCTACAGCAGAGGCATGTGTGCACATTGATAGTCCCGTTAAAATGTTGCGCGGCCTTGTCTCGGTAATCTTTCTGCCTTTGACATGCTTGCGGCATTCCTGGTGGGCTGTCCAGTATATTCCCTTTGCACTTTCAAGACGGCACTAATACATATTTCTCATTCATGGTATTTCTCGTTCATCACAACAGACCCTCGTGGTCAGACGAGTACAGTGCGAACCTGCCCCTGAGTGAAAGCTATGCCAACAAACTTCATCTGTGCGTTGCAACTGTGAATGGATGCTTCTCCGCTGCCGCTTCCCTCGCGTGACATGTTGAGGTGCAGGAAGAACTGGGTGATGCTAAAAGCACTCTGCTCTCCTTCCTAGCCTCAAACTGCGTCTGTCTCTTATACAGCTATTAAATAAAAATTGGTTGGCATCTCCAACCTAGCCACACTGTTCCTGGTGTTCTGAAAAGTCTGGGTGAGACTGAAATTACAGAGGTTGGTCCAACTTCCCTAGGAATGAAACTGGAAATGCTTCTTGCCTGCCTCCTTATATACAGGCAAGGGGTACAGTCAAATACATTTTCCCTTGTTTTCTCTTTCCATCTTTCCCCCTCCCTTTGCTTAGGTTGAAGTTCTTGCACTCAGATTTTATTTGTGTGTGAGTTTTCCTGTATTTTCCCAGAAGATTTACAGAACTGTGTCTCAGGTTATTTTTAGATTTCCCAGGGCGAAAAGAGAGCAGAGAGTAGAGACGCACTCCTCCTGATGAGGGAGCCGCACGTCAGATGGTGAGATAGTGCTCAGCACTACTTGGTTTCCACAGTGCTGTGGAACCCACCAGCTTGTTTACACTGAAAATACTTTGTTGACCATTTCCTGACATTGTATCCTGTTTTGCTAACAGAGGGGGGTTTATCCAGTCAGCAAATTTACATTTTTTATTTAATTGTCCAGTCATTTTTTTTCCCCAGATAATAATTATCCTTATCTGTCTTTTACAAATAAAAGTAAGGCAGAACATACAAAAGTACTGCCCTGAAAGGTAATGCCAAAGGTAAACTCCCAGTTCTACAATATTTTGATTTGTCCAAATTGTTAAACATTCCTAAATTACATCAAGCGAAGATGCAACTGTCAAATTCACCTTGCCGCTTTGCAGGCATGTGGAACATTTTAAAAACCCAAACAAGCTCATAGCACATTTCATGAGTTGTAGGAATGTTAATCTGGACACAGGATTTAACTCCACCCGTGCTCTGCCCAGGATGCAGGATTACTCAGGCGCTTTCTGTACTCCCATTTTCCTTTCCACGTGTACATGCACACTGACCCTTGACAGAACCCTTTCCCTAGAGATCCCCCTGGGATTTCTCTTTATCTCCTAAAAGACGCCAAGGCATCGTTATGACTATTGTATCTATGGGGGGATGATATGGCTGGAAGAAAACATTTTGTTTAAATTATTTATTAGCTGGCGGCTGTACTCACAATGTCCCTGGTGTTGTCCAAACACTCAAAAAGGATGCAGCGAAGCACACCCTGACTAAAGAAGTAGGTAGGTAGGGCTGCAAAACTAAGGAAAACACGAAAGATTTTGAAGTGTGAACTATTTTGTTTCCCTCTGTTGGCAAAAAACACAAGAATTTTATGGCCATCAGGTGGAGAGCAAAGAGGCTTCATGCATACAATTGGTGCAGAAGTGCATGAAGAGGAGCGAAGCGTTTAGGGGAAAGCTGACAAAACCAGCGGGCGACGCTAGGCATGAACGCTCGTAAAGCCAAGGGAGGGGGAGGCAAGGCAAAACTCCAGCAGGGCCAGTCAGGGAGGGGTGGCTGTGGGTGCCGTCAGTGGGGTGACACTGCAGCTGAGCATGATGCAATGCCGGCCAGTGAGGCCGCTCTCCCGTGTCCTGGTTTGAGGACCGTGCCCAAACCACCACACCGAGTCACAGCAGCACACCAGCCGCGGGGATGAATCGCTGTGGGGACGGAGGCAGCTGCCAGAGAAATCCTGCAGAGCCACCATGGAGGCCAGCCGAAAGGTGGGAAGGCAGGTCGGCACCTGGGCTGCCTCGCCGGAGTCGCAGGGGACAGGAGGGACAGGGCGGACAGACGCCATTCCACCATCGAGCAGCGGGCATGGCCATGGACATGGCCACTCCTGCCGGTGTTGAAATCTGTCAGGGCGGGTGCCCGGGGCCGGGGCTGTGAGGGCAGGGACACCACAGGGCCTGGGCCCAGGGAAGGGAAGGGGGTTAAACAACTTCTGACTCCCGACGTTTGCCGCAGCAGGAGAGCTGCCACCTACTCTGTGCCTTTCTTTAAGGGGCAAGGGTTAATTGTAACAAAGATAACCCAAAACCTGACCCTATATGTAACTGCATTGGTTAAAAAAAAAAAAAGGAAAAAACCCAGCCTTCTCCCAGAACAGCCAGGAGCCAGCCCCAAGCAAGGCACGTCCCCAAACCAGCCCCCTGAACAACATCTCTGGTGCGGGAGGGCGCAGGCCGCGGGGTCGGGCTGCCCGAGGGGCGCCGGGCCCTGCTCTGCCCGGGGCGGCCGTGGGCAATTCCGGGGCAGGCGGCAGGCCGGGACTCCCTGTCAGGCAACGCC
>VYXH01000118.1:82577-122442 GCA_013397275.1 Burhinus bistriatus | reverse complement strand
CCCTCCGCGGGGTGGGTGTGCTGCACCCAGACCTTCCCTGTGAGGGACAGCTGCGGTCTGAAGTGATTCTTCTTGGCTTCCTTGAGTGAACTGCCATGGGAATGTCTTTCCTGTGTTTTCTTTTATTTTAGCATCGTCCTCGGTGAAATGCCCTCCCTGCCGAGTTACAGCTGAGCTCCTCTCCTTGTTTCAAAAACATTTCTGTGCCGGCAGGGTTGTCCTTGTCACGGAAAAGAAATTTTTTACGGCCTCGACCGGCTCAACGCAGTACGACTGGTAGTGCAGTTGGAAAACATTGGAGTATTTCTCGTTGAAGTACTTTCGCAGACTGCGTTTTTGGAGAGCAATGTGCATGAGCACGATGGGCTACCAAAAACTGATAGCCAGTTCCTGCAACTTGCATTCATTACTGAATAGGAAGACTTAAAAAGGTTCGTCCCCTTAATGGGCCGTCACTTGAATGCAACTTGCAATGCAGCATGCTTATTGTTGATGCTTGCGTGAGACTTGGCCCTCAGGTTCCAAACTAGTAAATCCGACTGCCACCAGAGGCCCCTAAGATTGAGATAGCTTAATTAGTAGATTACAGGTTGCATAAATGGATGGTTGTTACCTGTTATTTCATCTAAATATTGCTGATTGTCAGCCCTTTTTTACAAAGGTGGAAAGAAGTAGTATGTCGTGACTTGTGTCCTGTCTCGCTCTCGGAAGGAAGAAACCTTTGAGGCAGTCTACTTTCTTACAGTCCAGTTGGCATCGCTGGGCTGCAGAGCAGCCTATGAACTGGGTTCACAGCCATCGGAGTACAAAGGTTGGCCGCAGGGCTGAGTCTTCCTTCTGTTGCAAATGTGACAAATTAACAGGGAAGAGATGAACTTGTAAGTTAAATGTCAACTACAATTTTTCTTTTCAAGACAGAGGGGAATGCTAGGGAAAAAAGCCTAATAACAATAGAAATGACTTAATGATTAAAATTATCCTTGTGCAAATTTAAAAGTATAAGCAAATGTCTTCTTGCAGTATTTATTTAAATATCATAAAACTGTGCTCATGTGCAAGTTAGCTGTGAAGTGTATGGTTTATAAAATAACTGCAAAAGAAAGATCGGGGTATTGCTGAGGTGGGAGAGTAAATATCGAAATTGTCAGAGCACAAGTTAGAAACCTTTGCAATGTTGTTTTTACTAACATAGAAATTAGGATTTAGCTTGACTGTATTTCTAGTGGATGTATTTTTAATGTGTATAAGTTAATAAACTATTATTTAGTGATGGTACAGTTATGCCTTTGTGAAGCTATAAAGACAGCAGTGTGAACGTAAAGGCTGTAAAGTTTGCTGCGAAGCTTAATAGCTTTCTGAATTAAAACCATGTCAGTATTAGCTTGCAGAAATTGTAAGTTGAACTAATTTCCCCACCCCCATATTTCTAGCCCGAGTGGGTGTTCATGTATAATCTGCACTAAGTACTGTGTTCTTTAGGATCTGGCATTGCCATGTGCCTTTGTTTTGATACTGGGTCAGTATTTTGACCTATTAACCATAATGTTCTCATAAGCAAGGTGAAGTAGTGCTTCCTTGTGCCTGGTCTGCAGAGGTGGAGAAGGCTTTGTGACCCAATCTAACCTTCATATTCTCTTGGTATTTGATAACGCTGGTCTGAGGAAAGCTTTGAGGTTTTAGAAATTTTGTCGGTCTCATAAATGAGGTGGCAAAGTTGAGTAGGGACTAACTTTTTATTGTCACTTTCAGTACAAAATACGGAAGCATGGGATTAAGCTGGCAGGTCCAAAATGAACAAAAGGGGTGTGTTTTGATTTCGGCCCAATGCGTAGTTAGTTAAGCTTTGAAAATCCTTTCTGAAGCATGTGGATATTGAAAGTTTACAAGGACTCAAAAAGCAGCCGGACAAATTAATGGAAGAAAAATCCACTAAGGCTGACTTGTACAGGGTACTTCCTGTAGCTCAAGGACTCACTGAGCTGCACATGGAGCCTGGGAGAATATACTGGGAAAATACTGTCAAGTATTTACCAAATTTTTATGTTAGTTTCAGGCATTGACTACTGCAGGCAGCACACTGGAGACAGCAGACCTGCCATCTGACCTAGTAGGGCTGCTCTTAGGAAAATTATTTATTCATCTGAAGTGTTTGAGAACAGCTGAGCCAAAGGGACCAAGCATAGAGATAGCAACTCTGGGTGGTTATTCTCACAGAGAGATTATGAGTCACCATCAGACTGGGAAGTCAGCTTGAGTGGTGCCAGGGGCAGTTCTGGCACCTTTGTACTTGATGTTGTCATTGATGTCTTTGATCAACAGAATTAGCACAAAGTCTGAAGGAGGCCGAGTAGGGCTTTCAGGCTTTATTTTTGATGCTCTGTTTTGGAGGACAAGAGGTTTTCGATATATTTGATGGCTATGTTCAGGTACAAGATAGTATTTTCAGGAAGGAGGTCCCATAATGCAGATTGGTAAAGTCAACTTGGCAGCAATACCATGGAAGCAGATGTGAGGACTACGGTGGATTGAGATAAGCAGTGGAGTGTAGTACTGTTAAAGTTTATCATTTAGCTTTTTGTACTAGTCAAGCTTAAGAGAATAAAGTGTTCAGTTTGGGCCACAGCCCTTTAAGAAAGATAAATGGAAATGTCTCAATCTGGCAGAAATGGTCATCAAGGGTTAGGAAGAGTTTGGAAAGTGTCATCTACAGAGCCCACACGTGTTTGGAAAGTGTGTCCTACAAAGGCTAGACAAGCTCAGTTCCGGCAGAAAGAGGATGAGAAGAGGGCCCAAGAAGATGCTACAGTCTTAAAATTAGTGAGAAGGGGTCTGTGTCCTTCTGTCAGTGACTGTATTGAAAAAGATGAAACTAGTTTGTACCAAAGACTTGATGTAGTTCTTAAAATCTGTTATGGTTTGAGGAAAACCGGAACAAGCTGAGGTTGAGCAGTCTCCTTTTTGTCAAGGTTTTTGAAAATCAAATAGGATTTGTGTTAAGGATGTATTAAAGACTTTCCTCACTTCTGTTTTACTTGTTCTTGCCAAGGGGTTGAATTTGATAATTTCTTCAGGTGCTGTCTTGTATTCTGGCCTGAGTTTATGTGGAAAAAGTAATGCTTAAAAGAAATGCAGTTTCTGCGATAAAGACCTAGAATCTTTCAATTATTGCTGGTCATCTGATGTTACAGCTTAATCCATTTGGTTTCAAAATAGTGTTGCGGCAAACTGTTGCATTCAACAACAAAATATTGTAGTTTAGGAGTGTAGCCTGTAGTCCTGTAGGAAATGGAGGTGTAGGATCATACTGTGATTTAAACCAGGAAAAACAGAGGGATGAAACCTGAGGTATTCCATCATTTACTGTAGTATATACTGTATGTGGCTTCATAACCTGTGTCCAAATGTTACATCTGTTCTGAAACGCTTTTTTTTAAATAGGCTAACAGTTCCTTAAAAGAAATCAGACTTGCTAAGTAGTCTGTTTCTTTAGGTACCCTCATTTTGAATCATTTTTAAAGTATGCATGGGCAGATAAAAATGACTAAACATTTTAACATAGCATGCCAACTATTTAGGTTTTTGCTTTGGAATGACTGTATTACATTTGTAGTAAATACTGGTGACTGAGACTTCTGTTTCTGAAGTATTGATAGACACCATAACAATACAAAGCACACAGAAAAAATACAGTTTTTGAACCAAAGTCTGTGGATGAAACCTTTTTTTTGGCAAAATATCAGTTTTGCGGAGCTAAATGTGAAGTTTTGATGGCAAGAAAAAGATAGGTAAATCTGTGGCCTCTTTAATCTGTAGCAGAATGATTTCTCTAAGTAATGACCTTACATAGTTACTAGTATGTGTTTTATTGGAAAGAGCAGGCTACTTCTGTCTTTCAATAAGCAACTGTCTTGGAATACCAATGAAAAAAAAAAGATTTAGCCAAAGTGAGTTCTTGCTTTTTCTTTTGTTTGAACAGCAGGCAAAAACGGAACAGAGGGCGATGGGGCTGGGGAGCGCTGGTTCAGTCCTGCCACTGTGCTGCACACTGCAGCTGGAAAGGAAAGCCTGTTGCCACCCGTGGACCACTTGGCATGGCCTTGTGAAGGTGGTTAGCAGTGCGCTAACATTTTCCTGGTGAAAAGGGAGTGAGTTGCAACCAGGCGGCGTTTACCCTGCAGCAGCCAGGCGGCGTTTACCCTGCAGACACGGTGCTGGCCGCAGCTCCCATAGGCATGCTGGAGCTCTGCGAGCTAAATTGCAGCTACTGTCAGCCGCATGGCATGCACAAATGCTTGGCTAGCGTGGGATGGCATCTATGCTGCCGTGGCTATGCTGCAGGTCATGCCCAGGGTTTATGTGACCCATGAAGTACTTCTGTCAAGCCAGGGGTCTTCCCTCGTCAGCTGAATGCTTCTCCTCACTCTGCAAGTGGGTGGATGAAGGGTAGTTTCTGCTTGCTCCAGGGAATGAGGAATGGATGGGGCATCCGGAATTAAACCTTGCTTTTCATATGTGCAGCTCGCCATGCTGCTGTGCTCGCCTGATCTCCGCATAGTAAAAGCAGAACAGAGCCAGTCTCCAAACTAGGTTCCGGCCCTGACAGGGTCGAACGGAGGTATCCTGAGTGCTACTAGAGCTGGGGTGGCCACAGCTATACATACATCTTTCGGGGTTTGGTCTGCTCTCAGAAGAATCAATAGGGAAGTTCCCAGAGTCTTCAGCTGGAAGTCTGAGTGAACCCTGGATTTGGAAATGCTCAACAAAAGGCCTTTTTTAACATAAAAGAAAACTTTTCTTTGTTTTTTGGAAGCAACATGCATTGAAAGAGCTTGCTGCATTTATTTTGTGAAGGTAGTTAAACCAAAAATTTAATTTACAGTATTATTTACATAGTGGATAATTATTTAGTTTTTGTTTTCTTTGTAGTTACTAAGATTTAGCAGACTGACTTGAAATTTGGGGAAAAAAAAGAGAGGCAGGGAATGTAACAAAGTCAGTGGTTCACAAAAATCTCTCTGATGTCAGCAGGATCTCTGGCTGTATTGGTAACAGTACCCCTCTGAATTATATCTAAGTGTTGCTGTGTATCCTTCAGGCCCCATCAGATGTCATGTAAGTATTGTTGTATTTTGAGCAAGTCCAGCTTGTGATTTGTGTGGTTCAGAGCTCCGTTCCTCTCATCTGCTGTAGTCTCTTTGTTACAGTGACACTCAGCAAGGTTGTGGTCATCTCAGGTTTGTTCTTGGTGCCCTGGATTCAAAGCAACCTGACTAAAAGGTGATACTGTAAAAGCCGTGTTGCAGAAGAAGCTGCCTATGGGAGGGCAGCGTGTCCTTCTCCAGTCTTCTGGCACGACCTGTGAGCGAGACCGTGCCTATGGTAGGGTGAGGACACCCTCATCCACATTCCACTCTTTCCTGATTCATTCAAGCACGGCCCATCACACCCACTGTATAGCGACGGAGGTGATGGCAATAAAAGTCTGTTACAAAATTCTCCATGGCAAAGATTGGCTATTTTGCTGCATCTTTTTTTTTCTCAGCAGGGTGAGCACTGTGTGCAGGCATGCTGAACCTGCCCACTCTGGTGATCTGCTTGCTTGGGGGGAGGCACTGGTGAGTTTTGGGAGGGGGGTGGTCTGTAGCTGCTCCACTGGATCGAGGTTTAATGGTGTGCAGGAACCTCTTGTGCTGTTGGCCCTGCTTATGTACTGCAAAGTTTCCAGGACAGGGATCAAAGCATTTAGGAATCAAGAATCTGACAAATATTTTTAATAACTTCAATTTTAATGATTCTCTAGGGTTGCAGTTTTGTGAGTCATTGGGCTGAGGTAATTGCTTGCTGGCCCCCCGCTGAAAGGAGGAAATCTTCCCATGGCTGTGCCCTCCCATCCTCTCCCTTCCCAGCAGCGCCGATGGTCATTGGGCTCTTCCACACCTCAGTGCAAACTGCTGGCTCTGCAGAATACAACAAAATCCATTGCCTTTCTCTTCTCCGTGTCCCTGCTCCTGAGGGACACTATGCGTTTCAGACCTTATGCGACGGGGGCAGCAGGAGAATGTAGCGAGGAGCAGAAATGAGGGAGGAGGCAGATGAGGGGTTTACCCCTCTCAGGGCAGGAAGCTGTTACCCTTTCACCTCATCCTCTCTCAGGAAACTACAGCATTTTTTGCAGTCTCTTCAACCTGTATAAGCCTTTACCCAAAAGGTACATGAATGCCTCCAGTAGCCCTGTTGCAGAGAGAAATGCAGACATAAAGGGTGCACGTAGGGAATTTCAGAGTCATTAGCAGTAGGACCAGAAGGGATTTTAGAAGATCACGGACTTCAGAGGGCCCAAAGATAACATGGGCTTTTATTACTGTGTGAAGATAAGAACACTGGGTTTTAGTACATGTGGCGGGGAGGAATTTCATTTGTGCTTTTTTTCTTACCTGGGATCCTTTCCTTTAGGAAAACCAATGAGATAAGTATTTGTCTTGTTTTATGGACTCCTAATAAGTTGTTATTTTTGCAGTGTTTGCTGATTGCTTTAAAACCTGTGCTGTGTTCATGCAGCAAGCCTTTTTGGCAGGCACTCGAGCACATGAATGGCATCCTGCAGCATATTGTATCTCTCTGCTCTACTGCAAGGAGCGCTACTTATGTGGATGCTACAGGGATGATGCTGTTTCTCCTTCTCTCACACTTGTTAGCTTGCCTTTCGATGAGCATGTTGCCAGGCCTGTTTTCTCTTCCTCTTTTAACTTTTTTCCAAAAATAGACTTGCCAGCTGTGTGTTTTTTTAATGTTTTGCTTTAAAGTTTTACATCCTTTCAAAGAGAAAGTTTATTTCTTACTGACCTAGGGAGAGGAGTCTTAGACATGAAGTTTCTTAGCCTGTACAAGTCGTGTCTTGCTCAAAAGGTCAACACCCACAGAACATGGTTTTTGCAGTGCAGTGGACTTAAGTAGCTGCTTTTCTTGGGGTGGTAACAGTCTTTCCTATTGCAAATGAAAATACAGTCTTTTGATGATATGGCATCTGATGCTATGGGTGTTTCTGTGTTACATGCTAAATCATGGTTATGTATATTCAACACCAAACCAGCAATGATAAATATAGATAATATGTTAACCATACACTCTTATGGATTATTCTTTCAATTTAAATCCTTGCAGCCTTTTCCAATTTTTTGTACATCAAACATACATCATAAATACATCAAAAATACATCAAAAATACATCAAACATGTATTTTTTAAAATAGTACATATTTCTTTTAACTTGGAACTGAAAATACTGGTTTTTTTAATAAGTGTTGGAGTTGAGCTTCTTTATATGATATGGAGTTGTGTGCCTGTTCATGTAGTAGCCAGCCTAGTAGGGGTTTTAAGATATCTGGTTCACAGATTTATTTATTTATTTTTTTAAATTACCCTTTGCAGCTTCTGTTGCAAACCCTTCTGTTACGGTCCTGGGTCAGTTACTGAGCTCTGTAGGAGGAAATTTTTTTTATCCCTTTAAAAAAATGCGGTTCTATTATTTCCTGTTTTTTTAAAAAAAAATATTTTTCTTTTAGTCAAAAAATTGGAAATTCATGTGAGTAGTAAGTACTGACTGCTTGAGTGCATCAGATGGAAGTGGAAATTTGTATGGTTTCAAAGAAACCAGCTATTTGAGATGAGCTGTTTTCTGTATTAATCCTGGTTTCTTTATGAATCCCCGTGGGAGGAAAGAGGGTGGACAAAGGCCACTTTATGCCACTGGCATGTTTGCTGAGTGACTCTGCTGCTTTAGCCCTAGGGAGGAGGTAGAAGCAAGGGAGAGGGAAACTAGCAGGAGGAGGAAGAGTAGTTTGAGGTGAAGCTCCTTCTTGAGGAACACATGAAGGCTGAAGGACGATGCCAAGGTGGGAAAGGCTGGGGAGCTGAGAGGACCGAAGGGACCCCAGCAGATTCAAGAGAGAACACTTGAAGATTGTAGTGGAAGAAAAATGCTGGTTTGAGTACTTGAAGGCAAAACAGGTAAGCGTCAGGGGTTGCCCTTCCTACCATGGGCTTCAAAGCCATGTTTTTCTCCTCAGCTGAAAGATGCTGCCTGATGGATGCCCAGGCACTGACCCTGGGTGTGCCTGCTGTGAGTGTAAGGCGGCCACGAGGCCTCGCGATTTGGGCTAAGTGTTTCACCCCAAGACAGCTGAAGGTTTTTGAGTGACATCTGAAGGTGTGCTGAGGTGTGGTTAGTTGTAATTAATGAAAGCTAATTGGCTCGTGTTTTCCTAGGACTTGGTGTGTTCTCTCTAGCAGCCTCTCTTATTTCCATTGGTTGTCTTGCTGGAAATGGCCAAGAAGTTTTGAGAGGGTCTGGGTAAGACAGGAGCCTTCTCAAAAGGTCCCATTACTTCCTCCACTGTACATACTTCATGGAGAAATGTGCATGGGCAAGATACAGCTGTGCATGAGTCTCGTGTGGCTTTGTTTTGTTTAGTTTGATCGGCTGTTCCATTTTAATTTCATGGCCTAACTTTGTGATGAACAACTTATAGGCAGGCAATCCCACAGAACTCTAACAGGCAGTCTCCTGTCTGACAATGAGGTAAACACATCTGTGTGATAAATACAGGATTTTTTTCAAGTATTTAATTTTACTTTATTCAGGCCTTTGCTTAAGGAAAAGCTGTGTTAACTATCACACGCCTGAAGACGCAGGAGAACCAAGTCGAATATGAAATAGTATCCACATTTACAGGAAAAGCAATTTTATGTTGTGAGGAATTCGCCTAGTGATGTTAGCAAGCATTTAAACAAAGTTTGGTGGTTGGTGTGGGAGGCTGTTTATTTTTGAAGATCATGTCTTAGCAGTCTTCAAGTTACTACTGCTGAAAAAGGATGTTTTTTTCCTTTTTTCTGCCACATCACCACTTCCCTTAAGCATCTCCTGCAAGTGTTTGGACTATGCTGAACTTTTAATATAAGCTAAAAGCTTGTACTAGTACCTAGGGAAATTAGAAAAACTAAAGTGCCTTCACTACTACTCTACCTCTGTCGAGGTCTTTATGTATTTCGGTGCTAACAAGAAGAAAATGTGGGAGAAGAATGAAGGGGTTTTTAAAGATCTTCCTGTAGCTGAGGGAGGATTTCCCCCTTTTCAGGTACCAGGGGTCTCCTCCAAGGGCCCCCACCCAGCTGGGATGGGAATGGTTTAGTGTGGAGCTCAGGTGCTTCAGACTGTAGTGAGTCACTTGTGGGATGCAGACCTTGGTTTGGTGATAGCTGATACCACCTCTTTGCACTGTTGGATGCAATGGCAGTCAAATTTTGACCCAGATGCATGTGATAGTGTTCATTTGGAGTTCACCAGAGCGTAAAACATAATGAATACTCCAATATATGTTAGCGTGGCACCTGGATTGGCTTAGCTGGGTTGCATTGTGTCTTGCCCATCTGCTTATCTGCCTGGATCACTCTGGGCTGCAGCGGAGGTGTGGTCTGGATCCTTGGTGCTTCAAGTGCAGGTATTTGTGGGCAGCTTCACAAGGTGGCTCCCTCTGAATCAGGCTGCTTCTTTCAGGATCAGCTGCTGCCCTTAAAGAAGCCCTGTGTAAGTTATTCCCAGCTCGCTTGCCTTTTTTTTTTTTTTCTTTTACATTGCTACTTCCAGGATATCCTGGCTTTTGTGTTTCACAACTTGCTGGAAATGGGAAGGATTTGCATGGCGTCAGTCCTACAGATGAGCATGCAGCTTCGCATACTCTTTGTGGACTGCATATACCAAGACAGATTGCAAATGGAGTTTGTACAATAGAGCAAGTAAAACTGGCTGCATCAGTATGGTTTT
This sequence comes from Burhinus bistriatus, assembly GCA_013397275.1. NCBI lineage: Eukaryota > Metazoa > Chordata > Aves > Charadriiformes > Burhinidae > Burhinus > Burhinus bistriatus. The sequence goes on along the minus strand of VYXH01000118.1, from coordinate 112,622 downwards.
CTGAGGATGAAAGAGATGCTGGTTTTTGTTTTACTTGGCAGCTAGGCGTGGTGTCTAGTGAGAAGGGTAGTGAAGAGATGCAGGGCAGAACATCTGGTGGAAGCAGAATTTAAGGATTGGAAGGAGAATTTGAATCAAAATACCTATTTTTCTCTACTCTGTCTTCCCTTGTTGTGGATGACCAATGTCATACCAGTAAGCACTGTATTGGGGATGGCTGTAATTACTTGGAAGCTGTCAACCTACAATTAACCCTGCTCATCAGCCTGAGGTCAGGCGAGTGACGTGGAGGGGACATTTGCTGTGGAGAACACTCCTCTCATGGTAAGCTTTGCTCATGTGTGCACAGCACAGCCTGGGAAGCCCTGCAGTAGAACGTGCTTGCTCCCCATGCGAATCAGCAGGAAGGAGTATTTTTTGTTGTTGCAGGCTATTGTGGGTTGCTGCTCTGCTGGGGACTCCTTTGGCTACTCACAGTGGTCCTTGCACTCACAATATCACACTGATCTTGTTCTGTGTCAGCGGAAGCACCTTGTCGCCATGCCAAGAGCACCCTAGCAAAGAAGGCCCTATGCCTTTTGCCATGCAAAATGTGTGTGGATTCACTAGATTCCTTGACCAACGCAGCAATCTCTTTTCCTATTTTGGGAAAAATGGAAGTGGGGAAGAATACTGTTGCACTGAGATGAAGATTAGCTTTACAAGCTAATTTTAGGTGCAGCTTAATGTGTAAGAGTGAGGCAGGTTAAAGTAGAAGGGCTTGAGAAGGGCAGTAACTACCAGACGTACAAAATTATTAATGCTGGTGTTGACCAGGGTGGTGTAGGCAGAAGCAGCCACGTGATGTAGGGAAAGCGCAATCTGCAACAGCGGCTGCTGAGCTGTGGACGTGTTGAAGGGAGGAGGCTGAGATGATGTGGTTCACCTTCCAGACAGAGCCTCGCTGGCTGGCTGGGCTCAGAGGCACAGCATGGTGCAGGACCAGGACGACTCCCCTGGCAGGATGGAAAGCTCCTGGCCTCCTGGTGTTCCCCAAAACCAAAAGCAATCCAGAGCATTTCAAGGAAATGCATCAGTGGTGATTTTCTAGGATTGGCCCTTTCTGCTGCCAAGTTTTCTCTTCAATATCTTCAGTGATCCTGCTATTTCTGTGGTTTTTGACTTGCTGATAGCTGACAGTTTTAACAATAAATGTGAGTTTCTCTTTAGAGACCAAAGAGAAACTTTACAGTTTCTTTCTAGAGAGCCAAAAAAAAAAGGCATTTTGAGGCTGAGAGAACAGATAAACTATAGGAGAGAGAAAGGGGAGAAGTGGACTGTCAAAAGAAGATGAAAGTCATTCACTACAGTCAAGAACTATCTTTTATTGCACTCCTACAATAGAAGGGCATGCCAGGTGAAAAATTATCCCTATACCTCCCTTCCCTTATGTTTTTCAGTATAAAACTAGTTCAAGAGAGCCGCAGCAGTAAAGGCTTACAGGAAGGCTACCGTAGCTATTGGAGCGCTTCCTGGGTGGATCAGGATTTGTCTCTGAAGCCACACCTGCTGTATTAGGGTTTCCTATGCTGTTATTACAGGACACGCTCTGTGTGCCTTTCCAGAATGATGTCAAAAGCTTCCGTATCAGAGGAGGATCATTACACAGCACAGGCTGCTGGTTGCATGAAGAAATTAGTTAAATTACAGCATCCAGTAAAACTTGAATAAGTTTTATAGGGTAGAAGCTGAAAAACCAAATACTGTTTTGATAACCTTTGAAATATATTTGCGTTCCTCTGTTGTGTGCTTAAACTTGAATGTCAGCAAATTTTGCCAACTCATCACTTCTTAAAAAAAAAAAAAAAAAAAAAAAAAAGAAATTTAGTATCTCTTAACAGACCAGATGCAGTGGTATTTTTCTGTTAGCAAAATTAAATCTGTATCCTTCACAGGTCATAACACTGGGAGGTTAGCCAGCATGGCTCACCCTTGTCTGTGAAGGGAGTATAGGAATTGGCTATTGCTGGTTGTGCAGGCATTTGAGAAGGCATTTGATTAATTTCTTGTTTTCCTTGTTGTTCCCAAGTTATTGGAGTTATTCAAGAAGCATGTTTGGTTTTTTTGGGTTTTTTTTTGAAGTTTGTCAGGATAAACCATTATAGCTAGTAAGTTCTTCTTACTAGTCACACAAATAAAGCAGAAACTCTGGAAGTTGTGAATTTCCTTTTAACAGAGCATTGATACCGAAATGTCAGGTTGAAATGTCAGGTTGATAGTTAATATTATTCATTTTATTTCTGTGTAGTAAGAAAGAAATATCATCTGCTTTTGGTTTTTGGGGGATACTGTGGCAAAAATGTACTCCAGGTTTATAGTTCAGTCTTCTGAACTATAGTCTAGTGCTTCTTTTAAATATCCTCTATTTATTAATAGAAATAATAAGATAATTCTTCAGACCTTATGTCCTTCAGTCAATAAAAGGAAACATGTACATCCCTGTAATTGAAGACAGCTATGCTATTGTGGAGGGTTGGAACATGAGTCTTCATAAAGAGAGGTGGAGTCTCCATTAGCGTGCTGTGACGAGGGTACTGATTCATCTGTTGATGCATTTTGCAAAATGCGTCTGTGGGTTGTGTTTTTTTTGTTTTGTTTTGGCTTTTTTTAGTTCAGTGAGTTGTAAATTGTGTCATCTTACACTTTTTGAACTCAATTAGTCTTGAGTTCTTGCCTCAAGACTTCGTACAGGTCTCTGGAAGGTGACTGAACACCATGTGTTTATTGCTCTGTCTGTCTCAGCACCAAAGAAAGGAATTGGGCTTTTCTGGGTTCCCAAGGAAGTGCCTGACTTGAATTAACCCTTTGAGTTCTTTGTTGTAGCCAGTTTTATCTCTATTCTACACATAACTGTTTCTTCTACACTGTGTTTTGAATTTTTTCTAGGATGACCTTAGAAGATCCCTAATCATATGAAGTTGTAAGACAACTGTACTTATAAGCTTTTAGTTTTCTATTTGCCATGAATAATTCAAAACCAAAAACTCTTCCCTGAGGAAGATTTTTACTCCAGAGAGGAAATACAGGAAATCTATGAGGAGTTTAGTATTAAACATCCCTGCCCCTCCAAGAGGGTGCTTAGGTCCTTCAACAGTGTGAATAAATACCCATCATGAAAGCAGATTTGAAATATTTCTGTTTACAAGGAGGAATTTGAATTGGGCCTGTTGACTTTAGTGTAGAACTTCCTGGTCACTGTAATTTGAGCACTTATGGAGCTCAAATTTTGGATGAATTTATAAAGAAGATATGTGGGCTACGTGCGTCTGCGATAAAGAATATCTTTATTGGCATATAGGAAGTGGTGAAGACTTCCAGACTGGAAGCCCAAATAGAGTGCTTGAGTGAACTTGAGTTGGAGCATTGTAGACAGAAGTCCAGAAAGCTGAAGAGGATGCTCTGTAAAGCCCTGAGCAACAGAGTCATAGGATTGTCTTCTTGTGGGTCCATTGATGATAAGTTTCACATGATCCCACAGCCTTTCCTTCAATAGCAGCACAGTCTCTTCTCCATCTTTGATCAGTCTGTTTGGTTTAGAATTGTATTTTTTCATCCTTTAAAATCTAGTAACATGTTAGTTTTCCATGAAAAAAATCAGGGACCGTTTTGTGGTTTACTGTTTGGCAGTCAGCAGTGAGGGTCTTGCTTATAATCACAAATGCATTAATTAATTTTTATCATCAGGACTTTGTGTGTGACTTTTTGAACTGTTTCCTTTTGATTGACATTGTTGATGTTTCTGAGTACTTGCAATATCTGCAAATGCTGAAATCAGCCAGGAATTGACTCTCAAGTGTTTCTGGCAGAAGGCAGTAGCACTTATCTTTGACTGTATCTGTATACGTACTGAAAATAAATAAAATAGGCAGCTGCTTTGCAGACCGAGTGTGATGTCTTGCAAATCAGACTGAGAAATACTGAACTAGGAAGAAAAAAATAATCTAGTCTTAATGTAAAATCTTTGTTATTGGTTAAAAGTAATTCTACAAAACACTTTCAAAATGATGTGTTTGGATTTAAAATAGTGCCAGTTTCTAGTCTGTGTGGCCTTTGTTTCCAGTGACCGTGTATTATAGCTTTTTCTGCTAGATTGAAGAATTCTGTAGTCAGTTTTCCATGTAAATACTGTATATATTGAACCTGTGATTACATGATCCTTACCCTTTTTTGTTTGGCAAAGGGTTTGTTTAAGACTTCATGGGATTTCTGTGTGGCTGGTACTGAGCACATAGAGGGAAGTTGTAAAGATGTGCAAGAAGAAAATGTTTTGCCTTGGCCTTGGAAGAACAAGGGGATGTGTCTTCAAGGTTATGAATTAGTAATAATATATACTTTTAGTGGGAAGGATTTTGAAACTCTTCAGATAGATTGGGCTGTACTTGGAGGAAGGCTTTAAAGGTGCTGCTCTTGATCACAGAAGGCGTTTGAGTTAAAAGAAAAAAATGTAAGAAGATTTAAGTATCTTTGAAGCACGCTTAAGAACTATTTCACGTTATCCTCTTCTCTAATTGATTAACGGGATAATAGGTTTAAATGTGCCAAATAACAAAACCCATGGATTTTATAGCAACTGATCTAAATTGATCTAATTAAGTTTGGTTTTTCCTCTTGTGTCACCTGGGTGAATCCTAATGATGTATAGCAGGTTGCATTAAATTGAGTTGTGCCTGTTTCTTGGGAATGATGTTGAGAAAATTAGAAATTTCTTCAAGAAAGTTAATTAAATAAAAGTACTAAGCACACTTCTGCTCCATCTACATCGGGTCCTTCTCACTCATTTAGGCAATTCCATTTGATTGCCTTTCTTGATGGTCTTGATATTGAGCATATTGTCTGCACTTCGTATGTCTAGACGTGTAGCTGATACATGGTTTGAACCTGTGATGTTAGCTGTGATGTCAGTTTTGCTCATTACCTTGCAAAAATCATTTAGGCTTTTTGATTTCTGGACCCCCTGAAGTTTCTGCTGAGCCCCTGGATTCTGTCAGAAATTTCACATCTGTGCGATCTTTGGAATATTATTTTTTCTTAATCCCCTTTTGGGGGCTGCCAAACCAGCAGTTAAAAATAACTGTTTTAGAAGAGCGTTACTTAAATCCTAAAGGTGATATTGGCCAAATCTCTGTGATCCAGATAAAGTGCCCTACTTTTACAGTTGGGAAACCTGATGTCAGCCATCCTTGGCATCAGATAGCTCAAAGAAATGCCAGTAATCAGTTCCAGAAGCTCTGTTGATGGAGTTTCCGTTATGTTTTCCGTTTTTCCCTTTGTGTTGCACAAATAGAAGAACAAAAAATACAGTTGTTTGGTAAATACTATATGCAGTTGCTTTTTTTTGAGATGTTTAAAACTGCATCTTTATTCTCTGAAGAGAAAAGTCACTATTTTCTAGATTGGCCGTGAACATCTGAACTCAAGCTGTGTCCAGGTAATTCAGGTCATGCTTGCATGTATTTTGAATTTTTTTTTCAAAATGTTACAGGTAATGTCAGCTGGGGGAGATCAGAAAACCTGCTGACTTTTCAGAAATATTGAACAAAATCTTCAAAGCTATGGAAAAACCATTAGGTTTAGAAAGGTCTGAGTTTTTAACGCAAATCATTAAGAAAATACTTCAGATAAGAAAATATTTCAGATATTCTTCATATTTCTGCATCAAATACTTTGTAGTAAAGAGAAACTTTTATGTCTGAGAAAGGATTGTGTGTTAAAAATTAATAAAGTAAGTCTGCTTGAACTTTGAATTACAGGTGGACTCATTTTTGTGCCTTAGAAAAGGCAGATAATTGGTCTGTATTGGTTCTCTTAGACTGCATCCTTTGCACGTATTTTCAGAGATGTAACGAGCCAAGGGAACAACTTGCTGTTGCCTCAAGGAGGAGTTTCTGCTCTCATCTCTGCCTTCTCGTGGATATACTTTCTCCTTCTATTTTATGGTGGCAGTGGAGCTCACCCATCTTCTTTTTGAACTGGGGGAAATTATTTAAGTGGATTAAACCATGCTCTTTGGCAGAGAGATTTTTCTGCTGTTGCCATGCAGTGAGCTGGCTTGCAGGCGCCAGGCCTGAGTTGGGGAGGAGGGGACCAAGAAATGGGAAATGTGACTTTTGTCCTTGGGGCAGTGAGCTGTTAAATTACCTCACCTGCTTTTTTTGTTTGGTGGTTTGGTTTTTTTTTTTTTTGGAGGGAAGCTCTTCCCTAAGTCACAAAATGTCCTGGGTACCTCTTGATAGTTTCCTAGTTGATTTTGAGTGGAGCATTACATAGTGAGTAAAAGGATTGAGTTGTCGTGGCAGAGGGGGAAGAGAGTTTTACTTGGGCTTTTTTTGGTGGAGGTATCTGTGGTTTGTGGGGAAGAGTAACATTGCACTGATCTTGTATTTGGTAACCTTAAACTTCTGTATGTGAGCCTTGTACACTCTCGTCGAGGGTATTTTTAATAGCGTCTTCCAGTGTGTTTTTAAAACAATTTGGATTTACATTTTACATACTACCCATAAATGAAAGAAAAGTTTACTTTTTATAATGCGATGTTGGAACAGGAGCAGAAATTTTGATACACGATTAGATCTGCACAACTGCAAATGTTAACTGTGCTTTTGGCTTAATGTCCTAATTCAAATCTCTCCTGTCTGACAAGCAGCAGGAAGATTAATCTCTTCCAGAGAGAGGAATCCATACCCCGGTTTTAGACAAAACACAATGATTGAAGTTATTTGTAGGTTGAATAAGCACAAGCCTTTGTTCAGGACTGCTGAACAGGGTTATGTTGGAACATGCAGGAACAGGATTTACTCGCATTCCTGTTGCTGCTGCTTCCATGTTTCCAGGCCACAGCATCATCTGACGGGGAGCCAGTCGTAAGTTACCAGCTGAGTGTATAAACGATATTTTACTTTGAGACCTGTTGTTTGATTAGACAACAGTATTTTTGGGTGTCCTCCCACAGCCGGGGTGAGGGCTGCTCATCAGAGCGCACTGCCTTTGTGTGGGTTGGTGACAGCTGCCTGGCAGTGGCTCACAGACTGGGGGCTGCTGGATCATCTAGGGACAATTTAGAGGGAACCAAAGATAACTTTAATCATGCTTTTTTATTTTAGAGAGCAAGATCACTACAATTATACAAAGTCTGAAGGGGAAAACTTGGTTTGCCTGGTGTTTGAACTCTGTTTTTTAAAAGAAGCATACATTTTAAGTATTGAACTTCAGAGGTCTAAGGCAAAATGTTGTAGTAGGAATAGTCTGTCCTTGGGGAGGGAAGAAGGCAGAATAACTTAGCTTACATTATTAAAAAAAAAAAAAAAAAGTTATGAGAAGCTGTCTTCCCATTATTTTAAAGCCTTTCCTGCTGTTTAAGTAATGCTGTATGACTGGTAGCTATATGTTGTATGATCACTAATGCACAGTATTAAAAAATAAAGCTTAGATTAAAATGGAGATAAAGTTGAAGATAAAATGCAGATAAAAAAGGGAAAAAATGCCCTAAACTGGCCTGTGACTATGTTAGAGCAACAGTCTACAATTTCTGTCTTTTCCTGTGCCAGGAACCATCAGCAGCTGGATGAAGAATGAGTAGAGGTGTGTTTCCATTACTGTTTTAGTTCATCTCAGGACCTGGATCTTGTGGTGAACCGCCTGGTTGTCTGCACTTACTGCACTGCAGGTCTGGGCACCAAACTGGATCCTGTTTGGATGAAACCAGAGTGGAAGATTCTCCTTAGAAAAACACCTGATATTCTCTACCTGTGAATTCATATTCAGTCCAGGGGCCCAGATTAGAGCCATTTGGTACTGACTAGATTTAGTGGAACCCTTGAAATGCCTGCAGTATGGGCACTGGCCCCTCAGCGCTGCTGTTTCGCTGTACAAATTTGCTCCTATCGTACTGTGTTACTTGCTAACGTAGATGTATGCATTGAATTTAAAACTTATTTTTTGGATTTATGTCAGGACAAGCAATGACTTGAAAAAATTCTGTAAATAATATGCCCTACATTTCTGAAATTTGTCCTTTTGTTGTGATAATGGATACTATTAAAATCTCTACAATTATTAAAAAAAGAACACACAAAAACCCTACCAAGTCAGAAGTAGCTAAAATTGACCATACAGGGTTTCCATATGAGTTCTCTGGTCTTACGCTAAAATGTGTGCAATTTAATTCAGAATATTGTAGGAAGGGCTGTAAAGCATCAAAATGGAGGAAAGGTGTCACTTAGAGTTGAAAAGAGTATCAATGTTTTCATTTTTCATTTTGTTTCTGAGATGAAAACGGATGCAATATGATCCTAGCCCCAATGTAATGTTAAATTCTGGGATAATTGTTACAGCAAGGAAAATGAAATGGAAACTGAATATTCATGTAATTAAAGGAGGAGAAGGGAAAAGCAGTTGTGATGAGTTTCCTAACCTCTGCAGGTGTGCTCTTTGTATAAAATACTTCACATAGTCTGAAATGAAGACTGAAGTGCCAAAGATAAACGCTCTCATTTTCAAGCTGCCGAGTCCAATTGTGAAGTAGCAGTGGCAGCATGACAGTGCTCATTCTCCCAGAAATTTTGTTCCAGCTGTAATTGCTCAGGAAGTTTTCAATTTAAAAACACCTGAGCCACATTTTGCGGCTAAATTTACAACCTGACTAAAAGCTTTCCTTGACTCCACTTTTGGCCTCCTTGCCAAAATAAATAGACTGTTCTTAACATGTGACTGTGGTGGTTTGTCTGCTGCATGAGCTTCTTGTACAAAATTTGTAGTTACGCTTCAGTGTTGGTCCCGGTAGCCGTGATTCTGCATGTGTTATTTTCAGTTTATTTTTATATCAGGTTTATTGAGACTGCGTGTGCCTGTGGTTGCTCTGCCTTAGTAGAATTCCCAGCCTCAGGGATGGCCCTCTTGCATGTTGAAGAGACAGTGTGTTCGCTGTATCATCTGCAGAATGGGACTTGCTATTGAAAGCCTTAAAGCTACCCCAGATTTCTTCTGAAAGGTGGATTTGGCCAAGCCTGGTCTTCTGTATAGGTTTTGTAACACTTGGACAGAAAATTAGTAACTATTTTTGTGGTAACGCTGCTTGGTAATTTTTAGTCACTGTTGACTTTAACAGAATCTTTTGAGCAGGGATGCGCTTTCTTGCAGCATTCCTGTTAAATTAATAAATAACATTTTATACATGGTGGGGAAGGTGAGTAGTGTTCAGATGACGCGTTTAAGGTTTTAAAATGAGTTGGTAAAATACAATTGGACTTTGAACCAATCTTCTGCCTTAGATCTTCTAACCATTTTCTGAACAAGAAGTGGATATGGTGTTCTTGAGCTGAATTTCTTGTAACACATGGCCTGTCAAAATATGGACCTATGGGAGCTGCATCAGTTTCTTGCTGCAGCTCGCTGAGACAATGACCTACCAGTAAGAAAAACAACCTGTCTAGCAGGAATACGTTTGTCTTAGGCTGTGGGAAAATCTGAGCAAAGATTAGCTGTGATCCGGAGTCCATATTCTGCTTGGCCTCGTCTCTAGGTTTAGAGAAGCCCAGAACTTTCTCAAAGCTTGCAGGGAGGAAGTATCCTACCAAAAATGAGAGAGTTGAGCTGTGGTCAGGATGTGGCTAATGTGGAAGTTGTTATGGTTTGCAGTTTTCCCTGCTGCTGAGATCCTGTCGGTGCTAATGATAGATTGTGTCTGATTTGTTGCTGTTCAGATGCCTAGGCTTTCCAGCACTTTGCCTTCTCTGAAAGTACAAACTCTTCTGGAATAGTACAAGAATTAAAGATTATTGGAGAATCGTAGAATGGTTTGGGTTGGAAGGGTCCATCATCTAGTCCAACCGCTCTGCCATGGGACATCTTTCACTAGATCAGGATCCTCCAAGTCCCACCCAGCCCGCACCTGGAACACTTCCAGGGATAGGGCATCCACAGCTCCTCTGGGCAACCTGTTCCAGTGTCTCACCACCTGCATCGTAAAAAATACCTGTGTCTCACCACCTGCATTGTAAAAAATATCTTCCTTATATCTAATCTAAATCTACCCCCCTTCAGTTTTAAACCATTACCACTTGTCCTGTCACTAGAGGCCCTGGTTAAAAGTCTCTCTCCATCTTTCTTACAAGCCCCTTTTAATTACTGAAAGACTGCAATAAGGTGTCCCCAAAGCCTTCTCTTCTCCAGGCTGAACAAGTCCAAGTCTCTCAGCCTTTCTGCATATGAGAGGTGTTCCATCCCTCTGATCGCTTTCATGGATTTTTGGTGGATTTTGTTCTTAAAGCATGTGTTCCAGATCTTTTTTTGAGATTGAGATAGTGTAGATGATTTCTTTGCAATTACTATCTCTTGCTGAAATTACTCTTTGCACATTCTTGCGTCATAATAAGGGACCTGTTATACTCCTCTCCCCAAGAAAACCAATGGATTTACGGACATGTTCTGTGTCACTTTCTGTAGATAATTCTTTTTTGTCCTTTACTGCTGATAACTGTATTAGATAGCTCGCATGCTCTTTTATGTTAAAGAGAAAGCTTTCAGTCTCATCCCTCAGAATTGCTTTATCAGTGACATTGATGAACTTGGCAACAGATTTTTCTGTCTTTTTTTTTTTTTAAGACTAGATTGAGTAGATTTGGACAAGAATCTTCCTTCTTTAGTTACCCATTTCTGAAGGGGGAGTTTCTTCTGAGTTCATTATGATTTGTAGAGGATTGTCTGTGTTTCAGCCCGTCGCCTATGAATTACACCTGTACTTCTTGTAGGAAGTACAAGCTGATATGAAGAGATGAAAAAGGAGGTGGCACCTGATAATGTAAGCATTTTTAGGAGCTAATTCTGTCTCTGAAGAATTATGGTTTCTGTGCAGAGAGGGATGACAGTAGACAGTTCCTGGATTGCACCTGTTAATCTGCAGATGCTGATTATCATTAGTTTCTAGTATTTTCCCCTTTAATAAAGGGGCCAAATTAAAGTTGATACTATTTGGAAACCTCTGATCTACTTGCTATTTGTTATTCTGCTAGTGAGACAGAAAGTACAATTGTCTTTTTTCCAGTCCAGCCTCTCTGCAGTGGCCTGAGGTGAAGCATCTGAGGTTTCCTGCAGACACTCCAGCAGCCTTTGATGCTGCCATCCGCAGTACTTAGTTTATTTGATTTGACTTGGATCCTGGCTGGGTATATATTCTTATTTTTCTAAAATGTCAGTTCCATTTTCACTCTGATGTGTACCGGGAAGTGGTGTTTGGCAATGTTTTCTTATTGTTGGACTTTAAAAACAAATTATCATGCAAATGTGTCTCTGTTCTGTTATTTATATGCATATGTATTTATCAAACTGATAAAACTCAGTGCAGGCTGCTTTCTTGCTTATCTCTGTATTTACTCTGTATTACACTGCAGCGAGAGGGTTATATAGCTAAAGTTCAAAACTCGGCAAGACAAATGAGTTCAGGGAAGGGGCCAGAGTTGTGAATTGGTTATCTCCTGGGAGTCCCCAGAGTATTTCTAAAGCATTCACGAGTGCAGCAGGGGAGAACAAAGTTACCGATAGGCTTAAGGGTACGATTCAGCTCTTGACTTTCTCTGTTGGAATTGTAGGCTTGCCTGAAATTCAGGGGCTGAGTGTGACTCATCTAAAAGTACAGAGTGTATGATATTGTCACTAGTTAGTGTAGGTTTTCTTCCTCAAGTATTTTTCCTGAAAAATTCCTTAAGTTGTGGAGAGTTCTTGAATTGCTGGTGAATCAAAAATCCAAAAACACTCAAATTTTTTTTTTGTTGTTGTGTTTTGGGGGTTTGGTTTGGTTTGGTTTTGGTGCTCCCCCCCCTTAAATTGGTGGTTAGGAATATGCCCCTGATTGTCATATGAGGGGATGAACTTTGTTGGGTTAATCTGTGTTCGTATGAGTTAGAATAAATTACTGGGATTCAGTCTGCCTTGGCCTCTTTCTGAATCAGCTTGGCAAAAAAAGATTTAAAATGCAATACATGCTTGCTTTAACTGGTATGAGCCCCTGCTTGTTACACCAATGTGTGGTTTTAGCTGACATTTATGATGGTCTAGAGGATTCAAATTCTGGAGTCCCGATTACTTATCATAACATGCAGCTTCTGCAATTCAGATTATGGAAGCTAGTGACCAGATATTTACAAACCAAACCAGTATTTATGATAAGTGATAGCATTTCCTTTAAGTATTTGGGAATAAAAGGAAGGACTTTCTTACCTTACTATTTTTTTCATTTGTGTAATCTGATTTTCTACTCTTTGTGCTGGAGCTGAGCTCCCGTGTGTTTGGCAGACTTGAGGCCTATTGGTAGCTTTTGTTTTATCTTCTGTACAGAGCTCAAAGAGAAACCAATGGATGTGTAGTCTTAAAAGAGAATAAACACATCAATTCTTGTATTAGGTCACCTGAAGATGAGCAATAGCTTGGCAGCAGGGTGCATTGGGTGGGGAAACGGGGCACTCTAATTTGACAGTAGGAGAGTATGAGATGTAGAAGATGAATGGGTGGGGAAGGCTGGAAAATGACCTAACTGGAGGAGAATTTAAACTTCATTAACTTAGAGAGCGTCATCGTCAGTCTTCAAGAAGTATTTGTTCTTTCTGCTGTTTACACTTGGAAAATGTGGCACACGAGGATGTAAACAAATACACCGTTAAAGTGCTAGCTGAAGGGATTTGAAGTTACCTTCCCTTGTTGAGGCTGTTTGTTAAATGTGATTTAAGCTAGCGTGCTTGAGGACTGCTACCAGTGGTCACACAGTGTGGTCTGTCAGCTATAGGGGTAGTTAACGCCAGAGTGCACCTCATTAGCTTGAACTACTCCAGCTAGATCCACAAGAGAGTGTCTGTCTGCTCCTGTGTGTTCTTTATACTTTGTCATGAGATGCCTTTGATTTTGCTTTGATGCCTTTATCTGTTAGCTGTGTTCTGCCTTGTACTTCCTCTCTTACCCTCTCGCTGCCCGCTGGTTTCACTAGGGCTGACTTGCACAGTCTGATAGAGCTCGGTTGGTTTGAACAACCTCTTTCAGACTCTGTCTCTTAGCCATATCTGTTTTTCTGGTCCTCTTTGCTGTTTAGTAAAGCTTCTGAAGTAGTGTCCAGACCATAACTGAGGAGTTCTTTCTTTAATTTTAACTTAAGCTTTTTTTTTTTTTTGTCTTGCTGAAATTTGATGTTGTGTTTTTGGTTTTGTTTCTTTTCCTCTTTCAGCTTTCTGCTATTACTGGCTTAGGTATTGCTGTTGGTCAAAAATGCTTTTGCAGATCCCCTCAGCATACATCTTCCTTGGTCCATCAAGGAGCTCCGCATGGGTTATTGTAATTAACAAGAATTGGGACAGAAACCTCTGTATTTTGTTAGTGGGAACTGAAGTAGGAGCAATGTTCTTGAGTGAATGTTAGTTTAAAAAGCTGTCAGAAGAGCAGGAATCACAGAGGAAATCATCAGATCCATCACACCTTGATTCATCCCAATATGAATCAAGTTTAACTTCCCAATGTTATAGTTGAAAGACCACAACCTCCGTGTTAGAGTTTTACAAGCTTAAAGTTGTACAAAATTCATCTTGGTCTTGTATGACAGCAGTTGTTGTTGGACAAATATGGCTAAAGAGAATTGGTACTAAAATTTGACAGAATTCTATAACTAGCTGGAATTTTATTAAGAAACTAACTAGAATTACATTACTGCAAATAAGAGCTGTTTTAGCCTGGCTTTCATGGTATTGAAGGTTTTGTTTTGCTTGTTTTGTTCTCATTTCGAACTGTTACTGCAGTAGGATGCTGCTGCATAAGCCACATCTTGACAGATACAGTCAGTACTAGCTGTAGGAAGTGCAGGTGGGCATAGTTGCACGTGGGGGACACAGTGACATCGGGTGCCACAAAGATCTTCGGTGCTTACAGGATCTGGGGAGGGGTGTGCTTCCAAAAACCCAGTAAGCTGGGTTGGTCAGAGTCCACTAGAAAGCTTTCCCCACAAGCACTGGCTCCTGCAGTCCCTGTTGTTGGCAGATGGGAAAACTTTCCACTGAGGTTTTTGCAGCTAGTGGTTTTGGTTAGGCTTAGTAAAAGTGAGACGTTGCCTTTTGGTAGATTTGAAATTCTTGAAGCTAGAACTACTGTTACTTTTTTTTTTTAGGGTCGCCAAACAAAGCTTTATAGAAGATAAGTGCTTTTTATTTTAAAGGTCTAAGCACATGTTTCCATACTACAGCTTGCTGAGAGCTAAATCTGTTGGCATTGATGACAGATGGAAGCTTCTTGTTCCCCTCACTTAATTCTTTTGGGTTTATAGAAATTAGCTTTTCTTTTTTTCCTTTCATATATGCCTTGGTCATTCTTCGTGGAAGTACATCCTGTCAGGTGCAAGTGCGGTTGTGATTACCTCAGGATTTAATATGAGCTAATACCAATCTGCTAGCTAATACAAAATGTGTGTTGCTGTCTTCCTTTGCTAAGTCTCTTTCAACCTTGTGTCTTTGCTATTCTTTGTCGTCTTCTCACACAGCACAGTTCGTGGGAGTGGGGATTTGCAGTGTTTGCTGTCTCTTCTCTGCGGGTGTGCAGTGAGTGGTCCTTTTCTGTCTCCAGACCCTCTTGTGGACTCGCTTCTTCCGCTGTACCCACAGAGTTGGTGTGTTTGTTGTAATCGCCCAAGCTCTCCTTCCTTTGACTTTCTTGGAGCTTCGCTGTAACCAGCAGTGACAGATTTTCTTGGCCAGGAAGTATTTATTTTTGTTTCTTAGGTGGTACTGAGGCTCTTGGCACCCAGTAAACAACAGCAGAAGAAGTCTTTTAAGAAGTCTGTTCAGTTTAAGTACAAATGATGTTAGATAAGCTTCCTGCAATAGGAGCTTTTAGAATGATCTTGTCCTTTTTTAATGGGCTACACTTCTGTTCTGTGAAAGGTGCGTATACATACCTATTTCAAAACTGGAAGAGCCTACAGCCCAATGCATGTAACACCTTATTTTCAGAATAGTGATAAACATGAAACATTCAGTTCCCATGAATGAAACTTCTTATCATTGAGTTAAAAATTGTTTCTTTTTAGGAGCTTATTTGGATGCAACAGCCATTTAAATATTTGCAGACAAAGTAATTGTGTGTTTTTTCAAAGTATTTATTCTTACGCAGGCTATCTCCTGCTCTGGATCAGTATTTCTCAAGGTGGCCAGGAGGGGAAGAGGCAGGAGCAGGGAGCAAAGCCAGGAGTGTAGGTGGGGTGAATTGGCTTGAGCAGAAATTAAGACACAGAAAGGTGAGATGGTTTAGAGTAAGCTACGGGTCTTTCGCTAATCCTGTTCCTACCACACCCCCTCTTCTGCTCCTTGAAATTTGTTCTTCCAAGTATGCATGTTCCAGGTGAAGGTATTTGAGAAATGGTACAGACCATTGCAGGCTTGCTTTACCGAGGTCCAGAACAGTTGTGGGTTTTTTTTTTTTTTGTAATTGGGAATTGCCACATTTAATGTGGAGAAAATAAAAGTAGATTTCTCTTCTGCTTTAAGCATGAGGGATTGGCTTGTAATTTTTTTT
The DNA here is from genome assembly GCA_013397275.1 of Burhinus bistriatus. Taxonomy (NCBI): domain Eukaryota; kingdom Metazoa; phylum Chordata; class Aves; order Charadriiformes; family Burhinidae; genus Burhinus; species Burhinus bistriatus. The sequence continues at coordinate 97,049 of VYXH01000118.1, read as the reverse complement.
TTTAATGTTTTGAGTAGTAAACACAACAGCAGAGTAGATATTTCCTAGGTGAATGCTAACTGCAAAATAAATACAAATGCAAAAAAGTGCTTCTTACGAAAGTACTACAGAAATCAGTTTCTAGCTGCTCAGTATTGAAAACACGTTGGTACATGCAAATATACAAGAAAATGAGCATGCCATGGGAATAATTTCATCAACTGTTGTGCTCAAATTGTCTTTGGCAGTCAGATCATGGAACTTTAAAACAAGTTTTTCTCTAGTAATTCTCAGATGTGTGAACTATTACTCTTTGTTTTACTTCCATACATCTACAAAATGTATTGGTGATTAACAAGTCAGCATAATCATTTTCAAGGCAAATTTTTTTTGAAGATACCTTTGTGCTATGCCGTATTCTAGCCTGTTTTCTTCTTTTCTGGGTTGGCAGAAGTGTCCGCTTGACAGTTACCTTGCTGGTGTTATCTTAAATAGGTATGAAAAAACTGCAGTTTGGTATGGGTAAACTAGAGTGTGTTAGTGCAGAGAAGTTTTATATTAAATTGAAAAAGTAAATAAGAAATAAAAATTGAATGGGTTTAATATTCAGTTAAACAATACTGATATGATTGTATTCCATTTAGCTCTGTACTATATCTGCAGTTCCTTTGAAATACTATATTACCTGCAGTAGAGTACTGAATGCTGCCTCAGCTTTGGTTTGTTGAAATTTCAGTTAAACAATGAACTAGGGCTGAAAAAATAACTTGACCGACAGTAAGCTATCACTATGTATCAGTGTTTTCCCCTATCTGGCCTGTCCTGTATATTCACAGGACCTTTCCCAAGGAATTCTCATGTGCTCGGTGTACTCTGCAGAATTCTGAGCTTCTCTTAAACACATATTTATATTAAAACATACGAACATGAGTGGGATGATAACGTGCCAACTTTCAAGTGAGGAATTCTTAGTTTTTTCATATACTCAATGTGTTATGTAGATAACATTTTTGAGAAATGATATTATTAAACATTCTCCAAAAGAGGGAATAATAGCACAGAAGAAGTTAAAAAAGACCTGGCAGGTGTTTTCCTTGCTATTTTAATCTGGGGAGTGCAGTATAGTTTTGTCTTGCAGGTTGTTTGAACTGCTGGCTACTAGTGTTTAGCCAGTGCTGAATGTGTTGAATCCTATTACTGATAATTAAAGCAAGGTCTATTACTGTTTGCCAATTATGTAAATGTAAAATCTGACATTTGAAGGAATAGCTATTAAGTTTATCAACTTCAGACAAAGACTTGTTTTATTACTGTCCCTCTCCTGCTCAACGGAGAGACAAACTCCAGTACAGGGTTCCTGGTCTCGTTATGTATTGACTGTAGAAAGAGAAGGGGCAGCTGGCTTCCCGGTTATAAGCGGAACCTTTGTGAATTCTCTGCTTCGTGTTGGAAGAAGTCTTAATTGTGGAGACCAAAATGACCTAGCAACTTATAATCAACTACTTTAATCTTTAATATATGTTGAGTACATATATACAAATACAAATGAGGAAGATGGCTCATTTTGGCCTTCTTTGTTTGGAAGCATCATTTAGTGACTCCTTGTGTTTGGTGGTGTTGCTCTCAAATTTGTTGCCTCAGTGCTTTTAGCCTGGATATGAGTCTTTTTGCTTTCATAGTTTTCAGAAACGGTGTGCTTTTTTCAACAGTGTAGTGAAGTTGGCTGCATGTAGATTGGATTTGGATTTAGATGGATGCACATACAATTCCAACGGGAAAGTATGATTTGAAGGTTCTCCATGCAAATCTATACTTTTCCTGGTTAGTACTCTGTGATATGTATGTTTTAAAGAGTAAAGCATAGTTTCATGTTTAAAAAAATGCTCTTTTCTTTTTCTAAAGGACTTATATCAGGTAGTTGAACTTTGAACTTTTTTTGTTTCTGTTCACCTTAATATGCTGGGCTGGAAACAGGCTGTTCAAGAGCTGGTTCAGGAATAGATTTCATGCATCTATCTCAAGGGCAATGGCCTATACATCAGATGGAGGGGTAGATAATACAGCAGGTATGACCTGGTAGGTTTTGGTATCCAATTTTAATGTGCTGCTTGTCAGAGTCCCAGCTGACAGAGATGGAGTGGTGCCAAAACCAAAATGTTACAATTGGTTTTGTGTCACTTCTCAGGCAGAAGACTGTATGTATTAAAAGTAATTGTCCTATGAATAACTACTACACTTGTATTTAACTACTTTCACCTAATGGCTTCTTAGATGCTTGCAAAGCCTCAGGTATTTTTCTTAAACATGCATTTCCTGGTGGTGACTGAATTCAATCGTTGCTTTGTCCTTCAAGAGGATTTCTTTAGCTCGTGAGGCTCCCCTGTTGGAATTTATTAATAAAGCATGAAGTAGGCTTAAGAATATGTAAGAATGCAAAAGCCTATGTCAGTGAGCAAAGCAGAAGCCTCCGGATGCTAATTGGGGAGATTGGAATCTCACTTTTGGCAGAAAACTTGACAGTAATTTCAGGGTTTGTTTCTTGTGCGACATGGTTACCTCTGGAGCCCTGGCCACGCTACTCAGGATGTAAAAGAGCCTTGTTTTTAGTGGTTGTGTGACATATGAGTTAAGTACTAATTTGAAATAGCATTTTAAAAGCAAATGATAGGCTTGTGAAGAAATGAAGGCCTGGTTGTATCCAGAAATAAACTCGGCTGTTTAGCAACTATGCCCGCGATGGCAGTTGTACTCAGAGGTCAGATAAAAAAATCCATAAAACTGTGGTGTATACTAGATCTGATTTACAGTATCCTAAAGTAAAGAAAAAAAGGCCAACATCCAATTGTGAGTGAATACAGATGTTTTACAGGATTTATCGTGCAATGCTGGTTTATAGAGTTCATGGGATAGGATGTGGAAAAAGGTTTGAAGTAAATAGAAGTGAACGTGAGACTTAAGGTTTTAGAACAAACTTTCTATGAGTAGTTAAAAGAAGTTAATATACTCCGTTCATGGGGGGAAAAGTAAACCACAAGTTTTAAATAGCATGAGTTGCGTGAGTAGAATATACTAGAAACATTTGTTAAAATTTTCATGAGCTTCTTACATCCTGAACTGCATTCAGGGGGGGGAAAAATCCAATTGAGTAAATTTAAACACAAACCCAGCCATCAACACTAAATCAAGGAATCTATAACTATTTTTTTCAAAGTCTCTTCATAACACTACTTTGTTTAAAAAATATTTGACTTTGCATTCTGAGTCTTTACTTTAGAATTACTTTTTATCTTCTATCATTTCACATTAAAATTAACAGCAAATTGTCTTATTCCTTCATGAGTAAGATGCTAAGACCAGCAGCATTCACAAAGCGGTCACAGCAAGCCTTTTCCTTCTCTCCAAACCTTTCCAAAGTCCTTGGAGGCAGCAAAAAGCAGGTTATGTGCCGCACGTCCTGACAGATCCTCTGTGGGACAAGAGTGTCCTTTTCTGCTCATGGTTGTACAACTTTCTGGTGGGCTGATGACTCTCTTTCCTTGCCACTGGTTACGGCAAAAGTGCCTGCAGCCTTCCATGATTGTGAGAAGTTTTGGAGCTCCTTGTTCCTTCAGATGTGGGAAAAGAAAAATGTGGGACGTTTCCTAGCTTACAGGCTCTTGGAATTCACTGCCAGTGTTTTCTTTGCTGCTTGGCAGGCTCATTTCGTTCATACTGAGAGACGCGAGTTACGCCTTGGTGATGTGAGATACTTTTTTACAGATTTTGGAATCACTAAAACATGTCAATTTAGTATGTGAATGAGTTTTGGAGCGGAGTAAGAAACGGCCAGGAGAAGTGAGCCTTTCAAGCTGTGCGGACTCCTTATTCTTACTAGGATAAGGATTATACAGTAGTGTTTGGTTTGGTTGTTTTTTTTTTTTTTAAAAAAAAAAAAGGACAACTAATTCAGCATATTTAAAATGGCACCGTTAGCCATTCAGAGTGTGCCAATCCTGGCAACTTTCCTGGTTAGTTCAGTGAGCATTGCATGCAATCAGATAGTCCTTTTAATTGGGAGCTTATTTAGCTGCATAACTTGAGGAGTCTGAGTTTTGAATGTCTTGGCCTTTGCATCTATTTCACTTGTACATCATAGATTCCTCTGAAAATTTTCACATCATATTTTTATAGAATGTAAGGTTGATGTTCCTTAAGAGACAGAGTTGTAATATTACAGTATGAGAGGTCAGTCTCTCAAAGACTTACAGTATGACAAATCAATTGTGACTGATTATATTCGTGGGTTTTTTAAAGGCCATGTGCCCAGCCATGCGAAAAGAGTGAGCACGTTCATTCGTCTCAAATGACAAGAAACTGAATTTCTGCTCACATGCCTTGAGGTGTGCCCATTACAGAAATTCAAGTATTTGCACACCAAATCAGGTACAGACAAGCATCCATTAGTCATATGACCCACTGCGTGCACGTGTATATATATGCATGTCTATACATCTGTATACACTTACGTGTGTATACACACTCCTAGTATAGTCTTAGCTTTGAATCTGTCTTGTATTTCTGTTTGATCGTGAGGTAGACCCCCTTTTTGGTTCAGAAGTTAGAGAAATTGGGGAAAGAGCTGCAGGGAGCTGTCTGTGAACCTCCCAGAAACATTGATCTGTTCTTGAATCTTCTCCATACTCAAGTCTGAGGGTGTCCTCTGTAAGCAAAAACGTCACAGGTTGGAAAAAGGCTGGAAAAATCTTGTCCTGACAGGCTGGCTACTTCCGCATGGAATGATAGGAATAAACATAGTAAACGCAAATCTGTGTAGTGAATCCTGATAGCTTACTAAATTTGCATACAAATTTTTATTTGTTTGTTTGTTTGTTTTTTTCTTACAGGAAACACTGGATAGATCCCACAATGGAGGACGGGAAGCCTGTTTGGGCTCCACACCCAACTGATGGGTTTCAGATGGGGATGATTGTAGACATTGGCACTGACAACTTAACTATTGAACCTTTGAATCAGAAAGGCAAGGTAAGTGTCTCACAAATGAAGGAACAGAGAAAAAACCTTACAAAAACTATTTTACCTGTAGGCCAAATCTTTGCCAATATCTACAATTACACGGAGCCTGAATGAGTGGAAAATCAGTTTTCTCTTCTTAGTTGGGCAAAGGATCTTTGTTTAGCTTTGGCTTGCATTGCAAATGAAATATCTCACTGATAACTGACAGAAAGCATGCACTTCTTATCTGCATGTGTGTTGAATACATAGCATCATGGAATAGTATGGGTCAGAAGGGACCTTTAAAGGTCATCTAGTCCAACCTCCCCTGCAATGCACAGGAACATCTTCAACTACATCAGGTGGCTCAGAGCCCCATCCAACCTGATCATGAACTTTTCCAGGGATGGGGCATCTACCTCCTCTTTGGGCAACGTGTTCCAGTGTTTCATCACTCTTATTATAATAAGTTTCTTCCTTACCTCTAGTCTAAATCTTCCTTCTTCTAGTTTAAAACCATTACCCCTTGTCCTGTTACTACAGGCCCTACTAAAAAGTCTGTACGCATCTTTCTTATTAGCCATCTTTAAGTACTGAAAGGCTGCAACAAGGTTTCCCCAGAGCCTTCTCTTCTCCAGGCTGAATAACCCCAACTCTCTCAACCTGTCCTCATACGAGAGGTGCTCCAGCCCTCTGATCATTTTGATGGCCCTCCTCTGGACCTGCTCCAACAGTTCCATGTCTTTCCTGTGTTGAGGGCTCCAGAGCTGGACATAGGACTCCAGGTGGGGTCTCATGAGAGCGGAGCAGAGGGGCAGAATCACCTCCCTTGACCTGCTGGCCATGCTTCTTCTGATGCAGCCCAGGATACAGTTGGCCTTCTAGGCTGCGAGTGCACATTGCCAGCTCATCTCCAGTTATTCATCCACCAATAGCCCCAGGTCCTTCTCGGCAGGGCTGCTCTCAATCCCTTCATTCCCCATCCTGTATTGATGCCAGAGGTTGCCCAGACTCAAGTGCAACCTCCTCTTGTGAAAGCCATTTTTTTTCAGTACTGTATACATTATTTTTCTAAACTAGAGACTGGTTAAGAGTCTACTGTTGAGATTAGCTTCTCTCTTTTCCCTTACATGCATAGAGAGTGTCCTACAGGGGTGTCCTACGCTCTGGCTTAGATTAGACACCTTACTGTTAGACTGATGAAGATTGAGAGATGAATCCTCTTACCTTGAGTACCTTGAGAAGCAACACGATGTCAAACAAAGGTCCTATGGAATTGCTACATCAAATTAAAGGCAAAATAAATGTAACTTTTAAAATGAAGTCCTAATTCATCCTAATCACTGTGTTCCAACTGCTTCATTTATCATGACATCTTTCACATTCAGTATATTGTAATTAAATGTCAGTTTTTACAGGAAGCACCTTGGGTCTATCAATTACCCTAATTCAGATGGTCAGCATCCTGGTTTTTACTGGCTGGAATAAGATCAGACACAGATTTAAAAGTTATGATTTTGGCCTTTGTGAATATGTGATATGTGCCCTTTCTAACAATTTTGTTGTTTCTGTATCTTCAGGTATGGAAAAGACAAAGCGTTGTTTTGTAACTTCTTTTTTTGCGTCAACAATAGTAGAGAATGTCTTGTCACAGGTCAAAAGGTTATGCAGCAGTCTTTCCTTTTGGGGGAATGTTTATATGCATTCTTTTTTCTACATCTTGGAGAGGAAGTTGATTTTGCTTTCCTTAGAAATAAAAAGCAAGTGCAACATCTGTTTTTTGTGTGTGAGAGAAAGTCTGTGGGTTTAGTAGTAGTAGTATGCATTCTTCAGTTTGGGGAAGAGCAAAATTATTCGGACAAGGATATTAAATATTGCAAAACTATAGCTAAGTACTCTTTAACTGACTTCAGTGATTTTGACCCCCACTGCTATTTCTGTTTATATCCCCAAACGGCTCTGATGTGATAAAGAGCACAAGTCTGTGTATTGAAACAGAAACAGGCAATAAGGAGATTCCTGAGTCGGTATTTCTTTCTAACATAGGCTGCTTTCAGGGAACACTTTTTTTTTTTCCCAATGTGAAAACAAAAAATGATCCTAAAATACAAACACTTTGCTTCATGGTTCATAACAAGCAATCTCTTTTGTCTAGAAACTTTGTTATTCTGCTGTTGGCTGTTTTCTTGAATGAAGGAGATCAATTAAGGGCCTAATGTTCATTCATCTAAGGGAACAAACACTTCACAGTTTAAATACCATGGAGATTATGGTCTTATATTTCTAATTATGAAGCTTCCTTATATTAATAGAGGTGGAGTAAAACATTTTCTTGATTACCTTCTCAGTCTTTTCAAGGTATCATTGATTTCTTTTTATAGTCAAATGTTTCTCATTTCTTTTTGTCTTTTTAAGAAGACTCTGTTCTTGTGCACTTAGACCCTTAATTTGAAGTAGTCAGCATTAATACCCATTATTATCAACTTTGTTTACTTAAAATGGTAGTTCAAAAGTGCTCTTCAGTAAGGAGGAGTGATCCAGCAGCTCCAGAGTTGCCCATGATAATTACAGGGAGGAGAGGAGTAACCTGATCTTGTAAACATATCCGGGCAGTGTAACTTATTATTATTTTTTAATCTGGGTCATTAACATGTCATATGTATTCTCTGTAGGTGCTGATAGTTTACCAGAGATCACAGGCTGAAAAGGAAGTGTGTATGCATATGTTTGATTATTGCCTTTTATACCATTTAATGGTTAATTAAAATATGTTGTTAATAACTGCAATAAATGCTGCAAGGCAGCAGTTTCATGATGTCTTAAAATCTTCTCTCTCTTCTCCACCCATAGTTAGCTCTGGTATTGCAGAGTGGCACCCTCTCAGCTCTACCCACTGAGCTGTGCGTGACAAAGCAAATGAGGTCAGGGAATGGATCCACCGTGAAAACGAAGAAGGGGAAAGTTTTCAGGATGGCAGCAAGCAGTGGCAGGATGACGAGGACCTGAGGCCAGAGTGGCCATAGATTGCTTTGTATTATGAAACCAAGTTACCCAGTCCAGACTGGGTGAAGGTAGTTGGCCAACACACTGATTTACTTATAAACCAGCAGTAGCAGTTTTGGGTACCGCAGCCCATAGAGTTAACAGTGGCATTTACATTTCTGTGTGGAGGCTGGGTGTCTAAAGAGAGGTGGGGATCTGAGTCACCCAGCCTGCTGTACAAAGAAGAGTAAACCAAGCTGCAGGAGCGTGTTATCAGAACAGAGGATGCATGTGTTACACAATGAACATGAGCCAGCAGTGTGCCCAACAGCGTCTTGGCCTGTATCAAGAATAGTGTGGCCAGCAGGAGCAGGGAAGTGATCGTGCCCCTGTACGCAGCGCTGGTGAGACCACAACTTGAGTACTGTGTTCAGTTTGGGCGCCACAGTATAGGAGGGACATTGAGGTGCTGGAGCGTGTCCAGAGAAGGGCAACAAAGCTGGTGAGGGGTCTGGAGAACATGTCTTGTGAGGAGCAGCTGAAGGAATTAGGATTGTTTAATCTGGAGAAGAGAAGGTTGAGGGGTGACCTTCTTGCTGTCTACAACTACCTGAAAGGAGGTTGTAGTGAGATGGGCGCCGGTCTCTTCTCCCAAGTAACTAGCGATAGGACAAGAGGAACCGGGTTCAAGTTGTGCCAGGGGAGCTTTAGGCTGGACATTAGGAAAAAATTTTTCACTGAAAGAGTTATCAAGCATTGGAACAGGCTGCCCAGGGAGGTGGTTGAGTCACCATCCCTGGAAGTGTTTAGAAGTCATGTAGATGTGGTGCTTAGAGACCTGGTTTAGTGGCAGACCTGGTAGAGTAGGGTCAATGGTTGGACTAGATGATCTTAAAGGTCTTTTCCAACCTAAATGATTCTATGATGGGAGCTGCTTCCTGAAAACTAGATCATCAGCTTGCCAGGCTGATAAATGCCACAATTGGAAAGAAAACAGAGACACTGGAGAGGGGTTTGCTAATGAGCATGGTCCCACCTAGGGCTGGAGCCCTGCCCTGAGGATGGGGTCCAGACTGAACTGGGGGCTGAGGCTGGCAGTCCTGGCCTGTGTCCCACCAGCAGTCGCATGCTGGTGTACCAGGAAGGAGGCGGGTAGAAAGGCAGCCAGTTGTTAAACTCAACTAGTATTGCATTTATGCTTCTACTTGGAGTGTACTTTTCTGAACTTACTGGGAATCCTCACCTCAGATCTGGTTGCATGTATCTTATTTTGTTGTGTTTCTTGATGCTGCAACAGGGAGAAGGCAGATGGCAGTGAAATTGCCAAATGGGGAATTTGCTCTTTTCCTGGAGGTAGGAGGTAGGAAATCTAAGTAAAGAGATTAGGAGGAGATGCTTTGGAGGGACTTGCACCCTGAGATACCATCCCAGGACCCTCATGGCACTGAGGAGTTGGGGGGCTGGCACTGAGGAGTTGGGGGGCAGGTGTTTCCTAGAGTATAAGAAGTAATGGGTTTCTGGCAGTGTGGTGCTGCAGGCACCCGCTGACACTGCTCCTGCGGTCAACTGAGAGGCACCTTATGGCTCTGCGCCAGGTCTGAAGGGTCATGGAGGGCTTTGTGGGGCACCTGCTCTGGTATGCTGTGAATAACCAGAAAGGTATTTTTCTGAGCTAAGTATAAATGAATAAATGTACTTTGAAAGCAAGGATCAGAATGTCCAAAGTTCAGTGTTTGAAGCTAAGGTTTGTGTTGGTTTTTTTTAGCAGTGAGCACAGCTTGCTTGCACAAATGAGACATGTTCTTGTCTGTCTTACCATTTGTACTGCTTTAGGTTGGTTTGTGAAATGCAGCTGAGTGCAGGGATGTCTTCTGTCTGTATCTGGAAGGTATAAAGGGAGACATGGTTACACATATTGGATTACATGGCAGAAAGAAGATCCTGCTTGAATGGAAAGATATCTTTTTTCGCTCATCTAGTTTCTGGGAGAATAGTTAAGATTGTCGTTGGATTTCAAGGGCTGCTTCATTACAAAGAGGGGAAGAAACCCCTACAAAACCCCCTAAACCCCTAGACCACGTTAGTGTCTCATAAGATTAATACCCTCTCCATTTTCTTGGAACAAGTTTGTCCTAAACTATGCCTTAATGCAAAAGTCTTCCACCAAATGCCCAAAGTGTTTTCACCTTACAATAAACATTTTTGAAAAATAAATAAATGGGACAACATAGTAAAGAATGTCTTTGGATAATTTTTTTATTGATAGACCTGGGTTACCTTGCCCATTTTCCTATTCAGTATATTAGATTTTAATGATAATTGGCAATACTCAGAGCTCTACACATCTAGCTAACGTACTTACCTACATAACAAGTAATCACCTTACATAAAGCAGTCATCCAGCAGTTAAATAGAGGAGTGAAATTCTTTGTTGATGTAGTTGAAACTAGGCTTCATGTACCGATCTAAAAAAGTCCAGGAGAAAAAAATCAGCTTTCAGATAACTCTTCTTCATACCGCTTATTTATCACTTTTGAAATAGTCTAGAAATTAATTCACAATTCACCTTGAGTGAAAAAAATTAAGGAGGACATAATATTATTTTCATTGAAATTTATCTTGGATCTGGAGGCTGAGTGGTGAGGACACTGAAAAAGCTCTTCCTTCCTCTTCTGGGATAGATCGGGTATGGCCAGCTTTAGATCCATGAAATGTTAAAGTGTTGGAGATCTGTGAAGGGCCTTACAGAATAGCTGGGTATCGTGTTCATTCTCTCCTGTGAAAAAAAATTCTGTCTTTTTTAGTGATTAAACTTGGGTTACACATCAGCAGACAAGAACAAGAAGTGAAGTTAGATTTTTGTGGAGTCAGTCACACTCTTTTTAAACTTTTCCACTGTTTCATGCACAGTGAACTGATTACATGGGAAACTGTTGTGTTCTAATATATTTTTACCCAATGAGATATACCTTTATTGTTGACAAACTTACAGAGAAAATTTATTAGGATAATATGTTTTAACTGCAGTATTGTGAGAGGAAGGAAAGGGGGGGAATCTCTGCCCTGCTAAAACTCTGAATAGCAGCTGGCAAATTTCTGAGGTAGGTAAAGACGTTCAGGTCCTCCACAGCTCCACCAAGCTCTAACAGAGGATAATTTGGAGGAGGTTGGTCTGATGGACATTCAGACTTTCCAGCGTCATTGAGCAGCTCTGTTTTCCTTAGGAAAGCTTCTTGCGCATACTGTTCTGCATTAGATCCTGATAAGGGAATGACAAAATATAATTTATTATGACTACAAATTGCATACTTTATGATAACTTTGTAGGGAAGGGATATCGTAGACTTACTGTTTTCTGACTGGCAGCAATTAGTTCTGCTTTGAGACATTTTTAACCCTTCCTACTCCAAAGGGCGCTGGAATTTGTGGCTGTGCATGATGGTGTAAACTACATATTGCGTCTGTTGGACTGAGGCAAAGATGAAGCAAGTTGCTGTATTTCTCCTAAACTTCCATATGAGATGTTTCTCATGGGACTGTCTTGCTGAATACAATGTTAAACAAGCAAACATGTTTGTTTATTAAGGTCATTCTTTAGATCCAGTTGGTTGCCTTTTCAAATATTAGACTAGACTTCTTGTCTCCATTTCCACAGGGAAAAGGAGACTGCCTGCAGCAGCATGGCGGCTATCGTGTTTAATTGGTACAACAGGGTTTTTGTTCATTCATAGGTAGTGTAAACAAGCTATTACTATGGCAAACAAAAAAATATAATTAAAAACCTGCCTCTTACAATAGGTATTTTTGTGCAGATGCTGTAATGTGTGTGTGCTAGGATGTTTTTCTTCCTTTTTACAACAACATAAATTATGATTTTTGGAGAATAAAGAAGAAACAGAGTTGCTTTTGTTATGAATTTTTCCAGTTGGATGTGAACACTTGATAAATGGCTATTTTTGTATAATTGGAATATGAGGGTTGAAGGAAGGTCTTATTTTATGTTAGTATTGATTTATTGAAGAAAAAAAAAAACAACAAGCAACAACCAAAGCTACAGTGTTTGGGGATACAGAGGATACTATGTATTGAACACATTTTAAGTAGGAATGTTTAAAAACAGCGTATGATAATGACAGCACAGTCCTTTGACTGAACTAATAATTTAGTTTTTATTCTTCGTGCTTCTTCGCAAAACTGAGGAAGCTGTATGTCCTTTACAATGCTGTTCTCTTTGCAGTACTTTTTTTTAAACCTTATTTTTTATATTTCATGGTATTACAATATTACATGCAATTTTGGAAATGAACATCAAATATTGTTGCAATAAAAATATATATTACAGTGACTGCTTTTTTATAATGTATCGTAGTAATGTAAATGCAGCAGCTGCTGTCTGCATCTAGTAACTCAGTAAAATTTCCAATGCTGAAGTATAAAGCTGGCAACTTTGTTTTTAACCGTGCACAATTACAGTGCACTCACTTGTATCTTCACATCAGACATCTTTGAACTATATTTCTATTTTTATGGAACTCTGACAATGTTAATATTTTTCATCTAACAGACTTTCCAGGCTGCTATCAATCAAGTGTTTCCTGCGGAAGAGGACAGCAAAAAGGATGTAGAAGATAATTGTAAGTTATGAATTTAAAAATAAATTACGCATTCGAAAAAAATATCTGTACAGAAAAGAATATTGTTTCCTTACAAGCTTCCTTTAGTCTTTGTTTTGCTTCTTTGTTTGGATTTATGTATGACCTCTGCACTAGTCCTTTAAACTTCTTAAAGTAAGCCCATTTTAAACATCATTTACTGTGTTTTTTCGTTTTCAGTTGAACACTTTAGAGAAAGTCATAGTTACATTATTCCCACAAACAACTGTTACTGGACTTCAGATATATATCAAATGTCATCTAACTGCATCAGGATCAACTGCATTCAGCATTATGGGGGTTAACTATTTCTTTTATAGTGCAGCAAAATAATTAGTTGTTTTATCAGCAGCTGTATTGTACAGCATTTTCCTGCATGTAACCCATTTCTCAGATAGCATTCCTGTGGAAGTACAGGTAATTGAAAATAAATTTTAAGGTAATCTTCCCAAAACTGGAGACAGGAATCTGGACCCATCGGGGCCACTGAAAAAGGAAATACGTTATAGTGAATTGCATACAGGAGTGCTGCTGGAGAAGGAGTTTTGAGGTGAATTTGTGTAATAAACTTCAGTGTTGATCTGCAGGGCTTTTATTTTATTAAATATTTTATAGTTAGATGTGTAGAAACAAATATGGTATTCAAATCTGGGGAGAGAGCACCAAGAAAGATGAGTAAGCACTAGCATCAGCTTTTAGAGAATGGTTAAACAAGTATTTTGCTGCTGTTGCTCTGTGTGAACAAATCACAGACTCTCCTATCTTGAAAACCTGATGAAGGCAATTCTTTCAAACATTTCCTATGGTGTTTACTGGTTGGTGAAAATACTGCTAACTTTGTAAATGGTGGGCAAAAGTATCTTCTGTTGTTCCTTGTTTAAAATAGGGGCTAGGACTTTGAAAGCTGTTTAAGTGATTTAACCACAATTCCTGTTTTGGAATAGGGGTTAGTATTTATATCCCGTGACAGGAAATACAGCTGTTACAGCTGCTCTGTAAGGAACAAGATCTGAGTCTTACGATCTGACTTAGATGGTGCAGTGTCGTTACGGGTGGAACCAAGCTGGTAGCCTTGTTTCCAGTTGCTTATATTTTCGCAAGCATTACGTGGGTTGAAATTTTCAAAGCTGGTATCTGTATTCTCTGCACATGATGATTGTTAGCGAAATGCATTTAATCTGTGTATCTGTCACAGTGATTTTACTGAGAAGTCCTGGTGCTTCAGTGTCCTAGTCAGGGAATTGAAATTTGGAATGAGATTATGGAAATAATTTCACATTCCAGCAAAACACTAATAAGTTAAAACAGTCTTCCTATCAGAGAAAATGTTTTCTTTGGCTTACTGAGTAAAATATAAAACTTAAAAATGCTTTTTCCAGTAATCCTTTCTGTATCAAACATTATTTTGAGACTTTTCTAATGTATTCTTTTTGTTCACTTGTTGAGGTGTATCTCCAGGATGTGTGAAATCCAAGTTCATTTTCCTTCTCTGGCAGAGGGCATTTGTGTTGAACATCACTAATCTTTAAGAAAAAACTTAAAATAAAATACTGAGTGCTTTTGGTCTCAGTTTATAATACTGTTCTGAAAAATCCTGAAAGACTAGTTAATAATCCACTTCTATTCCAACCTCTGCTTTAGTGATTAACTCCCTTCGAGGAAGTAATTTGCTGAAGTATTGCTTTTTTGTACCCTTAGTCTTTCATAGCCCAAATGCAGTAGCTGCAAGAGACACCTTTTTGAGAATCTAGCCCATCCTCAAATGTAGATTTTCAGTAAATATTGCAAAAAGTACAGAGACGAAGCATCTGCTTTTTCTTTTTTCTTTTTTTTTTTTTTTTTTTTTTTTTTTTTTTTTTTTTTTCCC
>VYXH01000118.1:58322-73494 GCA_013397275.1 Burhinus bistriatus | reverse complement strand
TTTTTTTTTTTTTTTTTTTTTTTTTTTCAAATTTGAAATGTCACTCAACAGTAATTAAATAAAAGCTGGGATGGAAATACTGTCAGACTTCCTAGGGCATAATTTATTGGTAGTTTCCTTTGATCCTAAATTCTGAAAACATATTTTTTTATTTGTGATTCACTTTAGTTTTATTTAGTATAGTGTCATATAGTTCTTGATCTAGAAAATCGTTAAGTGTATGTTTGAGTTGAAATTCACACACATGTGTACCAAAGATTGAATTTTATGCTGTATGAAATCTTCAAGAACAAGATTGTGTTCTCATTACTATTTGTTAGTACCAGGAAAGAGTAATTCCTGTTCCTCACCGTAAAGTTCTCAAAGTCAGATAAAGTATGGAAGTTGTTTTAAATTATGGTTCTGGGTCATTTTTCTGTATGTCTTTTTTTGTCAGAAAGCACATAATTTGGATTAACACTGTAATTGTGTTTATCTTTATAATAGGCTCCCAAATCAGGTCAGAAGAGACTGTGTTGATCATCCAGTTGAGCCTCTTTAATATTGCATGCACTCCCTAATTGAACAGAAAATAGCTTTTTGAGGAAACATAAATATCTCAAAAACCAGCAACCCTCAGCCAATCTAATAATGCCTTGTATGTCAGTTTTAGTCTTCTACGGCATATAGTAGAATTTCATTACTCTCTGTCTTTTTACTAAAGCAAAAATGTTTACTTTTCCTTTTGCTTTACATTTTCTGTTTTCAAATTCAAGACAATGGATAATTCAAGAGAACTACTGCAGAACTCTGCTGCAGAACAACTACAGAAGTTGCTGTAGGTTTGCTTAAAGCAATTCCTTAGTAAAATCCACTGTGTGCTAAAGGAACTCAGAAAGTGGCCAAGAGTTGGATAATGCCTGATGCAGTATGCCATAAAATCAATTGGTACTTGTAGGTATTATTAGAAAAGTTTGGGTTTTTTAATCTAAACCAGCGCCTGATGCATGAATTTTGATGTTTTTTAGGCACAGTTTTAATAAGCATGCTTACAGTATACATATTACTAGAGGAACTTTTAACCTATCTGAAAGACCTCTTGAAATTTGTTTATATTCATAATCTTTTCTTCAGAACTGTTAGTGTTAACAAGTCAGTTTTGAAAGTCAGATTTGCAGTTTCATAAGCTTTAAGCATTAAAAAATGAAAACCTACCCAAACCAAAAAGTTAATGCTGATGTTGTCCTAATAAGTGATGCATTATCATCCATAATTTATCCAACCATTGTAGTTAATTCTTCATTCTTTAATTTTTGTAGGACCAGATTGTAGGTGGTTGTCGGTGGAGTTTTAAATCTGAGTTTCTGCTCGCTTGGTTTCCAATGCATATTTTTTTAGCTAAAAGCCTTAAAAAATCTTGCAGATCTTTTCAATGGTTTATTGTTAGTACAATTCAGTAAATCAGTTTTCTTTGATCTTCAGAGCTAGTAAATGCAGTCTTTCAGAGGTCTTGTGTTTCATAACTACTAAGCATTTTGAAACTGCTTAAACTGTGCATGATGTGTAGAGAGAGAGAGAGATATATGTATGTGCTTTAGATTGCTGCCGCTATTTCTGTATGGGCTTTAAGGCACTTGGTAACTGCAGCCAGTAAACAATAAAATCACTCAATTACTTAATTGACCTAATTTGAAAGGGCATTTTAAAATTGTTTTTGAAATCAACGCACTCTTCTAATAAGTTTTTTTTTTTTATTCACTAATCAATCTAACATGTTGCACGCATGACATTTAAGTGGCACTTTTGTCTGTGGGATAAATGGGTAGTTTAGATTTTATGAATAACAACTCATTGGGAAGTGTCAAATTGTGTGTTGTCTCATATAGTTCATGTATCAGTTATTTACCTACTTGCTGTAGAAGAACATGACTGAATGATTTTCAGTGTTTGTCTCTGAATTTCTTACAGTATAGATTGAAATACTTTGCAGTGTTATGTGATATTTAAGTACTTCATTGTAAGTTCTACCAAAGTATATCCAGTACAGTTTGCAAAACTGATTATTCCTAATAGGTAATATTTTTCCTTATTCCGAATAAGTTCAGTGAATAATTAGTACGTATTTGTTCTCTCTTTCTTTTTGGTAGTTTATTGAACAAATTTTAACACTTCAAAAATTTTAATTTTAATTTTTTAAACAGCAAATCCCCTATTAGAAGCCTTTGGAAATGCAAAGACTGTTCGCAACAACAACAGCAGTCGTTTTGGGAAATTTGTTGAAATTCACTTCAATGAAAAGGTACTGGAATTTTGTTACAGATAACCAGTGGTGATTTTTTTGTCATAAAATGTAAATGCTAGACTGGAAGTAGGCTGAATGTACTTACTAATCTTGCAGCAAATAGCTACTGTCCTACTTTACACATTTGATTAGTATTCTATCACCTTGAAAGGAAAACCAAAGACACACAGTCCTGTGTCACTACTGGAAAATGGTAGGTCAAGTCAGTAGGAAAATTGCTTCTATCCACAAAAGAATAAAAATTGTTCCCTTACTTGTTTGCTGTTAAGTATTTATGCATTTCTTTAATGCAGAAATAAGCGTGAGTTGCGTATTAGATGTAAACAGATATCGGTGTAGCTTAATGCTTTAATACTTCAAGTGATTATTGATATTTTTATGTATTTGTATGAAATTTTGGGACCTCACGTTAGTATTATATATGTGACAGAAGTCACGGAATTGTTTTTTGGCAGCAACACTATTCACTGTATAGTTTATGAAAAATTTCCTTTGTTTGGGTGTAGTTTTGCTTCGATAGCATTTGTATACACATATTCCACAGCTAAGGATGACTGTATGTCTGTCCACCATGTCCAAGTTGAAGACTGTTGTTGATGATC
Source organism: Burhinus bistriatus (assembly GCA_013397275.1). Taxonomy (NCBI): domain Eukaryota; kingdom Metazoa; phylum Chordata; class Aves; order Charadriiformes; family Burhinidae; genus Burhinus; species Burhinus bistriatus. Next base: position 70,611 of record VYXH01000118.1, on the reverse strand, counting down.
CCTGTAGAGATTATGTACGTCCCTCCTCATCTTTCTGATTGAGGACATAAAGAAACAAGTTCTTTCAGTTCGTTCCTGCAGAGTATAAGCTCATCATCTGGTCTTGAGCTTGTATTTTCCTAAGTTTTCATCACTTGGTTTTGTAACTAAACTTCAGATCTTTGGTTAATAATTTAGATAGTAAATAACTAAATTCCTTTAAGGGTAGAGAGACTTTATCTGTTGGTCCCATTCATGTTAATAAACTAATGGAAAGGACCCAAATGTCTACCTGGAATGATGTATTCATGACCTGTCAACTTACCTGTCAACACTTACATGGTGTTTCAGATTAATTGCTTCAGCTGAAGCAAATAGCACTCAGAGTATCTTCAGAAACTGCTTAAAAGCCTATTTCAGCTTTCCACTGCAAGATCAGCCTGGGTACTTGAGCCCCTCTTTTACAAGACTTCATACTTCACAAGACTGCACTTTGTGGTGACCTTATTAGGTCTGGTTTCTCAAAGGAATATCAGTACAGGCAAGTCCTCCTTAATGAGTGAATGACTGCATAACCATAGTCAAATTTGTCAGTCAGTCAGTCCTTCTTAGTTGCTCTAACGGCCATAAGCTCAGGAATTTCCTTGCTATTAGGATTTGTGTAGGTACAGGGAATTTTATCATAGGCTGGATGATGATCTCAGTGAAATGCAACTAGCGAAGGTTGTAATAGCACAGTAATGGTACTTACTGCCATCCACTGAAAGTGTAAGGGTGGCTGTAGCAATGCTGTGTTCAGGAACTACTGAAATTCTACCAAGGTTTTCTGCTTATTGGGGTGAAGTGGACCCTTCTTTTAAGAAGAATGTACGCATATGCAATACATGAGCTGGGGGAAGAAGTTGTGGCAAAGGTAATGGTTTCTTTTCTAAGCTTAATATGTATTAGCTGTAGATACATTTCAATCTTCTTTGGAGCAGTGTCTGTTGAGCAAGCCATGATCAGGCAAATGTAAATTGAAAACTTCTGACTCTCAAATAATCCAGAAAATATTCAGATAATCAGAAAAATATTTCTTCCTCCTAGAACTCGGTGGTTGGTGGATTTGTATCACATTACCTTCTGGAGAAATCTAGGATCTGTGTGCAAGGCAAAGAAGAGAGGAATTATCATATCTTTTACAGGCTTTGTGCTGGTGCTCCAGAAGACATTAGGGAAAAACTTTATCTAAGCTCTCCTGACAACTTTAGGGTGAGTATCAGAGTCAGTGTTTGTAAACCTTCTCATATTGTCATACATGGATTTTTCATATAGATCCTATTAAAATCTCTATTTATTATCTTTGACAAACTCTTTCCTGTTACAGAAGTCAGAATATTTTTTGTTAAATCTATTTGATCCTGAAATAAAGCTGCCTACCATTTTTCCTTATTGGAAGATGTCCTATACTTTTTGTCTTAAAATTGAGGAATCTTTGCATTTTCCAGAAATGTACTGTTGCATACCCAGCTGCTAGTAATGTTGTGGTCTCTTCTAGAGGTGTAAAGTGTGAATTTCTTGATTGTGATCTAACTGTTCTGTGGCTAACCCATCTTTTAAGTCCTGAAAACTGCATTTATTTCTTCCTATTCCAACCATGTGTTTAGGAAGATGTAGGAGGTGTCCCACGATTCTCTCTTAAATTATTCTTCCCTCAAGCTTTCCACCAAGGATCGGACCACGGTGACAAGGTGGCTGTGCTTCTCTGTTCCAGTCTATGTGCTTTCACATCAATTGTCTTTTCTACTCTGTTGCACCTTATTCCTATCATAGTATACTATATTTGTACTGCTCCAGTTTTGAGCCTCTCCCATTCCTCTCATCATACTCCTCTGTCATTCTTGGTTACTCCAGGTTACTCGCCAGTCCTTTTCAACTGAAAGCTTACCCTTTTATCTCCAATTGACCCAAAGCCCATGCTCAGCTCTTTCTGCCAAGATTACTTCTATTCATTAAGCATGATCCTCCCTCTTAGGTTTTTCTTCACCTAATTTGTTCTTTCATGAGAGCTACTTACTATTTCTGAATTTTGGCTATCTTTCAACAACCTGTTACTTGTCCAGTCACCCAAGTAATGGAAAAGCCAATAAAATGCAAACAAAATCACTGCTGAATGTCATACTCCTAAATATATCTAAATGAAAGTGAACTTTAAACAGCAGGGAAATAAGACTTCAATCATTATGTATACTTCTTTTAAAATGTTAGGTTAATGTTCAGTGGCAGGGGAAAAAACAGAGTAGAATTTTAGAAGTTGTTAGGAAAGGAAGGGAGAATGAAATAGTGAGTTATGCTGCAGTGTACATCCGTATTTGTAAACAGCCATCCCAACTCAGAAAGGAACAGTGAAATCCTTGGGAAGCAGAGGTCATGGTTGAAGACAAGCTCTTAGATAGTATGGGCCTTTTCATTCAATCCAGTGTGCCTGTTCTTATGAGTTCTGATTTGTTTACTGCCTTCCCTTCTTCTCCCCATGCTTTATTTTTAAGGTTTTTGCTCTTTTCTGAGAATATGTGGTTTCTCCTGATTAATCCTGATTCTGTATTATGTTTCTAGTAGCAATCCCACAAACAGGCTGGCTTTCTGTCCTACTATTATGTTCTTGCATTCTCTTCCTCCACTTTTTCCACTGAACGGTTTCACTACTTCAGTTTAGCTTTCAACGTTTTCCTCCAGCTTTCCTTCTTTCTCCTTCCCTTCTCTATGTTCAGATTTCGCTGAGTTGTTTTCAGAAATGATCGACAAATAACAGGATGTTTCCTTTAGTTTTCTTTCCATTCCTTGTCAGTCAGAATTTTTTCTCTCTTTTGTTTTCTGTTTACCTGAGTGAAGTGACGCCAACCCCGTTTCTCTTATTTCTAAATTCTCTTTTAATTTCTGTGTATTAAATCTTGATTATTGCAGTACTTTTTTTTTTGTTGAGAAATAAGTATTATTGAACTCTTATCCAACTATTGCAGAGTTACTAATACAGCTGTTTCTCATTGTTTTCCTGTTTATCCCTTCGTTTTCTTTTCAAAGCAAGGTTTTGCCATCCCTCTCAAGGTCCTTCTAAGCCTATTCACATCTTATACTGTCATCACCAATTTTACTAGTAAGGTGAAGACTCTTGCCTTCAATCGTTCAATCCTGCTCTTTAATTAAATGTAAATGTATCAGTTGGTTTTTGACAATCACACTCAAACTGTAAATATCTACAAATATCACCATGTGCTTTGTTGACTTGCATTGAAAAGGAAAATATTGGCAAATCAAATCCTACTGGTAAATACTGGTCAGTTCTTGCTTGTGTTCTGTCATTTGCCTCCATCTCTCCGCTGTGTCTTGGCTTATGTTGGGCTTGGAATCTTATGGAAGCAGAATTCTGTGTATTCCTAAAATGCATAGACCAAATCCCTACTGTGGGTTTGGAAGGGTTTTGTAACACAACCTTGGAGAACATGTGCAATTACAAGGATATAAATTAATTGACTGTCATTTTTTAGCCTTCCTTGATCTTAAACGGGGTGAGGAGCACTGCTAACAAAGAATTACGTTACTGTGTTCATTGTTTTCTTTGTTGGTGTATCTTCCCTATTTGGTTTTCTAAATGAAACTTGGACTGTGCTTATCTGTTACTTTCCCCAAAATCTTTTGTACTCAGTTTCATCAGAATTCAACAGAGGGCTAGAAGCCTTAAAGGTACAAAGCTCTTACTAGTTTTGTGCAAAGCAGTAGTTGCGTAGGTGACACCTGAATTAGTGCACTCATTGTAGGGAAGGTGGGGGTACACTGGTGACCAAAGAGGTTGCTGCTGCCTCTTGGCTTGGCCAAGTCGGTCTCTGCTTACTGATGAGCCAGGAAGTGGGCACAGAGCTGCAGTTCTGTATTGTGCATGTCATAAATTTGTACTGTGGTTTCCAGTTGACCTTGCTCCCTAAAAACTGTGGCAGTATTTTAGGGCAAGCTTCCTTACTTCCTCATAGGTGTTCCTAGGGGCCTTTCTAGACCTTATATTATTTCTTTAAATATTTAGTTTGTACCTTCTTATCGTTCATCTATTTGTACTCAGTTGTGTGATGGAAACTTGATCTGATGCTTATTAAGAAGGAACTACTTCTGTTCTCCAGAAGGAAAGCTTTTCTTTTGAAACACCCAACAAACACAATACTTAAAAAACAAAAAACAAACAAACAAACAAACTAACAAAAAAAACATAAACCAAAACCAAACACCATTTCTTTTCATATAATATGGAACTAATTTTCAAAACTTTCTTCTTTACTATGCAGTTATTCTATGCAATATTCTCTTGTATATTTTAAAGCTAAAATCTTGAACAAATTTTCAAATATATATTTTTATTGTGCAGCCACTTTTCCATTAAAACTTATTTCTTCTAATTAATAGACTTTTAATTCTGGAACTGAATATGCTGCTTGCCCACTCTTGGGGATTTTTTTTTTTTTAATTAAAACCTCTGCTTGTGAGATCACACAAGGTTGTAGATGTCAAGGTCAGAATTATAACCTGCTTAAAATCAGGGTGCTACAGTACAGTACTGAACAGCCTGAGAGCCTTTACAGAAGGCTTGCCTGTTTCAATTACAAAGAGTTTACAGTCCCACCAGCCTTATCACACTGTGACATAATTTTTTGACTTCTACTAAGTTTGCAGCAGGTACTTTCTTTTCCATTAAGAATATTTATTGCTTTACCGTAAGTTAGTATTTGAATCCTGAGTTCCTTGCTGCATGTTAAATTTAAAAATTTTAACTCTGCTTTCCCCACCCCCCCTTTCTGAAGTTAAAGTAGATTATCTTTAATTAAAAAAAAACTTAGGATCATTTTTGTCTTTGTATGTATGTAAATTAATATAAATATACTTAAAGTTTATTAGTCATATTGCACTAGATCTTCATGAAGTATCACTTTGTATGAGATTTTTAGAAAACAAAAAAAAAGTAAAAGGTTAATTTTCTTCCTAAATTTGTATTATTTTTCTCAGGATTATTTTTTCTGTGTTCTTCATTTTCATTTGCTGCTTCAGGTTTTATCATAGAATGGCTCTGAATAATCGCACTTGTGTCACTTTTTGACCCCATTTTTTGGTGACTGCATACCTGTCTGGTTCAAATTCCATGGAAATACCATCTTTTAAGCTTCTAATAATAGATGGTGATATTATACTGGGCAAGGTTTGATGATTGATCAGTGTTTTGATATTAATGCTAATTTTTTGGACAAGAAAAATGTTCAGGAAAAAAACCATATACTCTTAAATTGGTTATTTAGATAAATCCATCCCTAAAGACCCAGTTTTGCATCGGCTCTGTTGTGCCACTTGTCTTGTGCCTGCTGGTTTATCAAGTCGAAGCCCAAATTAGAGCCAGCTTGGGTTCTAAAACTCAAGTGTGTTTTGCTCAATGCCTGGTTTCTCTTAACTACACTCATTTGAAAATAGGACTATCTCAAATCTAAGGTAATTCTCATTTTTCATTACTTTAACTGTATTAAAAGACAAAGGATAACTTAATGCTCTTTTTTTCCCCCTAGTAGGCTTGCTTTCCTTTGACTTACGTGATCCCTTGTAATCTCCTCCCCATGCATTTCGCCATCTTGGCATAGGTGTGCACTCACTCTGGGCATGCAAACAAGACAACTGGAATGGCTGTGCCTGCCCGACCTGTTGTCTGGATTTCCGCAGCACTGGTGGGGGTTACCTCTCATCTTTCCCCTACAGTTTCCCTGGGGAAGTGTGAATTTACTTGGCAAAGGACTATGAAAAGTTGCAGGTTTCTTACACGCCCCTCCTCTGAGCAAACTCACACAAAAGCGTGCAGGGCTGGGTGCTCGTATTTTACGTTCTTTTTCAGAAGTTTTCAGAGAGTCAAAGTTATTAGGTAGCCCTGTCCTGAACCTTATAGGTCTAGGTGCCTTGGACTGCACCACGTGGCGTTGAAAGTAAAGCTGCCCAGTAAATCTGTACCTGGAGTATAGTTGATGGAGATGAGAAGCTGATTCTTTTTCAGATCTTAATTTCTGGAAAAGAAATCAGATTGCTTTATGTTTGGGTCACTGATGTTATAATCTGGTGTTGTACTTCAGAGTTTAAAAAAAAAAACAAAAAACAAACACAACAGTATTTAGATGTTATACATGATAACCTCAAGCTGTGTATTTATGTGCTTTAAAAATATAATTTCTCCTGGGTTTAATATGTAAATTTACTTGAAGGGATAACTTTCAAATGAAAGCCATTTAAGTTTAAGGTTAATAATAACCTACATAGGTTATTGTTGAATACTGTGCTGAATGTGTTCGCAGTCTGTCTGTCTTCTTGAAAAGTACAATCTCTTTCACTTCCCGTCTCCAGTTTCTGGGATTGTGTTACTAAGACTGTAATACAGGGATATACTGTTGTGTTTAAAATATGCCGTGCTTTGCATTCTTACTGGCTGATAAAGAAAACTTTTTCAGTATTTTGTTAAACACCAAGCTAACTTTGAACAGTGTTTCTTGTCACTTTGTTTTAATATTAAATTTGTCACCTAGTTTTCTTCTGCTGTTAGAAATGCTTTGAAGAATATTTTATTTTTTAGAATTTTGTATATAAATTTTAATTAAAGTGTCGAATTATCTGTGTTCACCTAGTTGAAAACATCTTCTTTGTTCATGGGCTAGAGCAAAGAATCAGTTCACTTCCTTTAGACAAAGGGCTCTGTCCAAGCTTTTGGACAGCCTTCTTACTTTCAGCTGAACAAATCAGAAAGAAAAAGTTGGCAATCCCATTTTGCTGGAAGTGTCAGTCATTATCTGAATGCTTGGTCTATTCCCTTTACTATACAATGAGAGATTGATCTCAAAAGCCAGATTCTGAATTAGGCTTCTGCTTGTACCATGTTATAAGCTTTTAATACTCTTCAAGCTTTTTATTAGGCTGTGTCTCTTACTACCTATAGAAATATGTCAGTGGTGAGGAAAAAATGACCGTAAAGCTACACTGGCCATAGTACCACAAATTCTTTGATCCTACCCCTCTCACCCCTGGATATACTATATGAAGCCTATATATTGCTGAAAACATAAAGATTATTGTTGATTTTTTTTTTTTTTATGTTCTATACAGCTTGCTGAAGTAAAGTTTAGTATTACATATAGGCCAGAAAATTTATTTTTGTAGTTCCTAATTTTGATTGTCTTTTCTGCAATTCCAGACTCCATTAATAGGTTTAGTAGAGTCAAACATGAAGAAAAGATTGTGGGACGTAACAAAATGAATATCCCACTGTGTCAAAAAGTATTTTAGTTGTCCAAATCGGGAGGCTTTCAATAGGAGTTTGTTACTGTTGCACTTCTGTAATTTTGTAGATGTAAATAAATATTCAAGGAATGAATACTGAATACCTAGTATGTTGTTGGTATCATATGAATAAATCAAGCTATGTAGAGCAAGCCTTAAATAAAAACATGTTTTCCTTACTTCTGTCTTTAAGTATGCAATTCCACTTTTTTATTGTTACAGTATTTAAATCGAGGCTGTACCAGATACTTTGCTAACAAAGAAACAGACAAGCAGATTTTGCAAAATCGCAAGAGTCCAGAGGTATGTTTGTATCTTTAGTTAGTTTATATTATTAACTAATGCAGACAGTTGAAAACAATGATTACAGTTTTACAGTGTGGAATGAAATGTTCATTTTACACATCTTTATAGGTCTAAATGGGTACTGTCAAAGCTGGTGTATTCAGAACTCTCGTTTTGGCATTCAGTCCTAGAAATACATTTTAACATGCATTTTACAATCCCAAATGAAACAGTATATAAAATGGTTTCCTTTTCATTCTTATAGTAATACAATGATGCAGCTTGTCTTCTGTGGAAAACAAAAATCAGTCCAAGACTTTCTGTCATTTTCTTTTTAAATCTTACTACAACTAGGAATAGCTCAGAAGCAGTATTTTTTTCCAGAGCCATTTTTACCGTCTGGATTTTTGCAGTGATGCTCCAAACTGTTTTATAAAACATTAGTACAACTTCACTTCCAGGACAAGTATATCCCCCTCATCAGTACAGTGCATTCTTTATTGGGTTTTTTTGTCCCCTTGCTATGAACCGTTACTGACAGCAGAGTATGACATTTCCTGGAAGAAAGTGTGAAACTTCAAAACATTTCTTTCCTCTTGCTCCATCTCTGTTTACGTTTTTTTAAAACTGGAGTTACCAGGATTTGTAGCATTTAAGCCTTTGACCGTGGAGCTCACTATAAAGAATTTAATCCAAATTAACAGTATATGTGAATTACAATTTTCATCTATTCATACCCGAAGGGTGAATTTTTCATTTGTATAGCTGGAAGATATTTCAAATGTTACTCAAATCCATACTTGCGATTTGGTAGCAGGGCAAGCTGCATGTATGTGTGGAATAATACAAAGATAAGTTCACTCAAGAGCTTCTCTCCCCCAGTGACCATGCCGTCTCTTTTACCTTTGAGAACTTGGGCTTGAGCTTGTGCACATAGCTCATGCCTAGCTATAAAGGACAGTATAGATACTTCCTTTGCTCAGATCAACATTGTAAAGTTTACTTCTGGAACTCTAGTGTTTATATGTTGTAACACTGGGCAAATAATGCCAGTTTCTTTTGCTTGAATGTAGGTCATTTTCTATAACCGGGGATGGTGGAGGGTGAGATACAGAAATGCTGATTTGATACAACTGTGAGGCAGAAAGCTGGCAGATATTTAATTCTTGTCAAGCATATATGCTAAGAGATGGTTGGGAGATTTTGCCTCAGTTTGCCTATTTTGCCTTAAATTAAGATTTGTAGTGAAGTTGGTCATTGATGTAGGCATAAAGTATCAATATTTACTTACTCTTACTATTGGAAGATGAACCTGTGCAATCTTCTGATGTGATTTACAGGCAGGTGTTCTGTCATGAAACGTGTCCTCTAAAGGACTTAATTGAAAAGTGTTTGTCTAAACTAAAATATACTGAAAGAATGATTCTGAAAATATGTATTGGACATTAAATAGTGGAACATATGATGCCATAATACCTGTATCTTAAAACCATAACAATTTGAAGGTGCAATAAATGATCACATTTCAATGATACTAAAACTTAGTCTAGCCACTTAAACAGGAACTATATTGCATTGTTCCATTTTTTAAATCAGAAATTTAATGTTTACTCTGTCATTTTATGGAAAATACTAAGATTGTTTATTTTAATAGAAGTAGCTGGAATAGTCAATTAATACTTAAATTATTTTTGTGTTTTCCTTATCAGGAAGATGAGGTGATCATTTTACATAATTAAGATGGAGTTTAATTTTTTTGATGTGTCTAAATGTTGTGTGAAGTGAATTTTTCAGATGCATGTGGTGCTTTGTTTTGATAAAAATCATGTTAGCTTATTTGACATTAACAGGGCTTCTATTTAAAGTTAATTATTCTTTTTCATTGAAAACATTTTAAAGTAGTTGTAAAACCTTAGATCAGTCTGTGCATGTTCAGTTAGTCTCTTGATTGCATGCAGATATGTTACTATCTACTATTTAAAACTGTTAATAATTAAAATGGCTTTTGATGTATTTAAATTAGGAAAATCAGCAAAATGTTAAATTGGTATTTTAAAACATAGCTGATATTCTTTTAACTCGTAGAACACTGCAAACAACTTTACTGTTTCTTAATCACCAAGCAAATGTTAACAAGTGTATTTCTTTAAGTCTGTTAGCGATAGGGATAACTCTTCCACTTCTGATTTGTCCTGTACTCCTTTCCCATGGCCTGTCAAACTTGCTATCATTCTATTGCAAGGACCTCAATCTTCTTTCAAGGACTAGGGGCTAGAAGCACTCCTTAGTGTAAGTGCTTCAGTAGCTTTCTTAGCCAAACTCTTCCTTTCCACTGCTCACTATCCTGTATTCCCCTGTCCTTAGCTGTCATGCTCTCCCAACTTCTGCTTTCTGAACATAGTTTGAAGTTTGCTTTGAAGTTGAAGTTTGAAGATCATGCTTCAAAGTATCAACAAATTAAAACAAATTAGGGTTCTTGCAAAGCCTGTATTGTATGGAGAGTTCTAATCTCTTTCTACTTATTTTTGGGTTTGCATGCATTTTTATGCTTTTTGTTGTGGTTTATTCTTGACTGGAAATAATTGCTTACATTTACTCTAAAATCACTTACTGAATTTTTGGTTTATCTTGTTGTTTTATAGTATCTCAAAGCAGGCTCCTTGAAGGATCCACTCTTAGATGATCACGGAGATTTTAACAGAATGTGCACAGCAATGAAAAAGATTGGACTGGATGATGCAGAGAAACTTGATCTCTTTAGAGTAGTGGCTGGCGTCCTTCACCTTGGAAATATTGATTTTGAGGAAGCTGGGAGCACTTCAGGTTAGATGAAACATAAATTGTTGTCTGTAAAAATACTGAAAATGTTGCTTGATTATAGATGATTCCTTTCTGTGTGAATTATTACTTTAGAAATCTGCCTTGTGTTCAAGGGTGGATCAGTCTTAATTCACCCCATTTTGAAGTCAAGTTTACCCGTTTGTTTTAGAGTTGTACTTCTTTACATGCTCTGGAAGCAAACAGGCTCTCACTGAAATTGTTCAGTGCAAAGTTTAATACAAAGAGACTTTTTTGTATTTTAATAATAATAATTTTTAAAAGTCCAGGTTCTTGCTAATGTCATGAAAACATCTTGAAATTAGCAACTCCATTTGTAGGGAGTTTTGAGAGGTGAGGAAAAAAAAGTTATGGCAAAATGTAAATGTAAACTTCCTAATTCTAAGATGTCACTCACAAGATGGGTCGGTATGAGCATAGCTGGCAGAATGTGCAGGAAGGCTGAGGAAGGGGAATGAGTATTTTGGGAAGAGTTGTTCTTACCTTACAACTGAAATCAGCATCTCTAAGTGAAGAACTGCTGTCCATATATTCCTGAAGGACTGAAGAAACTCCCAGTCTGGACATACTACAAATATAACTATAGTAGAAAAGATTCGCATGTAGATCTTTATCTTGAGTTGCAAGATACACCAGATACAGTGAAATTGGTTCCTCTTAGTCATACTTCAAGTATGTATAGCTGTTGCCAAACTTGGTAAAGTTGACAGGAAGGGCATACCAAAGAGCATTTTAAAAGATGTTTTGAAAGATGAATTGAGTACTAGCCTTATAGGTTCACTAGCTCCCGATCCCAAGCACAGAATCACCACAGAACTTGTAGAAATGTTCAGGTCGGAAGAGATCGTGGGAGGTCCATAGTCCAATGTGTCCTGGGCAAAGTAGAGCCAACACTGAATTCAGACTGGCTAGCTTAGGGTTGTCACAGAGAAGGTGGGTGTTTCTGACCCCCCTTCTTTTTTTTTTTTTTTTTTCTTAGGTCAAATCAGAACCTCCCCACTGTCAATCCATGATCTTGCCATCTGCGTGAAGATGACTGAATAGAACATGTTTAATGTGAAAGAATCTGGGAAGATGTGGGGTTAGAGAAGGGTAGTAGCTTCATGGGGCTCAGCAGTAAGCTGGCAGGAAGCTTCCCTGTTTGGGCCTTCTGTGAGTTGGGGCTTTGGGGTTGACAAGGTGGGACAGCGTGAAAAAGATGCAACTGTGAGTGGAGAGGCAGTTTCAGGAGGCAGACAAACAAGGAGAGAGGGAATGACAGATGGTGAGGAAAGTCAGGGTTTAGAAAAGGGAAGGAAGACACCAGGAAACTTATTTCCTCTGAATGTTGAAATTAAAACCCATTTTTTCTGGAGTAAATTATTAAATTTCTAAAGCATTCATTGCGAATGCAGGCTTTATTCTGCTCTCACCTTGTATGTGTACGCACAGAGTGTTTATTTGAACTGCTCCAGGCACTACGTCTCTGTACCAGAGAGCCTCTAAAGTTCTGTTGCTACGTCAAAAACCTGGGAAACACCAAACAAAAGCTGGTTACTACAGGTCAGATGGTGTTTTAGAGCTTCCAAAATCAAGTCACAAAAGCCTTAATCTTTTAAGGACTCCTTTCTCCTCCCTCCCCCTGCTTAGCATCATTGTAGAGTTAAGGAATTCAAGCAATGTTTGACTAGGTATTTATCCCTTTTGGTCTCTTCACATACCTGTAGAAATAAATTTTGCTGAGAACAACAGGAAATAAATGTTGTAATCTTGGCATGTGTAATTAAGTGTTAGATTTTGCTGAAGTGTTCGGAGTGCTTCAGTTAGAGATTTGTGAACCCGTAGCGGCTGGGCGAGCCGTGGTGCAGAGCAGAAGGAAGCACACCTC
>VYXH01000118.1:35966-46178 GCA_013397275.1 Burhinus bistriatus | reverse complement strand
TTTTTTTTTTAAAGGAACAAGAACTTTACCAAAAAGAAGGCCTGGGGGTTAATGAAGTGCGCTATGTAGATAATCAGGACTGTATAGGTATGTACTTCTTGAAATGTCAAGCTATTCGTTAGTGTCATGGAGGAAAAAAGGTTCAAGCAGAAGAGTCGAAATATGTGTAGCATTAGTAATTTTATGCTTTTAATGACTGTTGCAACCTTGTGAATTCTTCCAGCTTTGTATAACATACCAGTTCTGGTTGGTAATAGACCCATGTTGTCTTACAGCGTATAGTAACTGCAGCTGGGACTTCTGAATTTCTTGTGCGTTTTCCTAGGAAATTAATTAGAACACCTAAATAGGGTAAATAAAGTGAAGAAGGGTGTGAGTGTGTCTGGGGAATAATATTCCGTGAAATAAAAAAAAAAAATCCCATCCCATTCCCCCCACCTTTTTTCATCCAGTGAGCAAATAAACAAAATTAACTATAGGCAACAGACTGTAGATGTTACTGCTGCTTTTAGGCTTCCACAGACTGATACACCAGAGGCTTCTGTGGCCAAAAGTTCATCTTGCTTTTGCATTTACAGTAATTTGCTTATGGCAATGAGTCAGTCCAGGCTGAACAGAAGATTCAGAGTGACAGAAATCAACATCTGTTGCAAAATGTCTGGTTCTTCTGAGTTTCTATAGCTCTTCTGAAGAACTTTTCACTTTGTTAGATGGGACTGTATGGTCACTAACTCTGACTTAACTAACAACAACTCTTGTCAAGCATACCTGTTAGCCACCTTGTAAAAAAGCCACAGGAAGGTATTTGGAGGAGGGAACAAAAGCATAGCAACAGGAAATAGTTGATTTTTTTAAATAATGTGTATATGACCCTGACCGTGTTCCCAAAACTGTTATAGTTTAGAGACTGTCATGTTTCTTTAAAAATGGTTGCTTCCTCCCTGGTATGTGTGTTTTTTTTGAAACTTATCTTGGGATCCTAAGGCGTTCCTTAGTGCCTACTGGAAGAAAAGGTCTCTGTCTGACGCAGTGGGAAAATGGGTCAGGTTGTAGAAGCTGTTGCCAAGTTGTTGCCTTTTCCTGCCATAGAAAAGGTTTGGGCAGCTTACCTAAGAATACAAGTAGCAGTGCCTCTGTCATGACTCCTTGTCCTATTCCAACCAACATATGACACCCCACCACAGATTTGACACATTTCTTCATTGTATGAGTTATTCTTAGATAAGTTAATAAAATTATAGCTTAGTTAAACCATGGCATGTATGCCTTTTTTCTGTTCTTGCATAGTCAGGAGAAAAGGATTTTCTACTGTATTTTGAAGTGGGTGAGAAAAATAATGTTGGTTTCGGTCAAAATACAATTTTGTGTAAGGTGTTGGACCTGGCCAGTGACAGCAGTGAACATGTAGAAATATTAACTGTCACAAAAGAGAGGGATGTTATGTTGACATGGACATTTTTTTAACACTATGGAAGAAACTTAGAGACGGTCATTAGTATGTTAGAATGTTTTGATGGAATGGTAGTCACCTTTGTAGCTAAATAAGCTTATTCAGATTCATAAATTCTTTAGATCAGGTCTGTCTTTGTGGTTTGTATATAGCTTCATACTGTTTACGATCTGTTGTAAGAGTTCATAGGCATTGCTGCAGTACAAGCATTAGTCATTTCTTCCTTTCCACAGAAAAAAGAAGTAGGTAGTAAAAATTCCTCTTACAAGAACAGTTTCGTAGATAATACAAGAAAGTTTCAAAAGGTGCAAAATTCTTGTGTGTAATAGTTTCAAGAGCATGAATTTCTGTGTCGACTTTCAAGGGCTTTTTTTGTATGTATGTGAAACAGCAAGGCAATACACTTGTAAAAAGTTGTGGAACCACCACTGTATGCTCGAGTCTGATCTGCCTTTCTTAAAACAATCGCATTTCATTTTTTCTCCCTGGATCGCGTTGTGAATGGAAGTATGTGCCTTTTCATGCTTTTAGTTTTGACATGTGGTGAAACATGGATGAAAAGCTTTAAAAAAAAAACCCTGAACAATATAAGCAATTATCCCATAAAGACCTATGGTTGTACCACAGAAACATTTAGGCACCTTTTGGGAATTAGATGGCTAAATTCAACTTGAAACTCAGAGTAAAAATCAAACAATCCGTGCCTGATCTTTTTTCCCTCGTGTTCTTTGTCTTAGAGTTAGAACTTGGTATGTATAGGATATCGATTAAATCAGCAATTCAGATACATAGAAATAATTTGCAATGACTTTTTGTATTTTGTGTTAACAGCTTTCCCTAGGTACTGTTACACAGAATCAGATCAGTAGCATTTTAAACTTGTAATGTTCAGCTCTGATATGAGGTTATACATCCAAATTTTGTAAACGTATTTTGTTTTAATAGATTTGATTGAAGCAAAATTAATAGGTGTACTGGATATTTTGGATGAAGAAAATCGTCTTCCCCAACCAAGCGACCAGCATTTTACTTCAGTTGTGCACCAAAAACACAAGGACCATTTCAGACTCTCTGTAGGTTTATTTTTGCTGTCTGTCTTGTTTTAATAAAACAGTTCTTGGAACAGTTGATAGTAACACTTCAATTTAATGAAAACCTTTCCTAAGAAATCTCATACCACACCAGTCTGCACAATCCATATTCTTTTGTTAAGGACAAGTTTGGTTATTAGGTTTGTTGAAAAGTTCACTGGAGGCTTAAGTCTTCTAGCAATTCTAATATCCTGCTGAAACTAAAGCCATATTCTTCACTTACATTTGAAGTTTGTTACCGTGTAATGCATGAAAAGGAAATAAAAACACATTTTAATTTAGATTATTTATTATCAGATGAGCTATTTTGTTGTTCTTTTCAAAAATTGCTTGCTTTGGAGAATACCTAACTCACATGGAGTGTCTAGCTAGCACTTCAGAGATGAAAACAGGGAACACACAAGGAAAACCTTTTTGTTGTTAATTCTTTAACGTGCAGTGCTGTGCAAGATTAATGGAAATTATTGCAGTTTATGTACATGACTTTCGTTGAAATGCAAAAAAAAACCCCAAACAACCCCCCTAAAAAAGTTAGTTCCCTGCTGAAAAAATGCAAGCAAAGGGAGCCAAATAAAATTGTCATACATTTAAGTTTCCACTTAATCTTGCTTAACTGGATTGCTGTGCAATGAAACTTTTTTGTCAGTATGTGTATGATTACCTAGGTAGTTGCCTTTTAAAATATACCATCTAAAAATGTATTTTAAGCTTCTATCTAATCCTATTTGTATGACGAGGCTATTAATCAGCTGTGGAATGAATGGTATAGCAATTTGTGATTAAAGGCAAAAAAAGAAAATCAGCTAGCTGGTGTTAGCAATCCTGGTGACTTTTATTTTTAATGTGAGGTATCTAAGGGTGTGAGTGAGAATGAAAATATATTTTTGGATTATCTTGGTTTGAAAGGGAATGGCAGTGGTCATCACAATTGTGCCGCAGGAAATACCATTTTTAACACCTAGTGCTCCTGGCAGAATCACAGTGATGTTCTAAGAATAAACTTTTCCTTACTTTCCAATGTAATTCTTATTTGTAATTCAACTTCTTAATTCCAGATTCCTAGAAAATCTAAATTGGCTGTTCACAGAAATATCAGAGATGATGAAGGCTTTATTATCCGACATTTTGCAGGAGCAGTATGCTATGAGACGGTAATCTTCCGCAAAACTGTTTTTGTTACGCTTTGTAGTACTTTTATATTTTTCAGTGTATATAGGTTAAATAACAACATTTCCTTTAATCAGAAGAGAAATTCAAAAGTTGATGTGTCTTAGCTTTGAAACTAGTATTGTGAGTATGTGACAGAATTGACAATTTCTTTAACTTCTCAGATTACAGACTGTTTTGGTGACATATATTCTGTGTAAGAGTTTGTTATAAATCTATAGGTAATGGTGTCAATATTAAATATAATGATTCATGACGTACTGCAAATCTTACATCAACAGACATTTGCATCTTGGAGAGAGGAATATAATATGTGATATATAAGTATTGTTAGACTTAAGAGTAACTTTGTGGAAGTGTGCTTATCCTCATTTTATACTTTTTGTTTTCCATTTCTACTGGCAATAGAATCATTCATGTAAGAACATGAAATACCTGAAACTGTTACTCTCGAAATACATTGCAGATTCTTGTACTTTTTTGATTATTCATCATACAAATACATTGAAACACCTGAAGCTAATACCCGAAACCTAATTTTGTTTAGAAATAAGAGTTTAGGATAAACAAAAGGTCTATAATGTGTCATTGCTCTGGTCTGTAACTCCAGTGTGTAAGAGGGAAGCTACTTCCAAAGATGGTTTTTTGTCATTTGAAATCAAATACTTTAAGGGCTTGTTCTTATTTACTTCAGAATACTCTGAGAATGTTAATGATTGCTGTGCTGTTTTGAAGTAGGTACATTTTGTAAGTCATTTTACAAATAAGAAAGAAAATTGAAGTCTGTCTGTTACCTACCTGATTTTTCTGAGGTCACTCAGTCAATATCAACATAATAAATAAAATTGGAACACATTTGTTCCAAGTGCTCTGTGTTGAACTGTGTACCTCATCACGGTATGTTAATAATACCTTAGAATGTCTTCAGGAACAGAGGAGCCATATATGAGAACATAAGCTCTGCTGTCAGAGCTAATCAGCTATGAGGTAGCTTTGGTCCAAAAACTATGCTAATATGCTGGACTTTATTTATCCCCTCCCTCAGAGGGCCTTCCTTAGCCTGGGTCTTAAAACTTTTGGACTGTAGCTGCCTTTTACCTCACCTGTCACTTGTTTCTGTTTCTCACTGCACTTGTGGCAGTTCTCACAATCTGATGTGTGGTGAGGATACTCCTCTGGCTGCATTCATATTCCATTCTTGTATTTTCATAGTCCAGGGGAATTTTGGAGGCCTGCGTTTGTCCTTTTGATTCTCATCAGCATTAAATCCCTTTATGGGATATCTGGCAAATTCGTATTTTCCTCTAATTAGTCTTGGACTCTTCTGTTCATAAATATCAAAGTCACTATTAAAGTTGCACCAAAAGCTATTGAGAATTTTGTTAGTGTGAAGTTGGTTACTAGTGTCTTGATTTCTGAATTTGTGTAATGTATTGTTCTTCTAAAAGTTAGCGAGCCAATTTAAGTAAACCAGAGAGGTAAGGTTTGTAGGAAAGGGCAATATCTTTTATTAAATCAACTGTTCTTAAATAGTTATAGTACTACTAAAATAGCCATTTTTCATTTCATTTGCCAAACTGTGTAGATGCGCCAATTAAAGCGTGCATATTAATTCCCATTTCACAACAGATCTTAAGTGATATTGCAAGCAGTGAAGAATTAAGCTTCTCAGAACTCCCAAGTGATGATGTGCTGAGTGCTGGAAATGGAAACAAGGAGGCTAATCATTGACAAAAACACAACTGATCTCTTAAAAGGCACTACACCTTACCTTGGGTTTCATGATTCCAACATCCTTCAAATTTAAGAATATCTTTTCTCTGTCATTAGTGTTTTGTGTGTCCAGTTGAAAAGTTTGAAATAATGTTTGAATATTTACCCCACATATTCTTGCTGATTTTTTAATTAAGTATGTAACATTGTTTTCTTTAATTTTCCTTAAGACTTAAGTAACTGGGGCAGTACTATTATTTTTTGGGTTGTCTTTTCAGATGCAATTTGTGGAAAAAAACAATGATGCTTTGCACATGTCCCTTGAATCTCTTATATGTGAATCCAAGGACAAGTTTGTTCGACAGCTATTTGAATCTAACACTAACAACAACAAGGATCCCAAACAAAAAGCTGGGAAACTTAGTTTCATCAGTGTGGGAAACAAATTCAAGGTAACATAATATAGCAAAGAATCTTATCTTCTTGTAATATATGCCACTTTTAAGTTACCTGAAATAAGTAGAACCTAAGGTTGGGACAAGTAGTGGTAACTTGAGATTCATACAAAGAAAATTCTGTGAATTAGACCTTTTTTTTCTATTGAATTATAAGAAACCAGAATATTCAAGCTATGTGCTGTGGGTTTCTGTCAGAATGATGTTTCATTATAGTCCTTACAGAGTTTATACAGTAATTTTTAAGACAGAATTTTGCAAAGCCAGGTGGAAGTCTTTATTCAAAAGGTTTAAAGTCTTGAGATCTAAGTTTGGATTCTGTAGACTTTAAGGGGTTCTAAATGTGACAAAAGGTGCGCTTCTATTTTAATTGTGCATTCTAGAAGATGTTTCAATTGGCTACAGTTTGCCATTCTCAAAATTCAATACCTAACCTAACCACTGTTTTTCCTCTTCTAAAATAGTCATGACTTTCACAGAAAGATGTTCGTTGTGCTGAATGTTTCCTTTCTCGATACCTGAATCTGATGCTTCTCCTCATTTTCTCCTTTCTTCTGCTCTTTGTAAAGCTGACCTTCAAACCTTGTCTTCTCCAAATGTTTTCAGCATCCTTTTCTCATTCAGCAGTTTTATTTTAGCTGGGCTATTCCAGCTCAAGATGGCTAGAAAGAGAACTATAGGGGAATTAAGAGATGAAAAGCAGGCACAACTGTGAGCTGCAGGTAAATTTTTCAATCTCATGGATTTACTGTTCGTAAAGCTGCTGCAATTTCAGCAAGAGCTCTTCTCAAGACAACTGGGCCAGATCCAATGAAGGATTTGTATGCCTTCAAGTCAAGTGACGCAACATTTTTGGTATACTACCTTACCTAGGGCACCTAAAACGCCACATCATGTTCCTAGCTAGACTCCTTACGCAGTCCCTGGGAAAAGCAGGTATCTTAGACAACCCAAAAACCTTCTTGTAGACTGGGGCACTGCCAATAGCAGAAGAGCATTTCTGCATTTCTGCTCCATGTCAAGGTTAAGTGCTGAATTGGGACTGCAAGATAAATTCCTTCTTGCATAATCATATTTTTGGCTAGTGTTTAGAACTATTCTCTAAAAATGCAGGGGCTGAAGAATAGGAAGGATATGGTAGCAGCACTTGCTTTTGTATAGCAACAGTATTCTGCTTCAGGTTGTCAGGACACAGGTCTATACTGTATTCAGTGTTTTATGTCTACTGTATTTCCTGTAGCACCAAGTTATTGGTCAATCTGACATATGAGTTTCTCCTAATACCGTTTTTGGAGCTGGGTTGTTATGTAGCCAGCAATTAAATTTTGATGGGGCCGGAAAGAGTGAGAGAGACAGTCTGTCTTGTAAGGTAGTGGTTTTGGTATTTAACTGCGGTTTGGGCAGCCTGCTCTCTTGAGTTTTGCTCTGATGATTATTTCCTTCTCATTATATAGTGGTTGTAGTATTAAACTGTAGCAATTGATTTAATATTAAACGCATGATTAGAAGGCAGTCTGAAAAATGGAATTACATGCAGATAAGCCATTTCCTGAGCAAGCCCTGCAACCATGAGTCTGTTGTAGGTAAAGCTAGGATTCATTGCTTTTTTTATAACTGTGTTTTCAAAATAAAACCAACTGTGGGGTCTTTGAGATAATTTACACTTTCTTCCATCTGGGTTCTGAATTCCTCTTGGATTTAGCACCTGACATCCAAGAGATGCGGACACGTGAATGGTACCATTGCCTGAGGAGGGCTGAAGTAAAAAGGGAGACATTTTTTTTGAGTTAAGCAGCAATTGAGCGGGGAACTTCTTGGATTGCCTTTTGGACTTTGGTGTTCATCTCTGCACCTAGAACATGACTAAAGTCCTCTTTGGATCTGGCCCATCAATCTGTAATTCTTTCAATGTTTTCAAGTTTCATGGCATTTTGAATGTATGTGTTACTTCCAGTAATTCATTTAGTGTTGCCTTCCCAGACACAACATGTGCTGCTGATGAACACTAATAGCCTTGAAAATTTCACTTCAGATGACATCAAAATAAGTTCTATTATCTTAGTAGAAATTTCATCTCTCTAAGAATAAGAATTCTTAGTGCGTCAGTATGTAAGTCAGTCTCAAATTCTTCTAATTACATCAACTATTAGATGGTGTTGCAGGGACTTCTCTGTTTGAAATCCTTCACACATCCCTTCCTTATAAGTAATTAAAATTAATTCACATAAATCAGTTGAGGAAATAATGATTAATTAGTTCATCGAATCTACTAAGACTCTTTGGGATAATTTTACCTTAATATGGTAATAATGGATTAAATTATCATAATTCAAAGAGCAGTAGTTTTAGCAATGTTTTATTCATATGGTCACTTCATTCATGAAATTTACCTGAGAATGGCTCTGGCTTATTTCTTGTCAAATCACAGAGCATAAGGAAGGGCTATTTTTCATCTAGCAGAAATGTATTTTGTTGATGGAAATTAGGCTATCTCCTCCAAAATTAAGCATTTCTAACTTAAGAAAACATAAAGATTATATTCAAGTAGATATAAAGAGTGTGTGTAAGTGAGAACTGAGCAGCAGGTTATTAGTGTTTGTCATGCCTCTTGTGACACTCCTTCTTTCTTTCTAACCATATCCAT
Organism: Burhinus bistriatus; assembly: GCA_013397275.1. NCBI lineage: Eukaryota > Metazoa > Chordata > Aves > Charadriiformes > Burhinidae > Burhinus > Burhinus bistriatus. The sequence continues at coordinate 37,658 of VYXH01000118.1, read as the reverse complement.
GATAAGTTAAAAAAACCCACTTTTATCCACTGGAAGGATGACTGGCAGCTGTAGGTGATGCATATTGCCCATACAAATTTGGTTTCTTGGATTCAAGGTAATTAAAAGATCTGGTTAAAAAAAAAATTAGTCAGAAGTCAGATCGTTTCAATTTTGGTTCGAGTACAGAAAATAAGGAATATGTTAGGACATACAGAATTTTGGCTTAGTTCAGTCTATATACTTAATGCTTTTTGGTAAACTAGAAGGGCTGGCACAGCAGTAATCTATATGGTAAAACAAACACACCCGTAAAGTATAGCTGTTTTCCTGATATGGTTCTGGAATATTTTAAGTCCCTACCAATTACATTCAATAGCAACTGTAACTCGTTTTCCCTGGTAGCCCTAAGTCTCTGGTGATCCTGTAGACTTGCCCCCAAATAATTATAGGACTGTGATTTTTTTTCTTATCACAGTATGTTTAAATCCAGCCTCAGTAAATGTGATTTTAAAATTATAGTCTGTTGTCATCAACAGAGGATTAAAAATTTGGAAGTTTGGAATTAAAAATAATTATGCAAGTTCGTTCACTGAAATGTTGACTTAGCTTCAAACAAAACCCAAGAAAACCCTGAGCATATGTGTTTCCTGTATTAATTATTTAACATACAAATATATACTTGTTATAGGTTAAATTTGGGCTTTCACAAATTTTCAGTGTGGTTTTTTTTTTTATTATTGCTGGTCAGTCTCATTTTCTTCATAATTTTATTACATAGCCATTAATTTCTTTATTTTCCCAAATGGGTTTGCATGTTTTTTTTGATAACTACGTTGTGGTAAGTAACTAGTCCGTTCAGTATTGTTGTATAATTAAACACGAGCAGTTTCCTCAGGACCATTCATGCACACTTGCATGATTTTTTCTGTTAAAATTTGTGAACGTTTGATTTATCAATTCTGTTTGATTTACTAACAATGAACATGCATGTAGTAATGCTATACCACTATTCTGTGTGTATATTTCTGTAGTTGTCATCGTAAGACTCTTGAAATACCTGTTTTCTTTTACAGACTCAGTTAAATTTGCTTCTTGAGAAGCTTCACAGTACTGTAAGTATATATACAGATGCAGGTTCATAATTTTCTGACATAACAATCGATTATCTCAATGATACAGCTTACAATAAATGTGATAAATAACTGCTTTAATTATATGGCACTTTTGAAACATCTTGCTATACAGGTGATGATTATTGAGTTACTTTAAAAAACCCCCACTGTCTTTAAAAAAAAAAAAAAAAAAAAAAAAAAAAAAAAAAAAAAAAAGCTGTAGAATGAAAGTTACACAGTATGAAATCTGCCTGGGCTGCAATCTCCTTTTTTGTCACTTTTACTTCCCTCCGTTCACTGGTTATCATTGATGACTAATTTGCAGAAGATTAAGAGATGTTATTTAGAAGTAAGGCAGATAATTTCTTATTAATTTCTGTTTTCAGATTCCATAAAGCCATTAAAAACAAAATTTTTCATTTCACTTTTGTGATTGGCTGTAAATGCACACATGGTCAAAGAACCTGATTCTTCTAACGAGTATTTGCTAATGTAGTTGATGTAATTTGATAGTTTGTAGAATTCTCCATGTAGTTCAACATACTCTTTTTGGTTTGATTTTTTTTTTTTTTTTTTTTTTTTTTATTTTTTTTTTCTT
>VYXH01000118.1:4370-23574 GCA_013397275.1 Burhinus bistriatus | reverse complement strand
TTTTTTTTTTTTTAACAAGAAGCCCTCTGAGTTTGGAAATTGTAGTTATTTCTGTGTCCTAACTGGTAAGTTTTTTAAAGTGGAATGAATATATTTAACATAGATGCATTTGAAAATTAAATGTTGTCTTAATCATTTGGTTTTGTTTGAACTTTTTGATGTGTCACGAGAAGTGCTTGGCTTTTGGTATACAGATCCATGCTGCCTGCAAAGCAAGAGCTCTTTGTTTGTAAAGGGTGATGTCTTAGAAGCAACTTAGAAGTTCCTGTAAAAATGGTACTTATTGGTCAAATTGCATAAAGGGACCTATAAACATGATCACATCATTGATGACTTCATTAGTACTAGTATACTCAGTATGATGTTGTTGAAAGAGGAGTGTAAGAAAATCCCAAGTGTTTCCATGGAATTTCAAGCTCCCAGATGTGTTCCCTTTGCTACTCAAATTCTATCTAGATGTATACTTTTCTTTTAATAACTGTATACCTACATGACATAGCTAGGTAATTTTTTTGTGATCTACAGTACTGATTTTCAGACACTTCCACTAAAATTATTGTGGTTTTGCCCTTAGTTATACAATAGCTGTCATACTGTCTCAGATAAGACTGTAACATGCTCAGCTGTATGTTCAAGTGCTTCACAGACAGAATTCTGGAGATTTTCATACTTTCCCTATTTGGATTTTGGTGCAGTACTTTGAAGGTAAACCCAAAGTCACTCAAGTGTTGCAACCAGGCAAACTTCTCTTAAATATGAAAGGGAGGCATTAGACAAGAAGTGCTCAGACAATTCAACAACTTTTCTGTCAGTGAAACTCTAATCTCCAGTGTTTCCTACTGCTCATGGGTCATCCTGGTATTTGTCTTCCTTGTGTTGTCCTGGTATGGATGATGAGCTAACCATCCTGGTAGTTTTGACTGCCAGTTTCTCTCCGCTGTGTAGTTAGAGGTAGGAGAATGAAGACTGTTTTCTGAATGATTGGAAAGTGAAGAATAGTCTGAACAAGTTAAATGTAAATCCTTTCTTGAACAAGATAATATATAAATCTAGAAAAAAGTAGTAGAGAGATATTTCTGCTTATATGAGATTTTTTTTTAGCTCAATTAGCAAATTTTTTTTTTTTGGTTTCTGCAGTCTACTTCAGAGTTCTAAGCATGTCCAGAAATTGAAGAAAATGCTTTTAATTTCACCTTTGATTTGATATTTTTTTTGGTTTGTTTAAAAACAAACTTAAACCTTCCCCAGAGCCCAGTATCTTCTACTGAAATCCAAGGGTAGATATCCATGTAACTGCAGGAATCGGATTAAGGGTAGAAACTGAGTGAATTCTTCTCTGAAACGAAAACTATTTATTGGTTTGAACAAAGCATGTAATTTAATAATTTAAACATAAATTCTCAGGACTTATTTTAACTGAGGTAAATTAAATTTTTACTAGAGTCTAAGGAAGTTATTCTGCCATCTTCTGGATTCAAGACTTGCATATTATCCTTTGATACACTGAAATCACTCTGACTTTTATATATGTATATTTCCTTTTTCTGTTAAATTCTGCTCTAGTAAGATAAAGAATGTATCACTACATACTGAATTCATGCAGTATACTGGTTCTACAGTGTTTTCACACAATTTTGTAAAAAATGGTTTCATGCCTACACGTTGGCATGAATAAAAGGGAATTTTCCATTGTGCTGTACTACCTGTGGAGTGAAAATAGTAAGAACAAGGTGTTTTTTATATGCCACTTTGAAGAAACTCTTGTATTTTGCTAATTTTTAAGGAACATGTGATGCTTACGTGTTGTCATATTTGAAAATAAGTAGCCTCTACTTTGTTTCTTTTTCTCCTCAACACCTTCATGCATTCACCAGTACTTTTCATAGATATTTAAAAGTTCGTAAGTATTAATAGTTTCTTTGAGAAATACACTCGTTGACTCCTGTCAAAGAAGAAAAGTTGTTTGTTTTGGCAGTAGATCCAGCATTTTTATTTGTGCTTATTCTGTGCTGGATTTGCTGGACCTGTCCTAGCTTCATCCAATTTTATTACTCATCCACAATTTGAAATCATGTGTAATAAGGGATTTACTGCACCCAGGGGTAAATTAACGGAACTGCTTAGCACTTAAGTAAAAAATTAGTTAAATAATAGATATCTGTTTTCAACTGTGCAACATTTTTAATTTATGTGGCTTATTGAATCATATAGTATAGCATATAGCACCAAAATAAGCTAGTCTCAGTGAAGGCGTTGTGAGCATATCTGTTCTGTGCATTGCATTGGAACAATCCAAGTAAGTTCTAATTTGTAGCATATGCAGTGCTACGTGTGTGCATGTGGGTCTTCACTATGGCAGTTAGACTCAGTGTCTTTTCACAGCTTGCTATCTGTCCTGTTCCCAGAGTAGCTGCATGAGGATTGCTGTTATTTCTTGCAATATACTTATCCAGGCATAATCTTTCATTTTGAAAGGTGGGGTGGGGGAGTGAAAGGGTGGGGGAAGTTCTTGTTTGTACAGTTTTTCCAGGTTATCTTAACTTATCTTTTCAAAAACAATGTAATACGCATGAGAAAGATGAAGAAAAAAGGTCTATATAATCCTGATTCTCAGTAAATAAAAAATAAAAAATTCATAAGATTGTAAATAAGATGTGAAAAAGCAGGAAATAACTATGACCCACCTTTTCCCACTTCAGATTATTAGAAAGGTAACAAGGAAGTGGTCTGTCTAACATAAATATCTTCTATTTGCAGAGCCAATGGAACAAAGCCGCAAATGACTGCGTATGGCATTTTTTTCCATTTGAATGCTCTAATACAAAAAAAAGTGACACTAATTAATTCAAAGGAAATTGAGACTGTCCTCTTATTTACTAATACCCCATAATAATCTTTATTAGCATGCATCTGTAAACTTTAAATCAGTTGTAATAGCTTATATCCACTGCTTTGCTTAAGTCTAATAAACAAGTTAGTAATCTAATACACTTCATAGTATCTATTTAAAGATGATTATATAATTGGTGTAAATTTTTTCACATACCATCCATTTTCACTGCCCTATGTGATTTATTGCTCTTTACAGAATCAGGACTGTATATATATCTATTAGAATGTAACTTATTTAGAATAAATAGCCAATTTTTTTGTGCACTTGAATTACCTTCGGTTTGGATGGCAAGAGACTATCACACTTATAAAGGCTGTTTTTATATTAATATGCTTGGTTTATGCTTATTTATCAATTTTCTTATAGGGAACAAATGGCCACAGAAATGTCAGAAATATTGTCTAGGTAGGTGAGAAGACAACACCAAATGAATCAATCATTCTGTGAAAAGAAATCACACATGAAATGGGTTGAATTATTAGGAAATGAAAAATAATGGAATCTGTTTTGTTTTTTTTGAAGTGGTAAGCGGATAAGTAAATTACTTCTTTCGGATGAATTTCCTTTATCAACACCTTTTTTCAGCAATTATTTTTCTGCTATTGTAATTGATTGTATAAAAAAAGAATAAAAATAGTTCATGTATCCTGGTATTTTGTGTAATTTTCCTCCAGCTTTCTTCTCTCTTCACCTTTCTTGTAATGATAATAGAAAATCAGGCTCCACATCTTTCGAAGGAGGATTTCTACAGATTCAACACAGAGTTAATGAAGTTATTTAATGTTAATGTAGCTGTTAGTGCTTTTAATAAGAAAATATTCTAGTTCTAATTTCCTTCAAGTAAAAGCAGTTTTGAAAATTACCATGTTAAAAGCATATTAAAACCCCTCATAAGACATCTACAGAAAATCCTCTTCTGAGATTTCTTGAATACTAATGCAAGTTTTTATGCACAATGCAGGAGGAAAGGAGAATACAGGTTTAGATCTGAACACAATTCTACTGAAACAGTCTCATACTAGTTTGTGTCAGAATACTAATTCTCTTGAAATAAGTCATTGTAATATCCTCCATATCAGTGAGTAATTAAAGCGTTTTGTGTAACTGGAGGACAAAAATAACCGTTTGACATTACCTAAGAATCAATATTGTTTAGATTTTTTTAAAAGTGAATCTGTTAAACAAGCTGCTGTGCTGTGTATATATAGTCTGAAGATGATCTGTCTCACATGGTTGATGGGTTTTCTAGTTGTAGCATTGTAATGGGGAATGCAGCTGTTAACTAAATTTGTTCCTTGCAGTGGTATTTTAAGACTAGGAATAACCAATGTTGTGTGTAATTAAGTTAGCATGTGAATTTAGGTGGCTCGGTTGTATTGCATGTATTGACATAGTTCCAATGACAATGGCCAATTCTTAATGTGCAAAAAAGTCACAAAACTTTGGGGCAAAATCAGAGGCTCTGTGTTTTGGTTGAATTCAAAATGCAGTACTTCTTACTGCATGCTTGTTCAACTAATTTTTTTTCACTTTTCAAATACTGGAAGCTTTTGTCTTGAGGCTGATTTTTTTTTTTTTAGATCTGAAAATACTGTTTATGACTGATTGTCAAGTATGATGCTCTTCTTACTGCCAGACTGTTATGCTTAAAGTCATGTAGAAAACAAAAGAGTGATCTGCAGAGTGCAGAGTAGTACTGTAATGGAAAGGCTAAGCCATTCAATTGGATTAGCATTCTTAAAGATTACTAGTTTAACCAGAGATCTTACAGCCTAGTTCTGCTGCTCTAAATTATGTAGCAAACTCTTAGAGTGGTGGTGGGTAGTGTTGCTAAATAAAGAAAATCCTTAGGATTTGTCAAATTAGGTTCAAGAAGGTTAGACACCAGGCAGCGGAAATTACATTTAGCAGCAATCCTTTAATGTCCTACAGGTATGCCAATGATAACAAAATGTTAAAATATATATTTTGAAGGAGACTGTGTAATCATTTGTTTTACACTTATGAGTAGTGCTAAGGGTCAGGAAAAGTTCCTGTCCCTTACCTATGTATTGATTAAAAGTCAAAGAGGTAATTTTTTACGTCAGACTTCTCACATACCATAACTGGAAGCTGTGTGTTGACTCAGATTAGTAATATGAGTAGGCATAATTAAGATGCTGCAGTGAACAGTACAATTCTGTAGTTTTAATTACATTTGAATAGGTGATTTAGTTGCTATTAAGAACAACATTTAGTTAAAAAGGTTGTTATATTCTGTGAAATTTAAAAATAAATGGCACTTGTTATCTCTGCTTTCAGAACTGCTATATCTACATAGAGAAATTTTTCACAGAAAATGTATTTATAACCTATTAACTAAAAAGTGGATTATAAATGCTGTAATAATGTAACAGTCCTACAAAGATATTGCTGCACAAACAGACTTTAAGCAAAAAGGCCTGGTTTCTTCTGTTCTTCTCTTGTGAATTTTTCATGTGACATATTGCATCAAGTACTTTGCTACCCTGCAAAAGATCTAGTTTCTTCTGAACAAATCATCTCAGATCCTGAGAGATAATCCAGTTTGCCTCTTATTCTTAGTCATGGACATTAGCAGTGGTTGGTAAAATCATGTGTCTGTTCTTAAATTCCTTAATATTTAAAAAGTATTCTGATGGTCACTGCATGTTGGAGTATTTTTAACTTAGTTTATGTCCAAATAATCCATGAGACATTTGCCATTCCTAAGGGAGAGTTCTTCCACTTCTTATACATACCATTTTCAAGAAAAATATAATTTAAGAAAAAAAAATTTTTTTTTAGTTTTATCTTTATACGTGTACAGTAATGTTTGTTTGTTACATGGATAACCTTATATATACCGTTAAAGATGATGGACGTTGTAGGAATAATTTCTCAATTGCATTTGCTGTTGACTTTATTGCATTCTACGTACATGACAAATACCTTTTGCCTTTGAAAAACACTGTTTCTAGATGTCTTTTTATACCGGTCAGCCTTTCTTCTGAGAGTTGTCTTTTTTTCCTTGGTAGCTCTTAATGATTCCCCCCTCACCCCCCCCAAATAAATATTGCTGTTCTCAGGCAGCTACTATACAATTAATGTAGAATTAATTTGATTTCTTCTCTCAAATTAGTCTTTTGTCAAAGTCATGGAATATTTTCTCTCGTCTTGGAATAAGGATTTTGTCCTAATCATATTTTGAACAGCAGAGAAAACACCTTTTCTCCTTCTCCTTGTTTACTTTTGAAATGTTTTTCCTCGTCTGTTTTTTCAAATGGAACTAAAAATGTATAAGGCCACTTTTTGTTGTCTGTATTCTGCATCTTCACTAGTACCAAGAAAAATGTACATCAGTGTGGGGGGAGGTACACGTGAATAGAATATGTGTCTTTTCACACATAAATGCTAACTATTAATTTAATCTCTAGGCAACCAATGAGATTATTGTATGATTTTGGACATAAAAGATGCCTCCACTTTTTGTTAATCATTTTAACACCTTGAAAATAAAATGGTATTTTGCCTTTGGATTCAGTCCCTCTGCTGATGATTTTCATTGTAACAAGTGTGCTGCAGTGTTGATCGTGTGATCTGTTCCTCGTGTTGTAACAATTCCTGTTTCATACTTGAAAAAATACATATATATATATTTTTTTAATAATTGTAGGAGTCCTTCAGTTCAAGCCACGAAAGCTGCTGCTGGTACTAAGAAGCATGATCTCAGTAAGTGGAAATACGCAGAGCTTCGTGATACAATCAATACATCCTGTGGTAAGATATTTTTTTGTTTTGTTTTGGTTTTGGGTTTTTTTTTTTGTCAGATTTGAGAAGTCAAGTTGTAGATGTATGAAAGGTGTTACTTTCTTCCTATGACAGAGATAAAAACTTGCTCATTAATTTATTCAGGTTTGAATGAATGTCAATTTTGAAAAGTTCTATTACCCCAAAGAGAACAGCAAACTCAGCTATTTCTATACTGAGGAAGCAGAGTTTGCATTCTTATATCCTTTACTGATTATATATTTATGATGTTAAACTGCTTGGGCCATAAAATAGATGTTATAATTTCTTAATTAAATTGTCTCAGTTTTGTGTATTTCCACAAAGGGAATAATAGTTGTTATGCTTTACCTAGAATTTCTATGTTCTAAGAAATTTTTTGCTGTCATTTCTTGCTGTCACCGAATCACAAAAAGCAAATATGTCATGTAAAGCACAGCGTGAAATGTTTTCTGTCTTAGGTGTTCAGATTATTCTTTAATTTTCAACATGTGTAACTTCATTTGGGAAACTCACAGTTGGGACATTAATTAATTTCCCCCCAATGTTATGAAGATAGAAGCAGATAAGAATTATTCCTTTATTAAATATTACTGTTTCTTCCTGCTTCTGATTGAAAGCAGTTGGTTAATTTCTGATTTAAGATATTTCAGAATTTCTCCCTGGGTGTAGAAATTGGAAACAAATCCATTCCCTCTATTTGTATTTAAAACCCAAAGTTAGCTCCAAATTCTAACTGTGTCTCTGTTGTTTTGACATATGCAAGACAGGAGCAATGTTTTCAGCTGAATAGGTGATGCAGTAATGCATGATGCTAATGTGTGTTCATCCCTAGTGAAGCCAGTTTGGATACTCTTAGGTGACTAATGAAAAAGCCTTGCAGTCATTCAGTCTCTTAGTATCATGAAATTCAGCAAAATTAAAATATATTTAATAAAGTGCAAAAAGAACCTAGATCTGAGCAGTCAGATTGCTGATTTTCTTTTTTTCAGTTGCAAAAATAAAGTTCATTGGTGAAATTTTATCTGTTTCTGTACTGCTTGGCTTGTGACAATGCCAACAGACAAATTTAGCAAAGTGAAAATTTTATTTGTAGCATTCCACTGCTCCAGCTCTCACAGTAGAACAGCTACTTCGGGGACTGCCATTCCTCTAAAGGAGAAAAGGATATATAGCACTCCAAGGATCTTTCTGGGCCATAAAATACAGGCCCTGTTGCTGCAGAGAATGAGGGTTTATTATATTATAACATATTAGTGTTACAAACTGATCTAAAATTATGTACCTATCAATATAGAAAAGCATTTCATAAATATTTTTTCTGATTTTTCTCACTCTTCCCTTCCTTCCTCATTTGTGAGACAGATATTGAACTGTTGGCGGCTTGTAGAGAAGAGTTTCACAGAAGGCTAAAGGTATATCATGCTTGGAAATCCAAGAATAAGAAACGCAATGCAGAAGCAGAACAGCGTGCTCCCAAATCAGTCACAGACTATGGTGAGGAGAGATAATTTTGTGTTCATAATAACACAAATAATAATTTTGGGGACAATATTCTAAAGAAAACATTTCTAGAATTAATTTTGGTTTTGCTCGGCTGAAGGAAATTCTTGGGGTTTTTAGAGTATTTTTATATTGATTTAAGGTAAATATTTTGGAGATTGTAACTGGCAAATACTTTGCAGAAAGTAGAATACTTTCAGGAGACCCAGATACACATGCTGAATAGCTGTCCCTAAAATCTTTTCTCATACCAACTCACATCTGTTAAAAATGGTTCTTGATTTGCTGTTGCAGTTGCTGGCATTTTTGCTAAATGTTCATTGCTGTGCTACTTAAGACTAAGGAAGATCATTTTCCATTTGTGAAACTGGTTTGCATTTGGAGACTTTGTTTTTAAGTTTGTTCATACTAGTTCTGACCTCTGTAACTACAAATGTTGCTTTCTGGGAGTAGTTAGTGATAGTTCAGAACAGAGAATTATAGATAAGGATAGAATAGGGATTCTAAAAATAGTTCTCAAACAGTCCATTTATCAGAGAATTGTATGTGGGTTTTTTGGTGCTATGAAAAATAAGATTGGAACGAATCATATTCTGTTCGGTAATTCACTGTTACATCTGGGGTCCAGCCAAAACAAAAAGTATTGGTGATAAGGTGGTTTTTTTCTGCATGCTTTTATTCTGTCATAAGATACAGATATATAGACATAGATGTAGATACTTTTTAAAGGTGCTAATAATTTCCTCATTTACATTACTGTAAAAATTATATATTTCAGGTTACATTCTCTTTTTTTAAAAGTCTGAGTGTTGTTACTGCCATTTTTGATTATGGGATGACAAATTTTATGTTGTCCCTGCTTTCTTATTAGACTGTTATTTTGCTGATTTCACAGATGGATGTTTATTGTCAATGTGATGCACTAATGACAATAAGTGACTAACTTTTAAATTCAACAAGAAGGTGTAGGAGTTACCATGTTTAACACTGCCAGACCTGAAAATTAGGTTTCTGGAATGATATTTGCAGAGTGGATTGTTTCTCTTTCGCCACCACCCCACCCCCCAAGTCCAGTTATCGTCTATTATAAAAGGAATCTAAGAAATTAACAGAATCACAGCAGATGGATATAATAATTTAGTTGGATCTTTCCTGCTGTCTTCTGGTTCCATGATTCTTCCTGGCCACACAGTTAATGGGAGAGGCAAAGGAAAGGGAAGATGAGGAGAATATGCTCTCCTTGAAGTCCCGTTAGCCTGGGATTAGAGCGTTTTCCTGAGACATGGGGGATACGTACAGGTGCCTTACTTACTCTCAATGTTAGTCCTTATACAAATGTGTCTCCTTTGCCTTGATTCATATACTGAGTTATGCGTTGCTTGAGCATTACCTGAGAATTTGAGCTTTTCAGGGAACTTTGCTACAGGTATATGACAGGTGAAAGCTGGACCCCGGGATAAGGTGTTACCAAAGAATGAGTCTTTGTGGCCATGCCTAGCAATGTGGTTTTAAGTGCTTAAGAAAGCTTATGACTGAAACAGTAGGAAAAGGCATTTGAAGCACTTCTGCAAAGTGGTAAGTTGCTTTAAATTTGAGCTCGCAAATTCTGTCTGGAGCTAAATGGGTAAAATAAATATTCATGCACAATATTGCTGCTGGGAAGTATCAAAGAGCAGAAAATATTTGAATTTGTGCAAATAAAGCTTGGAATATTCCCAATCTCATCACATTTAGTTAGACATTTACGGCATTATTTTCAATGTTTTTCATTGCATTTTTTTACTTTTCTTGAAATATGGTTGCATATTTCAGAAGAAAAGTTAGAACATTGCAGTTCAGAAAAGCTGATAGTGAGCTTTAGAGACTCTCGTTGATGTCAGAAGTAATTCTTCCTATTGTGAATAATTATACTACATGGGCATTTCACATCTATCTACTATAATGATCTGAGAAGGCAGTAAGAAGGAACTCTGATTTCTTAGGTGTTTAAGCTAAAAGTCTTTTGGGTCTCAGTGGATGTGTGCTTCAAATGATGTAGTTTTTTCTTTCTGTCTTTTCACTGATGTCATATAATTTTACAGGTGTCCTTTAATTAAATTCATACATTCAGTATAGAAGTTAAACACTGGTTTGTGTATTATTCTTGGAACAGACAGAGTTGGTATTAATAGAGGTCTGGAATTTTTTTCCTAGCAGAAATGTCAAAAATAAAAAGTACCATGTTAATTAACTAGCAGATTTGTTACAGCAATCTGTGCTTAGCATGTGTACAACTGGGTTTTTGTAACAGACATCGCAAATCATTGAAATAATCAATTTCAAAATTAAATCCTGATGAAAATAGAAACAGTTGGAAATCTATGAAACTTGAGGAACGGAGACGTTTGTATATGTCAGCGAGCAGAAGATGAATAGAAATACTTAGCTCAACGTCTGTGTTTATTTGTTACTAGATTTTCCATTTGTCTATCATCAGCATTGGTGAAAAATGTTGAGGTAATGAAACTGTAACTTACAAAGCATCAGCACTTATGTTTTGTTCAACATGTAATGTTTGTTCACAGATTTTGCACCATTTTTGAGCAACTCACGTAAGTGGGGAGACGGTTATTTAAGCTAACTTTGAAGAATAGGAACACTTGAGAGCCCTGTACTAACATTAATTAATCCAGTGTTTTGCTACACATCCGTATAGAATTTAATTGTTCAAAAAATTTTATTTTACAATTTGGCAATGTTATTCAACTGATAGTAATTATATGTTACTCTAGTAATTTATGAATATACTTTACTGCTTATTTTTGTGAGATCCTACCCATTTGAGCAGTCATGGGAAGGGAGAATGAAATAACCTCTTTATGTAGGTTATTTGAAGGTTTAATCTCCCGTTTTTTTTCTCTTTTCTCCCCCTACCTACCCCCCCAAGAAATACCATGCTTGTTCTAATATTTTTTACTGTCTGTACATGGCTTTTTGTTGTAGCAACACTCTGGAATCAACTTAATATAACAGCTATTTTCCTGGCACACAAACTAACATTCAGGTGACGGTTTCTTTTGAATAAAGAACTACAATTCCATAGCACTGAAAAGTAGAGTCTATATTGGCTGCTTAGCATTCCTGTCTTCTAGATTTCCTCTTGGATTTAGGTATGCATAGGGGTAGAAATAAGCCTTAGCAACTACTATTGCAGTGCAAAAGTGTTTTATAATACTAAAGCACTGATCTGCTGTGATAGATGTTCAGACAATTTGCAGAAAATAGTATTAATTTCTTATAAACTGTAAACTATGTCTCTGTAAAATACATGCTTTATCAGAGTTGATGTGTAAAAGTAGCATTTGCCTATTAAAATCTGTTCTGTTTTTCTTCTCTTTATTTATGTAGACATGGAAAAAAATTGGGGGGTATGATTTGTATAATACATATTTTTGGGGGTTTTTTTAGGATTCTTCTCTTCACATTTAGAAAAACTTTTTGCTTGAATCTACAATTCAAGGTGCAAATACTAGTCTATTAGTCTTGTTCATACTGTAAAAATACATTATTAGAAGTGATTGTCATTTTTCATTTTATTAAATCTTAGCTCAAAAATTAGCTTTGCTTAATAGACAATGGACAAAAAAAGGAATTCACTTTCAATTATTTCCTTTATGCTGAAACATAGAACTGTAAATACTGATTTTCTTTTGTAGAGGTGGCATAGATTCACATTCAGAATTTCTTAAACAGGGTATTTGTAACAGTGGTTTTGTGGTTTTGTAAACCACTAAAACAATCAGTAGTAAACTTTCGCAGGAGGCAGTTATTAAAGGAAAGGATCTTGCTTGTAAGAGCATTTACTATTTAAAACTGATTATGATAGTGTATACATAACATTAAGAAGGTCGGTGAGTTAACATAGAGACTATTTGCTTTTATTCGAAAGGAAGTGTCTCTGTGAAGTCTGAAATGTGTGGGACTCTGAGGAAGTCCAAAAATGCACATGGGAAATGTTTACCAAAAATATATATGAAGCTTTAAAAGATCTTGTGTAATTCTGTCTCCTCTGGAAGTACGGTCTGTTGAAATTAATGGTCTGAAATAAACAACTTCTTTAAAAAAGAAAGCAGCCAGAGACTAGTTCTAATGCTGGAGTTTATTACAGAGAAATCTAGGCAGAAAGTTATGGTTGGTGGCAGCTTTGTAATAAACAGTATTTGTTATCAACATTTCTATTAACAAATTAGTAATTTCTAACAGTATTACACACCCTTCTGTGTTGACTGTCAAAAATCTTCATGTGGTGCTTTGTATTTTTGAAACTGAAAATGTTTTTTTGCACTGTGACCTTGTTTTACAAAGAGATGGACTGAACTAGGACAGTTACTGATTAATGTTTCTGGTTGGTAAGAAATTTTATGTGAGATGTCTTACCTTAAATATTGACTTAAAGCAGAATATGTTATTTTAGTCACTTTGTTTTGTCTAAACATACCTGATGCCATTGAGCAGCCTAGTAGTACGTATAGATGCAATAGTTAACGTGAGCCTTTCCTCACCAGTGTTGTAGTTGTAGTGTTTAAAGGAAGGCACATTATATGAGATGGGAATACTTCTTAGGTTTGATGACACATCAGGTGACTTTGTATTTGGAGAGAATCTCTCAGATTTTCTGGGCTTTTGTTTCTTTGTTGATTTTTTTTTTTTTTTTAAACTTTCCTGATTAATCAAGCAAGTCATAATATAGCACTTTTTTTCTCTTTTTGTTTGCTGTTCTGTTGTTTGTTTTTGTTTTCTTTTTGTTTTTTTTTTTTTTTTGGTATTATAGCTCAACAGAACCTGACAGCCCAGCTACCAGCCAGACAACAAGAGATTGAAATAAACAGACAGCAGCGTTACTTCCGCATTCCCTTCATCCGTCCTGCGGACCAATATAAAGATCCCCAGAACAAGAAGAAGGGTTGGTGGTATGCGCATTTTGATGGGCCATGGATTGCTCGACAAATGGAACTTCATCCTGACAAGGCACCCATTCTCCTTGTAGCGGGTTGGTACTGAAAGCAAAATTCAAATGTTGAAAAGATTCAGAGTTGATGAGTTACTTTAGAAAAAGAGGCTGATGGTACAAGTTTCGCAAGTTGTAGCCTCTTTTTTTTCATCAGCAGTTCCCATCTAGGCAGAATTTGAGGATTTGGGATTTCTGTTGCTGGTGGCCAAGTGTTATGGAATATCATTTGGAGCTGTAACTGGTCATGTGTTTTGCTTGTACATGTGCTTTAATCCAGGAAATCGTAGACAGAATGGGAATCCAAATGTGAATGGCTTTATTGTTAAGTGTCCTGAGATTATTCACAGAACTGGAGACAGCATGAAGATAAAACATCAAAATTTATCTGGGAAAGTTCTACTCATTATTGTATTATTTTTTAGTTAGCTTTGAAAAATTACAGCAGTTTGTATCAAAACAATTTGTGCATGTGATATATTGTCTTTCCATAGTATGGTGCTAATAGCAAACTGATGCTTTTACCATATTTATGATGCCTAGTATGGTAGAATAGCTTTTTAATCTCAAACGTTTAAAATAACGACTAAATGTGGCAATGGATAGGTAGAGGTTTATCTGGTAATGAAATGTATCCTCCTTTTCTGGAGGATAATGAAAGGGGGAGAAAACACTGGAGAAATGCTGTTTACAGTTCTGTGTTTTGAGGTTTTGTATTTAACTTGGGTACTGAGGAAAAGGCCATAACCGATTTGTTTAGCTTCAGAGTGATACTTTACTAGTGACAAAAATTCCTTGGTTTTCTGCCAATTATTTTTTATAGAATTCCTTATACCGACTGTTGCCTGTTCAGTGTCAAAACCCACAGCTAAAAGTAGCATTGCTGTCATGAATACCACATTCAATGCATCACCTATTAAAAACAAGATTATAATACAGCAAGTGAGCTGCACTCATCATTTCATTGGATTCCCTGTGTCAGTCTAATTTGGTAAACTTTGTTTGTTTGTCATGGAAGGCTGACAGATTAAGAATACTGACTACTTGATCAGAAGTCTTGACTTCTTAGTCACTTTGCTACATATAAACAAATAATAACAGCAGTTCACTGTAAAACCGTGTAAAACTGAAAGTATGTGTTGAATGCAGTTTTCATCCCATAGTGGATTTCAGGAGAATATATCAAGATGCTGATCTTTTCAGCTTCTTCCCTTTGTTCTTTTTAAGCGCAGTTCTGTCAGTTGCAGCATCTGATACTAATTTATTCTGATACCAATTTTCTACCTTGTGTGTACAAAGCAAAATAGAAAGAAATGCTGTGCCTGAGGACTGATTTCCCCATAAACTCTGAAGTCTATTAACAAACCAGAGCTTGAGAGAGGAAATCTAATGAACAAAGGTCTAATGCTTGTTAATGGGACCTTTGAATGATGTAAAGGCTTTATAAAGATTTTTCTTTTTCCCTTTTCCACTTCAGGTAAGGACGATATGGATATGTGTGAGCTTAATCTTGAAGAGACTGGCTTAACTCGAAAGCGAGGTGCTGAAATTTTGCCGAGACAGTTTGAAGAAATTTGGGAGCGCTGTGGAGGTATCCAGTATCTTCAGAATGCAATTGAAAGCAGACAAGCTCGTCCTACGTATGCTACGGCTATGCTGCAGAACCTATTGAAATAAATGGTCATTTTGCACAGTAGCGTTTGGGATGAGAACCCTTGCCCGTCATACAAAGGGAAGAGGTCCTCTGTGCAACAGAGGATGTAAACATTCTATAATCATATTAGAGATGTTTAATATAAAGTGAACAGATTTTATTAATCATGTGGTTTGTTAATTTGTACTTTGTTTAATTTGTGTAGTGACCTTTACTAGGTATGAGGATGTTGAAGCAATTTCGGTCAGTGTAGTTTGTTTTATTTTGTTTATGTTGCATTTTCTTTAACAGTTTCTGTTATAACTCTTAACATGTTTAAGCAATCTGTCTATACTTGGGTACATATTACAAAGAACTGCATTGCAACCACCTTTTTATAAAATCCCCTCTTTAAAACACCGAATAGCTGGCTTCAAGTGGTGGCCTGGTAAAGAGGATATGCTATTTTTAATAACTGGAATCGTGAGGCCTTAGCTTTGACTTCTGTTTCGGAGAAGTTGGAGTATACTTTTATATAATCTGAGACATTTTAATGTCCTGATTTGAAAACTGGTTAGTGTCTGTATTTACTGACTTTTTCAGAAACTGATGGGAGATCCTCCTAAACTTGAGACCCATAAATTCCTATTTAGTGCATTCTCTGTCTTGGTTTAAGAGAGTTGGTTTTCTGTACATTCTGAGAAGAGCATTCATATACGACAATAGCGTGTAATATTGGAGGTACTCAAAGAATGTACTGCTCCTTCGGGCTTGTGCCACTTCTCTCTTAGTTACTTTTTTCTCTTTAAGTACAAATTTCCTTTAGACTTCTATTTTTCTGACCAAATTTCCATTAGGAATTCTTGGACAGTTTGTTTATCCAGGTAGCGTAATTTCAACATACTATGCAAAAGCGTCCGAGACTTATATCTGGAGGTATATAAGATTAAGGATAGCATAAGGGAAATACGTTCAGCTTTTTGGTGGCAGTATAACTTAACTCAGTTTTGAGGCCTGAGCCTCAGACATCCTGTTTATTTTAATTGTAATGAGATGCATAAGGTCTGTACCTTTTGTTAGATTGTATAAAAAATTTGGTCCAATAACATAATGCTTCATCTTAATGCTATGTGCTGATGAAATAGCTACGATTTTTAGTATACTGGAATATTATAGTGATTCGGACACTGAGCTTTTTCTTAATCTCCTCTGTCGAGTTTGATAGCTTGTAACGGTTCCCTTATTAAGCAATTTTTTCTGGGAGACTAATTTCATACAGTCTTAAGATACATCTTGTTCACTTACATGAACATTATTTCACTATGCTGGCCATTATTTCAAGAAATTAAACTTGATTATTTATTATCTCTCAGATAGGAATTTGAAATACAAGTTGCTTGGTGTCCAATTATTTACTCAAGCTGATTTAAAAAAAGTCTTGCTCTATGAGTAGACAAAGTTTGCTTATGCTATAAAATCATTTCCTTGCTGTTTACTCAGTTTGAAACCTCTTGGAAGCTCTAGTTTTTAAATGCATAACTATACTCAGTAACTTTCAAGAGGTACAGTTCTGTAGCACAGAGAAAGCTCACAATGCATACGTCCTTGCTGACCTTGTGCTTGCATGCCACAGTCTGCTTGTTGTTATACATGCACTCCTTACTGTAATACATGTGGAGACGTTTGAGTAATACATTAACTCTGTATGAAGCTGCTGTATCAGGGAATCTCGGCATCCGCTGCGTACCCAGTCTACTTTTTGGTCATGTGCTTGCAAACGAGAAAATGTTTTCATTTTACCCAAATAAATTCTTCACTGAAGCAGTAATTTTTGGCTGGAAGATGAAAGTGCATCAGACTGCTGGCTAGCCACTTGTGTACAAACCTGTACAGTGTTGCATGAGTTAAAAGGTGCAGCTTGTGAAATTTAGATTACTGGTTTAATGTGTTACTGAAATGGAACCAACGTTTCAGAACTTCCAGTCTCCAGAAACTTAGCACTGCAAGAAGCTGTGGTCATTCATGCAATACAAGGAAGAAAAATCACTGAACTGATTGGGCTGAGATGCCCTATCCTGTATTTATTACTATCAAGATTTAACTTCTTGACTTTAACACAGTCTCAGTTCATCTATATATAGATATATAGATATATATATAAAACAGATCTTACGAGACTGCACATGGTAAACAAAGAACCTCAATACTTAGGAGTGTGTATGTATGTATATACACATATATACGCTTAAATATTTTAGTGTATATATACGTGTAAACATACTTGTGGGGAACTTAAAATCAATAAAGTTGTTAACTGAATTTTTCCAGTCTGTTCCTTTGATTAAGCCAGGATTTCTGACTGGCATCAGAAAGAAGGTCTGTTTTTCAGAACAGAGTGTATGGGAATTCTCATTAACTAAATGACTACCAAATATGAGCTATCAGGAAAATAAAATTGACTTTGAACTAGTGGAAGAGGAACTGGTGGCTGGATATTCTCAAATGAGATGTTCCCACCTCTCTGCATTGCTCCAGCAGTATGCCTGAGGCAAGCAGAAGATGCATTCCAAAAATCGGGGTATTCTAGTTTGTACAGTAGCATGCTTTTTTTTGCCCTCCTTCACCAAAAGCAGCATCTGCTTTAGGTTTACTGAGCTTCCTGTGCAACAAAATTAATTATCAATTAATTTCAGATTATTTTTTTTTTTTTAATGTCAGGCAATATTCAGCTGTTTACCAATTGTTTCTGTTGTCCTATCTACTGTGTTAGATAATTATACTGTTGGTTGATTTGGAGAGGAAATAGAAAAGGGGGGGAGAGGGTTGATCTGTAGGATTGTAGTATTACCTAATGCCCTTCTGATTTATGGTTACAGAGAAAAACGTACTTTGGTTTTTAAAGCAATATGATGCAGTAAACATGTTGGCTTGGTTCTGTGTGTTTGATTTAAAAAAAAAAAAAAAAAAAAAAAATTCCTGCCTCTCAGTGAAGTTGTCCATTATAGTTGAGATCTTCTGCATGAAACACTCCAGAAAACAAAGGAGAGGAAGCGAATCACCATGCCAGGCTGCATTCCTGACTAGGTGACCCAGGAATATGAATTCTCTAGAGAATGCTACTTCGAGGATCACAAGGTCATTAAATAACTTGTCTTTCATCCACTGATAAGATTGTTTTTCTTTACCTAGTTGAATCCTTTGGGTTTTCCTCCAAAATCTTAATTTAAAGTGTTTAAATGACTGCCTAATACTGTACTGAAAATTATAAAAAAAAATAAATACATACCATGATGAAATCTCAGTTGTATCCGTCTTGCCATTTTGTTTTTAAAGATTTAGAGTGTAATAAGTAAGGGTAAATTAAGTTATGAGGGGGATAAAAGGATTTCTGTGCTGGAACTGCCTAATACTTTTCTATCAGATGTTTATGGTGCTTAAAGCTACTTAGTAAAGATTCTGCCTTTACTTTCTAAGGTGAGTGTTCCTCTAAAATAACATTCTGATATTAAGAAATTCTGATTTTGTTATCTTTAGGTCTCATACCCCATTTGTCAGTGTTTGTTGCAACAAGTATCTTTTTACTTTTATTACTATTTTTTAACCTTTATTGCTATCACTTCCAACATATTTATCGTTTGCTGTGCTGTGTACCGTTTGCATCTTTTTTGTCAGTGACTTGTGAAACCACTTAGGATGTGTCGAGTTTGTATGCTGCAGGAAAAGCTTTATGTTTGGAGGGGGGGGGGGGTGTTGCTTTGGGGTTTTTTGGGGTGTTTTTGTTTTGTTTTGTTTTTAAAGTGTTATCAAACTTACCTGTCTTAATGGCCAAATCAGAGTGGTGTTTTGTTAATTTAAGAAGATTGAAGTAATCCAGGCTTTGATACCTGGGAGATACAATTTTATTTCACTTTCCTTATGGCTTTCACTTCCAACTGTAGCTTTACATCAATTTTAAAATAATGTAATGTGTCTTAGGGTGAGATTAAATACCAATTCAATTCCCTGTGAAATTTTCAAGTAATAGTTTTATTATATTTTATTGAAATACAAAAGGCTTACATCCAGCAAATATATTTGGTAATTAATAGTTGAGAGTGATAAATACAGTCATGAATAATCATTATTAAAATACACATTTTAAAATTACTTATTTTTTAATCTGACTAGTGATAACTAGTATGAATTGAAATATACTAAACACATACAAAAATACATTTGTAATGGAAAAAAAGGGAATGCTTTCAGCATTCTTAATGCATTCTTAACTTACATGAGCAGTAGTGAAAAGCTAACATTTGTTGGTAGGGCTGGATTCCAGTGCCCTGCAAGAAGTATATTTAAAGTAGAGTTTATTCTGAAGTGGTACTGTGTAGAACCACATCTTAGGTTTCTTTTTTTTTTT
>VYXH01000117.1:208826-218914 GCA_013397275.1 Burhinus bistriatus | reverse complement strand
GGCAGGGCAGGGCAGGGCAGGCGGCTCTTAGGGGCAGGTTGAGAGCACGGGGAGTGACCGCCCAGGGGAAATCACTGGCTGTCTCTGGGAGCACTGGGGCAAAGAATCCTCGGAGAGCTTCAGCACAAGGCAGGGGTGAGTGATACCAGCCCTCCCGCGTGCGGGGAGGGGGGCGCTGCTGCTGCTGCGGGTGGGTTTTCATGCTCTGAGCAGTGTGAAGTTCATTTCGCTTTATTTTCAGCTGCGTAATCACAGAAGAAGCGTTACTCAGATAAGAGACGTGTGATAATTTGTGAAGAATGATTTACAAATTGCGGTTGTGAGGTGGGGTAGGAGGAGAAAAAGAAAAGTGCCGAAGCGCTGCTCAGCAGCGCCGGTGGGCTCAGGGGCGCTCCCTGCCACCCTGAGCCTGGCAGGCACGGGGCGGGGAAGAGGGTGTCCGTACAGGCAGGTGGTGGGGCTCCTGCCCTCCTAGCTGTACGGAGCGATTTGTCTGTGGCAAAGAGTTAGGTGCAGTGCTGGTAGTTGTGTAAAGGGTTGCTGTTCCTCTAGGTCGGATGCTCTTGCTCCCAAGTCTTTTGGGGACCGGTTTAAAAGCCAGTACTACGCTTGTTAGCAGTCATGAGCAGCCAACTTGTAGGCATACTGTACGTACTCGGGGCTTGGGGGAAGTGGGGAGAAGAGACTTTCAGGTCATCTGATAGCCCTTTTTAGATGAACATAAGCTCTGCTGGAGAAAAATGGTTTAGGTCCTGCCTGCTGCCTTCAGCTTTATGAACTGTTTTGTGGAATGACGTGGGCTCCCATTTGTGTTGCCGTTATGAGAATGAGTCCCCAATGTACAAAACTAGCGTGCAAAAAGTGTGTGTTTGTGGATGCAAGTGACTCGTCTTTCCCCCACAGTGGTGGGAGGTGAGGCCTGAGTGGGTGAGTGCCTGCACCTGGGATGCCACCAGTCACAGCCAGGTGTGGGCTCAGCCTCTTCGGAGGAGCATCACGCTCTAAATCCCAGTGCTCTTTATCATCTTCCAAAGAACCAAACTGTTTAGCCTAGATGGTAGTAATGTTGAATTACCCTTTTGTCTGTGCTTTGGTTGTAAAAGGGCTAGCTTTTGCATGTGTTGCATGTTTGAAAGTGACACTTTACCTCTCTGCAGAGATGCACTGTGTCTGTGTAAACAGTTGTGTTCTTGGCTTTTCTTAAAAAAAAGAAAAAGGTGTAGTGCGGTGGTTAGGTCAATTAACTCTGCACTTCTGGGATTCCTTTCTTCTTGTTTAGAGCTCGGGAACTGTAGTTGCTTAGCTCTTCATGGACTCAACTTCTTTCAAACTACTTGAAGTATCTAGCCTTGGAAGGGTGTTGCTGAAATCATCATTTGGCTTCTTAAAAGCCATGGTCTCTTGAGGTTTGTTGTTGCTTTGTTGTTGTGAAGAAAATTTTAAAAGCCTGCCTTGGTGCTTTCTTCCAAGGACCTTACCGTGTAGATAGCCTTTCTGCTACAGCCTGGTCCAACTTTCACTGAAGCCAGTGAAAATCATTGTTAACCTCAGTGGTAGCTGGGTTAGCTGTTCTGGCTTGCAAAAGTGCTCAAGAGTATTTCCACTGTAGAGGCCAATGGGATAGTACAGCTGTAAAAGTCTCATTACAGCCACAAACCTTTCCAGGTATGCGTGCTGGGCAGCGACTTTGATCTGATTTGTTTGGTGTTTCCCATGGTGGTGTTCTGTTGGCAGCAGAAGCTGGTGGAGTATTTGTTTGGGGGATTTTTGAGTACTTCAGTGAGGGAAACAAAAAAAGAGGTCCTTTTTTTCTTTCTTCTGCAGCCTTAAAACCACAGTAAAGAACTTCAATTTCCATTAAGAAATCTCTCCCCCTGTGTTCTTTTTTTTTTTTCCTTCTCTTTTTTGTATTCTGCCCCCAAAAGTCTCATTGCTGTTGGGAAACTCCTGATATCTGCGTGGGTTAACCTTACTGGAGGAAAAAAACCTGAGTGTGTGACCTCTTTCACCAGCTTGGTGAAATTGGTCACCAACATGAGCATGGTTTCATGTGAATGCTCGGGAGAGAGAAATGGAGAAAAAGGATGAGGTGCATCTCTAAGATCCTGAGGGTGATTCTGGTTGAAGGAACAGCATTCACTGGACTCCAGTTTCTCTGACTGGGGTGAATATGTCTGTGGGCTTTGCCACCTGTAAGGCAAAAGCAGATGAATCTTGCAGGTGCTGAGTGTGATGGTGTGCAGCTAGACTAAGGGCGCTAGCAGGACATTCATGTACACGAATCAGGATCTCGTTACTTAAAAGATTTGAAGTAGTACCACGCTCACAGCTGTTCCTCCATCCCTAGTTTGGCGAGTGTTTCTCCAGTGCTCCTGAAGGGCAGCCTGCCTCTGTCCCCAGTGCACTGATGCTTAGGCAGTATGAAAGTGATGGGTCTAAAGCATGGAGGAGCTGGAAGCAGTGGGAATTAGTGAAAAGTTTTGCATCTTTCCAGAAGCTCTTCCGCTCACCGGCAAGAAAGAAGATACTGGACTGTATTTTGGGGCTGACTTTTCCAAATGGCCTTCGTTAAGGATTCAAAGAAAGGTAGAGAAGACACTGGTCTGGTATAGTTTTCTATCCCTAATTATTTAGGTAGTAAAGCCTCTGCTTAGAAGGAAAAGTAGACAGCAGGACTGGCATAGTCTAGCTGACTGATAGGTTGTTTTGTTGGTGGGTTGTTGTTGTTTGGTTTCTGTGCCCAGAAGAACCTTTGAGGGGAAAATGCTGTAGAAATTGCAAAGTTTTTAATTATTTTTTGTGTGCTAGTATTTGGTCTTGCAGAATTTGATGGCCTCTCACCTTGGTCTTACTGCTGGTGAACTCAAGTGGAGGAGAAGCGTTGTTGACTGCTGTAGAATTGATGGTGTATTTAAAGATGAGCACGCGCTTAAGTGTATACTTTTTTGTTAGACTAGATCCAGGTGCAGAATGCTGTCCTTTGTTATATCATTTGTAAAAGGGAAATACTATTTCCCTCCCTTTTGAAGCTTGCAGGAGGCTAACTTGTAAGTTTTAGCATGTATCCAGGTGGCTTTTTTTGGTGAACGGTGCTATTTAAACACCAAGCTGCTTGGATACAGACGGTCAAACGGGGCAGAAAACAGGTGTAACAATAAAGCCCTTTGTGGATCATCCCTAGTCTAAGACTGCCCTCTCTTGGAGATTGTCAGTTGCTGCACTGGTCACAGAGGGATTTCCAACTAAAGAGTCATCCTTGCATCTTTGCTTTGTAACTGACCCTTGCTTTTACATCTTTTTTTTTTTTTTTTTTTTTTTTTTTTTGTTTTTTTTTTAANTTGCTTTTACATCTTTTTTTTTTTTTTTTTTTTTAATGTTGGTTGTCATTTTGAAGTAAACGCTAGAAAGTTTCAAAATAATTCAAGATACTTGCTGTTCACGCCAGGGCAGACAACTGTTGTCTAAGTGATTTTTTTTTTTTTTTTTTTTTTTTTTTTTTTCCTCCCCCCCACCCCTTCCTTTAGAAACAAGGGAGGTTGATGGAAGATTAGAGATAAAACAACTTCTCAAAACATTTGCTTAAACGTAGCCAGGGTGGAGTTCCAAGATGCCAAAGGGATGTAGATGACCAAACTTCGCTGAATTTTTTTCAACATCTAAGTACCTCAGTGCTGTAAGAAATCTTGCCCTGTGCTAGTATGCAGTGTCCTAAATCTTCTAGCTGATCGTATACAATTTTGAATTGTACTATACTTAAATGTTTCAAGTAACATCTTTTTAGTAGTCTAACCAAGGCAACAAGAAGGTATATGGACTCACAGTTGTCTTTGGCTAAAATAATGCTGAAATGTTTGTTTAGATTTAACTAGACTGGCAAGTTAGGCTGGTAGACCTGTTTATCCAGCCTCATTCTGGTGCCTAGAACAGAAGATGTTTGTTTTATTTTATTCATCTGTCAAGGTTAAAAAAAATTTAAAAATCTCCCCAGGTGATTTAAGGTGACACAAACTTGGTGTGGTTTGTTCGCAGAAAGCTCTCCTATCTCACTGTTAAAGCTTGTCTTGATAGATTTTGGTGAGTAGTTTATTGTTTAGTTTATGGAGAAAACATATTTGAACACTTCTGCTGGCTTAGGAGCTTATCCATTTTATTTTACTGGAATACTCCCATGGAGCTTGATTTTTTTTTTATTTTTTTTTTTTCCCACCCTATTTCATAGGATATCTTGAGGCCAGAGGAGAGATTCTTCCCCTGATCCATGTTCCTGGCCAAGCCAAATATGCCCTTGATATTGAGAGTAAACCAACAGATGGAAGATAAAGGCTTGCAGATGGGAGACAAAATCCAGAGCTGTGCTGTAGGCAGCTCGGTAAGACCATGATGGCTTAAATTGGTTTTGCTTAACTTGTTTTTAGGTATATCTTCTTGGAGTGAGCCCATCTGCCTTTGAGTTGGGAACTGCAAAGGGCTAAATTACTTCTTGGCTTGTCTGGGGTCACATTATTTGTCACTTCTTAATGGAATACTAGAAACTTGGGATCACCCCGACACGATCTTGTGTCGGTGTCTGGGCTGGACAAGGATTCAGAGAAGCCTTTGACTGTCACGTTTTCCCAACAGCATTCTTCAGCTCACTGAATTGGTATCTGTTGGTTCTGCTACAGCAATTCCAATGGAGAAAATGCTTTTTCTTTTCCCAGGAGAACAAGGAAATTAATTGATTAACTCTTGTTGTCTCACCAAAGTTGTAGCATCCTTCAAAGATAGTCAATAAAAAAAAAAAGGGTATTCTGAATTTGTCTCCTGACAAAACTTATTTCACCCTTGATAAGCTAGTCATCTTCTGTGTTCCTCCTGTGCAGTGAACAATCATTCTGTCTATCAAGACTAGATAATGCCCAGCTTTTGTTCTCTTTGCACAAGCTGATGTTTGAGAACGTTCTCCTGTGGTGGTGGGAGCATGTTCTTTCCAGAGCCTGTAGGGGGTGGAAAATTATTATGACCTCAATCCTGAATTCAGAGCTGCTGGATTTGTAGCCACTCTAATAGCAGGAGTTTTAAGAGCATCCTTCCCTAAGATGCTTTAGACTTTAAGCTAAGGTGGAATAAATCTTTTAAGATCAGTTGTTCTAACACCTGGCTATGATCAGAATTGTCACAAGTGCTGTTCTGGTTGGATCCAGTCTAGAATTGCTGCTGCAAGATTTGGCTTGGGTTTTGAATTTGTATGTGGGCTTCAGTTGCTTGTAGCTACTCTGGTATTTCAACACTGAAAATGGAAATAACTAGCTAGCCGGTTATCTGTAGTGTTCAACACGTCTCAATGCATTTTAAAGACTAGGACAACCTGCAGTGATTTATATAGAGGTATCTGGTGGTGTTCTGATGTTTTCAGATCCGAGGGTTGTGGCTTCTAACCAGTGAGGTCTCAGCACGTTTCAGGTGAGGCATGAGGCTAAACTTATTCTCCTGTCTCCCTTTTCTTGCTGGAGAGGAAAATCAGTAGCACAGGAAGATCAGGGTGTCTTTTAGCATCTGCCCCACCGAGGTGTTGGGTCTGATGTGACTGTGTCAAACTCCTTCTTTCTCCAATGCCCTCTGCAGCTTGACATGCTGCTGCTCCTGTTTTTCAAATAAGCTGAGAAGGAAGAAAGAAGGAGGCATGACCCCTGCAAGCAAAACTTCCCATACTGTTCAAATAACTTTTTTAGTCTTGCCCTTCCAGCACTGAACCTCTTGTGTGACGCTCATTGCTCCTCCCTCTCAGCGTTGTTTTTCATTCACAGCCCCAGTAACTCCCTTCGGGGTTATTAACATCTCAGTCTCCACTGTTCCTCCACATCAAGATCCAATTTCACATTAAATGCAGGGGGGGGACAAGGAGCAAGAGGGAGTGGACAGTGAGGTAGCAGCCTAGTAGGGACAGCAGCTGGGTGGAGTGGGAGAATTGCTGGGCAAGATTGTCATTCGGTGTATCTCCCAGAGGAGTCTTTTGCCTTGTTCCCTTTTGCGGTACAAGGGCAACACGTAGGTGCTTTTGACTTTCTGAAGGGCAATGTCCTCGTGGTCTCCTTTAAGGTGACAGAAGAGAGCATCTTCCAGGGTTGGAAGGTAATTTAGTTGGCCAGTGACAGGCAGGCTCCTGTGAAATGTACCCCTTGGTATTGCTGCCCCCAGGGGCTGTACAGAAGATTTCTGCTGTGATTTGAAACTGCAGGTTCCCTGTCCAAGAGAGCAAGTGAAAGAGATCCAGCATCAGTGCAAAGACCATTTTTAATAAAAAAAAAAAAAAAAAAACCAGGAAAAAAAAGAAAACAGATCAGGAGAGGGATTTCACAGTGGGATGCAGCTACAGATAGTGCTGTGAGATAAAATGCTCGCCAGTCAGAGCAGGCAGCAGTGTGCAACCACAGGTTCTTGTAGCTACTGACTGAGGGCTGGCTTCCTGCACACCCCCTCGTGTCTAAAACTAAGGGGTGGCTTGAGCTCTGGTGGCAGCCTGTGCCTTCATGAGGTATTGAGGCTGTCTTTCCCTACCTATTGCCAAGACTCTTTCAAGAACCTAATATCCGTGTTTGTGTCAAAATGGAATTGAAATTGGGCAGCTAGGCTTAAAAGGGAGAATAAAACCAAAACCTTGTCTGGTAAGAGGGGCAAGAAGGACAGCAGAAATGACTGAATCTGCTGCTTCTACCTCAACAGACGTGGCAAGATTTTATTATTATTATTATTTTTATTTTTTTTACAGCAGCTCAGTTTTTTGCATTATGGAGCTTTTTTTAAAGTCTGATGACCTATTTTGATGTCAGACTTCAGGTAAAACACATTGGAAAATCGTAAACCAGTATCTTTTACAACTGTGTTTCACACATGATATAAGCAAAAGGCTTCCAAAGAGCAGAAAGCATTTAGTTTTTTCCCTCACTGTAGGCTCTGTCTCTGTATTGGCAAGACAAGCCACTAGAAGAGGAGTAGAGCCAATGATGTTTGAACTCAATTGACGTCTGATCCATTTCCCTCCTGGCTTACCTACCGCAATGAGCCTCCTTTGTCCTGTCCACTTGTGTCTGGGGTCCGCACAGGGGTCTGGGGTAAGGAAGACTATTTACAGTGACTAGTGGAGAACCACATCCATGCTGGTTGACTGGCTGCTACCAGCTGGGAAGTGTCATAGCCAGTCGCTCTCCCGAAATGAGGCATGAATTTGAACGTAGCTCACCACCTCAGCTGCTAATTCTCCAGAAGTGAGTTGGGATGTTGTTATTGGAGAGATTTCCCCTGTGTAAAACTTGACTGGGATTAGCTAACAGATTCAAAAATAGTAGCAGCCGACGAGATGAACAGGCTGTAAAAATACACCTTGCTTTTTAAGAAACGGAGGGGGGGGCGGGAAACTAGTGGAGTTCAGCAATTCTGTTGTAAATATTCTCTTTTTTTCTTATACTGGAAGTTAGCTGAGAAATTGAAGCCGTTTGACTCTCTTGACGTATAGGCAAATATAGAACCAAGACTGGAAATTTATGGGAAAGGTGGAGTATCCTTTTTTTCTTCTCGGCCTCTGAAGCCGTTCCCCAAAAGGTGGCAGTCTCTGCTAGCAGGAATGTGTCGCTCTCTAGCAGATGGATGCTTTTCCTTAAGGTTCATTCAGTTTTGTGTTCTGCATTGGTTGGGGTGTTTTTCCCTCCTCTCCTCCCCCATAACCTTTATCTTTCAAACGAGACCAGCAGCCTTGTATATTTGACAAATATTTGTCTAGCACTGTAAATGCACACAGACTTAAAAATGACCTTTGAGTTAAACCAGAGCAGATTCCCACACAAAAAGGAATTAGTTTTAGTTAGGGTTTTTTCCCTAAGCTGTATAAACAGAAATTATTAGAATGCATGCTATGAATGCTTCATCTCTGCATCTGTGACTGAGCTTCCACAGCTTTTTAAAATGTTGTTCCCTAAGGATTGCCGAAGGCCTGGACCTGTACTCTCCAGTTATAAGCAAAGCATCCTGACTTCTCCAGTGTTTGCTCGGTTTGGGGTCAGATCTGAACAACCCAAAACTGTTCCTGTGTCATAATTCAGACCCTGTGGAGCTGGTGCTCTCTGCTTACTGATGGTGTTCTGGTGAAGCTGTATTTTACTTCCCTGCCTGGACTCTGCAGCTCCACAGGCACGGTTATTCCTGAGCTGCTACTGGGTCTGATGGCAGCAACAAGCCTGTGGATCCTCCTGCAAGATCTGGCCAGTGGTCATCACAGGACGAGAGGGAATGCAGTTCATACCCTGATGTTTCCACCCCCATTACATCCTTATACACATGATTTCCTCATCTACGTCTGTAGTCTTCTCCCAGGAGAGCTCAAAGAATCTAAGGAAAGGAGTGGAAAATGTCTGAAGAAGCAGCTAATTCTGTCCTTCCATGTGGGGACAGAAACCCAAGTTTACCTCTTGGGACACTCTCAAAAGCATGTGCTGGTTGTTGTTTAAAAACAAATGGAAAACCAGACTTTGTAGAATGGATCTTTTGCACTTAGGAGCCTGACAATTCTATTTCAGGCCCTTTTTGAAGTATGGCTCAATTCACAAGGATATTCTAGAGACAAATTCACTGGGACTAGGCTGTTTCTACTGTGCAGATACTCTAAAGTAGCTTTGTCTTTACAGCATGACAATTTCCATGTCAGTTTGGTTGGAATAAAAGGCTCTTCATATGAATAATAATTCAAACTAACATGATACCAGTAGAAATTTCATTTAACTAAGCTGTTTATATCGGTGAGTCTGTTCTAGGACTGTCTTCTCTTTTTAGAAAAAATATGCATTGGTTAACAAATCTGACTTACCTTCATTCAAAAATTACATGGCTTAGAATGAAAACCTGGAATTTGGTGGTGGGGAGTTGGTTTGTTTGGGTTTTTTTTTTTTTTAAGAATGCATTCATCTGCTAGTCCGTGAGGAATTGATGAGTGCAAAATCCAGATGCTTGCCTCACTACTGATTTTTGGAAGAGCTTTTGGTTCACTGTTGCCTGCATTGAGGCTTCACACAGTGGGATAAGTAGTCAAAAGCCAACAGCACAGAAAAGGGCTAAGGGCAGCTCCACATCAGAGAAAGGTAGATCATAGCTAGAGAAGACTCGGATCAGAGTAGCAGTAATTGTCAAAGGCATTGAATAGCTTGTGCTCAACGGCAGATAGGCTTGGAACTTCCTTTCTTGGAAAGAAGCCACTGAGAAAAGATGGACAAAAGTCTTTTGATGCCACAGGGAAGGAGAAGATGAAAAGGAATTAGTTGTTTGCTGCTGCTTATAATGTGAGACCCAGGGGATGTGAAAAATTTTGGTGGGTTTGGGGTTTAAAACAAGGGGGAGTGGTTTGTAACATCATCTAAGCTGTTGAGCAGAGGCTAGAGGTGCTAGGACTTCACATCAGTTCAAGAGTTCTGGGTTTAAGGAGTCTCATAGGAGACCTGTGAATTGTGTTGACCCTGGCAGAGTAATCTGGTGAGGTGTTACCACACGCTTGTACTACTTTAATGTTTTTCCCCAAGCGTCCGGTATTTGCCAGTGTTGGAAACAGGCTAACCTAGGCTGCAGAGATTGATGTGGCCAAAAGATGGTCCCATCCACTATGGGTGTTGTGATAATTTTTTTTAAAAATGCCATAATAAATAATATTCATGTGGATAAGAACCAGTTTGAAAGTCAAATTGGTCTTCAAAGGTTTTCTCTTTCTTTTTAAGCAATCACAACTTCTAAGTAACTTTCCTTCATTTAAAGAAATATTTCACATGCGTAATAGGAAATTAGATGATCCGGATTATTTCCCAATCGGTGTAGAATTTGTTTCCCTTTTTTTACCCTCCCCTCCCTCTTCTTGGCTTTGCACAATGCAATTCCTCACTAGGGGCCAGATTCTGGGAGATGAATGCCTCAACTCCCACAGAAAGTTTCCTGGAGGCATCTGGCAGAGGAAAAAACACTTTTTTTTGTTTTGTCTTGGAGAGGTTTTGTTCTTTGTTTATGTTTTCTCTTTCTTTCTTTCTCTCTGCCCCCCCCCCCCCACCTCTGTCACTCGTCTTGTTCTTCATTTTTTC
>VYXH01000117.1:175962-201056 GCA_013397275.1 Burhinus bistriatus | reverse complement strand
TGGTGCCATCTTGCCACTGTACTTAATTTTGAATCATCAAAACATGTTTATGGGGCATATAACCACATCTTCAACTGAGCATAGTGACATTTCTGTTTGAAATCTACTTCCTAAGGATGTTTAGGGAAAAATCCCAAACAGCCTTCTCCAGCATCTGTCCTTTCCAGGCAGGAAGCACATCTGCCTGTCGAAAGCAAAGGCAGCGCTTCTCAGAGGTTAGGTCTGCTGTGTCTGTGTAGCAGGGCCAGTCCTTCAGCAGCAAACAAGACATAGGTGATTCTGTCCTGCAAATGGAAAGAGATAACTGAATCATCTGGTTAGAAGGCTTCTTACTGTGCTCATCTTCCCTTGTCCCCAGCAGGGCAAGGCAACTTGAAGAGCAAGATTTTTAGTTTCCAAGGTGCCTTCTGACATGGTGAGGCAACCCCATCCCTGTCTGGCCGCTGTCTGCGGATGACTAAACTGGCCTGCATCGCACCCTCAGATCTTGGTGCTTAAACCTCCATCTGCAGTTCAAATGTCTTGATCAGTTAGTCAGTTTGTGCTACTGTCCACACCTTTGAAACTGTATAGCAGATAGAAGTCGCTGGGTTTTCCCCTTAGGATTGTAACTGTCCTACTCCTTTCAGTATTATGGTGGTAAGTTGATGGTGAGGTAAAATCAGTCAGAAAATATGAAAGCTAGACTTCAGTGCAAAATCTGTAGATTTTCATGCTTCTCCCTGATGCTTCTTATGTGCAAGGTGGGAGCATGTGAACAGCAGCTCAGTAATGTTCCAGAGACACACAACAAAGCTCTTGCAATCTTGCATTATAAGCCAATTCCCCTGGGATAAAAAGTGCGGTAATGCTGCAGTAGACACCTAACCTCTGTTTATACACTAACTGGCTTTCTTCTTTAAACTGTCATATAAGGATTTTGAAATTGCAAGTGCTTAACCGTCACGTTGGTAAGGAGTCGTGATGCAGTGATTAAGGGATTGAGTTCAGTTTGTTCTGCCACAAATTTCTTCTTAGCCTTTGGCATGTTGCTTAGACTCTCTGGCTCTAGAGCACATCATTCTTGGCTGGCAAGCTATCTTAAAAGATAAGGATGATATGAGAAGCTCCTGCCTCATAGTTGAGTAGTCTGTCGTTCCTCCTACCTGACTTGTCACCCATTGACATCTCGGGAACTCATCCGTGTGTAGGATAAACCTTTGTTATACAATTGCTGTCCCAAGTATAAAGCTTTCTATTACTGTTTTAGTAAGCAATCATTTTTGTTGTCTTAACTGTTCCTTCCTTCTGTTGTTTAAACAGTCCAATTTATAGAAACTCAGTCTGTTCACCCGATTATTTGTAAGATTTCAGTATATTTAAGCACTTTTCCAATCTCAGACTTGTGTTATTTACCTACGGTGGAAAACATGTCTACGGTAGGTATCTGCTGAATATTCCCTGGAGACTAGAGTAACATGTTTGTTTCTCTGGAGTCTCCATACCCTACTTGCGGTCTTTGCTTGAAGTTGCAAAATCCTCACCCAGATCCGCCCGCTCCTAATTACATTTATTTTTAATTGTAGAGCTCTAAGAGAAACTGTAGAGAAGGGGGTAGAAGAGTGACTTAATACTATGATAGCTTGTTCTGCTGTAGTCTCTTGTGTCACAAGTCCGTTACCATATTTGACTGGAGAAAGTATTGTGGAAGGTATGGGCTCTACACTTCAGTGAAGGCAAAAAGAAATGGTATTTTGTGCCATATTTACATCAATGATGGCAGGTGTCATTTTTATTAGCAGAAAGTAAGGGTGGAAACAGAGTTATCAGAATATTATATCATGAGCTGGAAACAGGGCCAATCCAGGCAAATGACAGGTGGAAAAAAGCATTTGCATTGCAAAAGGCTGCACAGCTCTCTGCTGCTCAGCACAGTATTGAATAAAGCCACAACAGATGCAGTGACAACAAATCTGTTCCTCAGTGAGGAGGAAGCCACCTTCTCTAGTTAGTGAGAAGTCTTGGAGGGAGCAAAAAGACTTCATTTGTCTGCATTTCAACATTGTCCTTCGTTCTCATCAGTTTTAAAAACGCTTTCTTCAGGAGAGAATTTGGAGAGCAGGTAGACATTACTGTTGCTCACCTTGCATATCCTCGTGTTATTCCTTGCATAAGTGAGGAAACGGATAGCCTTCTCGAAACTTGTATCAATGGTATTTTGCTACCTGAGCCTGGTGCTTCAGTCTAAATGTCATGGTTGTCTCTGCTGCTCACACCCTGACTCGAATGTATGTGGAGCAAGGTGGGTGACCCTTCCGGGTCAATACTAGCATGAGGAGGGGGAGGGTTGGTGTAGTATTAAACTTTGCCCAAAGAGGCATACCGCTTTGTCCACTACAGAAATATGTATGGGGTGGAGTTTGAAGGTTGGGCACCTCTTCTGGAACTCTTTTGGACAGATGGATAGCAGAGCCCTTACTTACATCCTAGAGATACAAAGTTTTTGTCAACAGCTTGAGGGAGGCTTTGAGGTTGGCCTGGTATGGAAACACTAATCTGTGGCAACTGCACTGCACCTATCTCAAGGCAGCTTTACCAAAAGACCTGTTGATGTAAAATACAGAAATCGAAGAGCATGTGTATGTCAGTCGCAGAGAACTGAACTAGAGCCTTTAGTTTCTAAATACGTCCATCTTATGAGGTTTCACAGGAAGCCTGTGTACAGATATTATTGCCGTGTTTTCCTGGAAGCACTTGTATAGCCTGTCAATGCCTTTGATCATCTATTCCCATCTCTCCAGTACAGATGTCTATCAAACGTGGTGCCTAGTACAAACTTCTGGAGTTTGCATGCAGACTGCCGGCAAGTATAATAGAAATCCGAGACCCAGCTTAGTGAAAGAAAAGAGATTGTATTTTTCATGTGGGATTGATGCACACTCCAGTGCTGTAGCAGACCCCAGCACTCCTTTTCATTTGCCACATTCTCTTTTCCACTCTCTCCTCCCCTCATATCACTCAGGCCTGCCCTTCTCACCACGTAACTGAGCACTGAACGGCATTTTTCTGAAAATACAGCTTCTGTACCTCTCCTTTTCCTCCCAGCTTGGGTCATCCCACTAGTGGTATTAGTCTTTGTTCTTGAGAAAAGGAAGCCCTTGGAGGGTGGAGAAGGGACAGATGCAGCTGTGGTTTTGTCCTCTGCAGTGCAAACAAAAGGTGTTTGGAGATTCGTACGCAGCTCTCTGTCTGCAATGACTGCAGCACCTTGGAGGTAGGTCGGTGGCTAAAAACCAGCACAACCTTCTGCCGTGCTCTTGCCTGCCTGAACGCAGTGCAGGAAGCCTGAATCGCCCTGAACTGAGGCGCCTGTTACTCTTGCTAACAGAGGCACTGTACTAATACAGAAAAGTCAATATAAACGGTGAAGGGCTCCTAATGTATTTGGCCTCCTGGAAGAGGGAAGATATTTTGTTACAAGGTGCACAATACAGCTTGGTTAAGCAACGTATGTGAGCCAAGAGGCCTGGGACAGGTGATCTTGTAGGTGTCTGAGAAACCCAGCGAGCCTGAATGTGGCCATCTGCGTAGGCATGAATCAAGTTCACCTGGTTCACTGAATGTGAATCAGGATTGAGACATGACTACTAAAAGCAACAGATGTATCATAAGATACCAAAGCCAAAGTACAAAAAGTATTTGAACATTGCTATGGTTCTGTTGACACAAGAAAATACCTTTGTGCTCTACTGAATCCACGCTATTCCACAATTGGAGGCAGAATTGAAAGCCATAGATTTACAAGATCAGTATCTGATGTCCTTGGTCCTGTTGAGCTGCTATTTTGTTGGCGTTGCCCAGTAAAATATTTACCTTCTGGAAAAAAATGTGTTTTCATTTCTTGCCTAAAATACTGAATTTCCATGAGATGGGCTATATGTTTGGAAATAATCAGAAAAACACTAAATAGGTAAAGAGACAGAGCACTCTGAAATACCTGACTTGGAAACAGGTTACAGGAGTTGCTTGTAAACTGGAATCTGGGTGTGATTCTCACATGCACACTGCTTTTGTGTTTAAAGCAATACCAGATCACACAGGTATTCACCTGTGTCCTGTAGATATGCACAATAAAAACAGCTTGAGAAGTATTTTTCTTATTTTACCCTGACAGCTGCATCTGGGCGACGAGTTTAACAATGTGCTCTTCAAGTTCATGGCCTTTAAACGCTCACTGTGAATATCGAAGATGGAAGAATGTTTTTACACTTTATAATGAGGAATATTATATAGAGCATTTTAGTCTCTAAATACGTTGTCTAGTCAATACTGACCGCTGCTTATTTTCACTTTACTCTGAGAAACCAAGGCAAAAATAGCCTGTGTAATTTGCTCTCTGAGCTGCCTTGGATCTTCATGCTAGCATAAGGGACAAATTTCAGTCTTACAAACAGAAGTCCGTATTACTACATTTTATATTTAAGCTTATATTTTAGCTCTGAACTAAATGGCTTGAATGCTTCTCTGACCAGAACTGAATAATTCTTTGCTTGATTTTTTTTTTTCCCATGCTTATGGCAAAGCAGATATGATTACTAATGAAGTCTCCACAATGGTTTGGTGACATCTATACTTAACAAAAAAGACATTGCATATGAAGACATTCTAGGATCAGTAAACAAAAGAAGAATAGCTAGACTAATTCAAGTGGTTTATACTGTTGAAATACCTTGTAAGATACGAGAATCTCCAGTGGGCATAGGAGTGAACTGAGATCACTCTCGAGCATGATCTCTCCCCATTCCTAGCAAACAGTGGTTACAGTCTGAATTCAAGCCTGAAAAGTCTTGAACAGAACCAAAAACACAGGAGTTAAATACTTCAACCTTGCAAAACCTCCTAAATTTAAAAGAGAAAGTTAATGTTCATACTCCATAAGAAATAATACAATTTTAAAATTGGGCTGCATTACAGCTTATTTTTCACAGGATACATAGGATGGAGTTGATGTGGGGTGGGGTGGGAAGGAGGTAAAGGAATAGCTCTGGCAACGCTTTTAAGTTCTTTTATCTCCTAATAACAAGGTTATGTAGATGACCTAATGAATAAAAACAAAGACTGTTTTATGGAGACAAGGTCCCCGTGAATTCAATACAAGACAGGCATGCCTTTGGCCATGAACTGTGATTGACATTTGAGCCTGGGTGATAGGATCACTTTTGACAAAGAAGAGCTCGTGTTCAGAAAAGATGTGAAGAACTTGGATGGAAACCTGCTTACTGGGCAGGAAGCCATGTGCAAGAGGGGAATAATTTCCAGCTTGATTATTTGCCAATAAATGTTAAACTCTGTAACACAAGGTTATTGCCTGTCCAGCAGTTTCTTAGCAATATTAGAAGTTCACTTACCCCTTTCCCTTTCTCTGTTATAAACTTACTTTCAGCCAAAGAGAGGATCTAAACCATATCAAACATTACACTGGGAACAGTTCACACTCTCATACTCCAGACAGAAGAAACCCTGATTCTGATTTCAGGAGGAACATCAGTCCTAGTATGCTCTCAAAACCCATGGGACTATCAATGTCAACCCTAAGTAGAGCATGCAAAATTAAAGGCTAAATGTATCAGGGAGGTCTAGTCTGGGTTTTATCTGGTATGCAAAGGATGAGAGCATGAAACCAAATAGGCAAAATTAGCAATAAATTAGCTAGTCCAAAGATCTTTCATCTTCTTTCATTATGACTGTGTGTGTTTTATCAGGCCTTTGTACATACTACCAAGATCAAAGGTAGGCCCTTCCTAAGCACGGTTCGGTCGTGGCTCTGAATAGCCTGGTGCAATAATCTACTTCTTGTCATTGCCAATAGAGTGAACCAAGAGAGAGACTGACATTTGAAGACTAAAGTTTGGGGCTTTTGTTATGAATACTGTGCCCAAAATGCAGATAAAGTCCTATTTTGAGAAGGCAGCTCTTGCCACTTAGGTCTAGAAGGGAGGGACTTTTCTAGTCTCTAGTTTATCTCTGATGATTGCTGTCCATTCTAAGGATAAAAAAGGAGCATACCAGAAATTGTGACTCTTGCCAACATCTCAGGCAGTTGAGCATTGTAAGTGATAATTACGCTCCTGGCAACAGGTTAGGCCAGATGTTCAGGAGCAGCTGCTGTCGACCTGTTGGCAAAGTTAGTTGTTTCATGGTATGATGGAGTGATTCTTGGCAACTTTCTAGGGAAAGAGGGCATAAAATTGAGGGGAAATTGCATTGAATATAAGGTGCAACAATATGCCATGATGATAGAAATGTACCTCAGTAGGGGAGAATGGAGAATCTTGAAAATGATGGCAGCTCTGCAGAGGGTAGAAAAATACCTCCTGGGCACCATTAGTCAGGGATTTCTGCTCGTCAAAAAGGGCCATTAGGAGTGGCATCTGGATCTGTTTCAAATAGTCTAGCTCTGGATTGTGGGAATATGACCTAGAGGGTTTTCTTCCATCGCAGGTACTCAAAATTCAGGCACTCGGGATTTTTTGCTAGCAGGTTTTGTAAGGAAAGGAAATACAAGCTTACAGTGGAAGGTCACAGGTACGTTACCACTGGCATGCTGATAATCTTCGGTCTAACATTTCTTGAACCCTTGTGTACTTGTGTAATTCCTCTGACTCTCCTTCATAAACAGCCCAGAAGGCATCTTGGCGATTGTGGGAGCAGTTGCAAGGATGAGCATTTGCTACCACAATGAGGATTTTATGCGTTTCCCGTAGATAAGTGGACCGTGCAGGGAAATGTTTTGAAGGAGCTTTAGTCCTCTGTTCTATCTAATGGATTCAGAAGCCAGTTTTAAAAACTTGTCTTTATGGATACGAAAATGTAATGAGTTTTTGTTTCCTTTGCATTTTGTGCTGTGCTTGCAAATATTCTGAATGGGATGGCTTTGCATCTGTAAGTATGCTCAAACAGGCCACGTTGTCTTAATTGTACACTTGCACAGATAATTCAGTCTCCAGACCAGAGTTCATTTGTGTTTTGTCATCCCTGAGAAGGGTAAACAATTCGCTCTGTTCATGAAACGCATCTTTTCTGTGGAGTCTATAGGAAAACTGAATAGCACAGAGAAGAAAAAAATATGCATTTATGTGTTTTTTACAAACATAAAACTGAAAGTGGACAAGCTTTACATACTGTGCGGCGTATCTATAACTAAATTCAACATAAGTTACTTTAGGTATGTCTGAGATTCACGTAGCTGAATTGTCAGCGTTTATATATGCAAAACGCTCGATACCAGGCACCTGCCTTCAAAGCCCAATGTTGACCCAACTGTGTGCCATCGTGACCGAGACGGTTTTCTCACCCTGGGAAGTTTTAAATTCCAGCACCCAGAACCTATAGTCGTGACGTTTTCACTCCAAGTACCTTCCAATGAGATCCCAAGTCTCAGCCTTTGGTATTCATGCACATGTTTGCACATGAACGAGCTTACATAAAGAGGCATTTGTGTGCTTCATTGCTTCACTTTTCTTAGGTAAATGCGTATGAGAAAATATGCGTGCTTCTAGGAAGAGCCCATTAAAAACTTCTTGTCGGGGCTAAACTGTTTCGGGGATCCTAGGGGGATGACAGCCTTAGTTTGCCGCCCTTCAGAAGACTATTGCTAAAGGGCAGCTGCGTAGAAAAGAATAAGGATGTTTTACCTGTTGCTTACTGGAGAAGCATGAAGAAAGCTCAGCTTTTCGACTGAGTGTTGCACAGTTGTTTTAATGAAGAAACATATGGCACGCTACTTGGCACTGCTCTAGATGTTCTTTTCTGCTTATGCAGCCCAGAGGACTTAGTCTGTTTATGGTTTGGGTTTTTTTGTAGTTTTTCTAAGTGTAACCGTTGTCTAACCATTGGGGAGACTTTGTCTGTGATCAAATCTGCTGATGTTAGTGTTTCCTTTAGGAACTAATAAGAACACCTCAAGAAAAAAATGTTTTTATATTGAGGAAAGATTGTAGGGTAGAGCAAGATATACATAAATTATTGCCGTGCATTTCCCTGGAACAAGTATGAAGGGTGGATGGGTGAGAACATGTAACAAAAAGCTCCAAGAATAAATTAGATAATATTGTGATGTTCCTCTTTTATTGTTGTTGTCAAACTATATTGCTCTGTTTCATAACATTTTTGCGGTAAGCTCTACTCCCCCAAAAGTAACTAACTCTGGGATGTGTAAACCCTTCTTCAGGTCTGAGATCTTACCTAAAATATGTGTGTGGGAACATGTGGAGTTTTTCTCCCCAGTTATGTCTATTAAACTGTCTAGCCCTATATATTTCCTGCTTCACGAATACTCTGCCCTTAAACCCATCCTTTTAGAACCGAAGCAATTGAGAGAAGAGAAGGTAGTTTCGGAGTTTCAGTGTTTACTTTTCTATTTCTACATATGTGCCCTTCACGATCACTGTAGCATTTCTTGACAACTTTAAAACTTTTACTGAACAACAGTTGTAGGTCAGAATCGTAGAGTAATACAGCATCCCTTATTTCTTGCTTTCCTAAGGCTATTAACAACTTAAAGTTCAGGATAGTTTTAAGGTCCCCGTCTTATGTTTAGATCTGTGAAATAGGCTCCCATTCTTTCGTGTGTTTCTGTTGAATCCAGAAGGTCTCCACGCTGAGATCAGACTGCACTATCTGAGGACATGGGAGAGAAGAGCAAATGAGCTGGGAAGGGTTAAGCATGAAAAGTAACCATAACAATAATGTGACCTTTCCTGTTGGTGGGCTGTAGACTCATTTGTTCTGCAAATGGTTTTGCTTGTCCAAGCAATGTATGGTTGTTAGTTTTGAAATGGAATTGAGGCACATTACTTAGTTTTGTTTGTCTTTGCTCACTTTGTGCAGCTGAATTTCCTTTAGAATGATATGGTGGTTCCTCCAGAGTATTTAAAAAACTGCAAGAATAGCAGCTGGGCTGGGAGATGGTGAAGGAACATCTGCAAGACCTACAGCTCTAGCTGAAATTCAGCATTGTAGCTTGACAGGGGCAGGTCTGTTAGCTTGCTATGAGAGGGGTCTGCTAACTGCCCTGGATCTCATTGTGTCCAGGGTGGTCAGCAAGTCATGCTGTGGTTTATATTAATATGGATTATTATTAAATTAATATGCATGCTTGTGGACTCACTTCTGACACTATTTATGATTCGAATTTGGGAGCTTAGCTATAGTGACACAAATGCCAAAGACAAAAAGTGTTTCTCCATCAAATAGGAAGAATGCTACACCCTGCCCTTGGGAATGCAGGGGAAAAGGGTTGTCATGAAGCTGTGATGCTTCTGTGTCTAGTTAGGAAATGCTCTGATCAGCAGGCCTATTGATGATCATGTGTGAAATGCTGGTTTTGTTGATGCAAGGAAAGATGGGCTGGGCATGAAGAGGTGACCAGAAATTGCCTTGAGGATTTGTATGTAATGCTGATGTAACGCATTGCTAAGGCAAAAAGAAGTGCACAGCAGTAGTGCGAAATCAGTGGTGGTAAGTGCTTTGAGGTAGAGGCTGATTTTTAAATACATCCTCTACATTGTCATCCTGTGACTAAAATTCCTCTTTCTTGCTTCCTATTATTTATGCCTGTGGAAATTTCTGTAGAGCCACAAATGGCTTCAAAGTTCCATCCTCATAGGTCGTTTGACAACCAGCAGGGAGAGAAAATGCCTGCACAAGAGAGCTTCAAATCTAAATGGACCAGTGAGGCAAGGAAGAAAGGGGTGCTACCCCCATCCTCCTTCCACACCTTTGGTTCCTCTCTGTGTGCCTACAGAGCCTCCTTCCTTCCTGTGGTCAGCAGTTGGGAACCTGCTGTCCCCTGTGCAACACATCCTCTAAATTTCCAAATGTACCATCAAGTCTAACCTTCCGGACTTTCCTGAGCATCCTCCGAAGTTCTGCAGACCTCTGGTGCTAAAATGAAGCAAAAGCTGCCATTGGGGGTTGGTTGGCATGGTCTCCATTTCTTAGTCCTCCTGCTGAAATTGATGCTCCTGCCTCTTGCCCCGGTGCCCTTTGGCGCACCCAGCAGGCTCTTGTGGCTGCAGAGGGGGAAGGCGAGTCCCCGTGGCTTCCTGGGCCATGGGCTTTCTAAGGAGGAGGTGCAGTGTTGTGACGGGGGTGCTGTTGTTTGTTTCTCTGCTCTTTCCGTGCTGCGTTTTGGCCCTCCCTCCTGTGCCAGTGTGTGCCGGTCCCCCCTGGCCGGAGGAGTGCCCAGCTGGGCTGTGCAGCTGGCACGGCGGGGGCAGGAGGCGAGGGCAGCCCCCATGCCAGCTGCACCCTCACACAAGAAGGCCTCCAAAGGCTGTTTCCACATCTGCCGGAGAGGCGACGTGTCTGCCGATTTACCAGTTGCGTGTGGCTTGTTGCCCTTACAGCTGCACGAAGGCGGTGGGACTCTGTCCCGTCCTCCCCCCCGTGCCCTCCACGGGAGGATGAGTGTGCCCGGGGGATGCTCACGAGGTGGTGACTATCTCCCAGCTCCGCCAAGTGCGGGAGCTGCAGCCGGCAGCACAGAGGGGGCATTCTTCAGGTCGGGGCACGCGTCTCCGGAGGGGCAAAACACAGATTGCACCAAAAACAAGAGAGAAGTCGGGAGGTGTAGTAGGATGGCAAAGGCTGTGCTCTCTTGCTTTGAGGAGCGCCATCATCCTTTTCCATTGCTCCTCCTGTATCTCTGGTGACTCTAAATGATATTCCGTCTTCCACCTTTAAACTTGCTTGAACGTGTGTAGCCATGTCACCTGCTTTTCACCCACACACTCTAGTTTGTGAGCTTCCCCTTGCAGTACTCCCAGTGACACAACTTACCTCTCTTTTGGCAGAAAGTAGTTTGTCTTAGGGAGTATTTGTTAAATGTGATACAGTCTTGAATTAACATCTGACATAAGCGTTGCTGAAAGAAAATGGATCCCACCTATTGTGCAGCGGGTATAATGGGGCTTCTTAAACAGCACGGTTTGGGAATAACCCAATTCCTTAATTAACTCTCTCTTTGTATGCCAAAACCAAGCTGCTCAGGCAGTTTTATTCTTTTTCTCATGTCTGGGAGGCAGTACAGTGTTTAAAGACTTCAGTAAAGCTACATGTCGATTTTTAATTACACCTGTGTCTTGAGGCTGATTGTGGGGGATTGCTGTCTGCCATTAGTCATCTTGTTTAAGCTTACTAACCAGTTTGTTGTCAAAAATATCTCTGTTTTGGAAGAAATCTGACACCTTTTTGCTCTATTTCTTTAACAGATTAGTTTGCTTTCCCTCGGCTCCTGTGCAAAGGGAGTCTGCCACCCTGGAACCAAGCTCCCGTTTGAAATAACTAGCATATACCTATGAAGTATTCATGAAAGGATTCAGGCTTTTTGTTTGTTCTTTCATTATTCCTAATTAAACATCAGAGGATCGCTCGAGATAGTTGGAAGCTAAAATGCCTTTTCTGTGCAGAACTCTTCAGATCTATCAGCTCTCAGTTATTTACCTGCCGCGGTACTGCTGAGGAGTGGCTCGGGTTTGTCTCCTGCGAAGGACAAAAACAAAAGCACTTTCAAATATCTGGGTTTTGTGGGTGGATATAGGCACTGGCTAATAGTCCTGCACATGTGCTGTGGTGGTAGCCATCAGGCTGGTCCTGTGACCCTCTGTGTGCTCTGCCCTGGTGCTCCCACACCTGTCTCCGCAGCCAGGCCCAGGCTCCATCTGATATGGAAGGTGCCGCTGTGCTGTGGGTGTCTTTGCTCCAGGAGTGGGAAAGGGGAGGAGGTGAACAGCCGCCTTCTGTCTTCTCACTGGTGACGCTCCTCCTTTCCCCTAGGAAAGTGCTGAAGGTTAACCAGGCAGCGCCCACATGGAGGTAGTGTTGGCCCCCGCTGTGGCATGATAAATCTCCACCCCATCTCCATGGACTGGTTGGGGACAGGAGGTTTAGTGACTTGGTACTTCTAATCCTCTAAAGCCCCACTGACTCGCAACTCCGGGTGTTACAGGTGACATGTGAAGGACTTAAAGCTTCTGTTGTAGCCTGGGATGTATTGTAGCAGGAGCGTATTTCTCATGTTTGGCTTATGGGTTTAGGAGGAAACAGATTGCCTGGATTTTGTCTATAGATGCATTTTTCTTTGAATAGGAGCCATCCTTCTCCCGCATTTAAGCCATGGCACGGTGCTTGTTGTGGTATCATCCTGCTAAAGTCTAAAAAGATAAGCTTGCTCCCTCCCCATCTCCATGCCCTTTTACAGGTATATCCAAGTATCTTTTAGACAACTCTGAACCGTGGTTGAACCTTGTGTATTCATACTGAGCAAGTCTAGTGACACCCATAGTAACCTTGATGGTAAAGCCAGAGTGCTCTGTGGGCTCCTGACTCTGCAATGTACTTGTCACTCGTTCAACAGATGGTCTGGGCTGCTACTTCGGGTGTTCAGAGGATCAGAAACAAGCCTTTCTCTGATTACTGTTACATACTGTGACTACTGTTTGCTTTCCAAAGCAAGGGTGGGATGGGGAATTATATGTGATATTAAAAAAAAAAACCAAACCAAATAACAAACCCAAAACCTCAAGAATGAGCAAATTCAAGCCTGGAAAGTTTTGCGATTACGATTTCAAGTTTATCAGAGTTGTGTGGGGGTTGACAGCGTTGCCTTTTGTGGCACTGTCCTGTAATTGCATGTATTCCCTTGTAAGTCTCTTTGTGTGTCTCTCTGTACTCCTATTGACTCATGACAAAAAGCTCCGAGGAGCACCGGTGGGTTTGTATTGCAGCCTAGGACAGCTCTGTAATGAATCCCCAAGTGGGAATTTCCAT
This sequence comes from Burhinus bistriatus, assembly GCA_013397275.1. Taxonomy (NCBI): domain Eukaryota; kingdom Metazoa; phylum Chordata; class Aves; order Charadriiformes; family Burhinidae; genus Burhinus; species Burhinus bistriatus. Next base: position 188,246 of record VYXH01000117.1, on the reverse strand, counting down.
CTCCAGTTCTAGCTTCTGCCTCCTGCTGTGGATTAGCTGTGTACATGTGGCTCACGGTTGAGGTGGGTTAACGTGCCAGGAAGCTCCCAGTCCCCACCCAGGTCCTAGAAACGTTGTACCTGGGCGCTGGGGGGAATCTGTGCCTTCATGCGGGAGCGTGGTCAGCACCGCACAAACTCCCCACTGCCTGCAGACAGGCATTTGCTTACTGGACCGTCTTAAGCCACTGATTTGGAACATATGGAACACATTTGTGACCCTACCAAAGCAGTTAATAAGTTTTTATTTTCATTTAAGCATGCTCACAAAGTGGAAGGCATTGTGATGACTCCCTTACATCAATATACAGCCCGAGCTCCTGTAAATTACAGGGGATGTTGTAATAACATGGCTTTCTGCCTTTAAGGTTTAGCAGAAAAATTCCCTACTGCTATTTTTTTTGCTATTACTTGCAAACAGGAATTGAATAAGCAAAGAAAGACCTTTATAACTGTGGTTTCAGAGGCTGTTCAGCTTGAAACAAAGGGATTTCTTCACATTCAACCTCATTAGTCTGATTAGTGGACTTGTAAAATGAAGCATGAAAATGAAACATGACATAGACACGAATTGATTGTACTAAAATCTACACAAACTGCTGCTTGGAAATGAAAGGATGACAGCCATCTTCTCTGAGCTGTTTAAAAAGTTACGGTTTCAAAGTAGCTCACTTTTAGAGCCTGTAAATTACATTGCTGTAGCTGCTAAGGGGAGACACTAAGAAGCTAAAAAATCCAAATAAGTCAGTCAGGTGATTTTTTTTTTTTTTTAATAGAGCAGAAAAATCTGAAGGTGTAACAAATTATCACTAGAAAGAAACCTTGGGCAGGAACACATTGTGACTCGGTAGAAATAGATGATAGCCTACTTGTTTCCATTTTTAAAATGGAGAGAATAGTCAGCATTGTTTTTTAAAATGCCTCTTTGTACCCTGCTGACTTCTGTCGTCAGAAGCACTCTGTCCTGTTTCCTTGGTTATTGTAAAAATACCTGTTCGGTTGGACCTTGACTGGAGACCCTGAGGGAGAGCAGGTTTACTCTTTTAGCACTAGTTCAGTTACTGGCAGTGTGTGGTGCAGGTGCAACACTGTCTCTTACGTCTAGCATTACCCGTAGAGCTACAACATATCATCTTTACAATTCGGTTTTGAATGCCTAGTTTTCTCAATAGAGCTTAGTCCCACAAGCCTGTATCTCTTTGGGTATGGACTGATTTACTTCTACGTATGTCTCATAGTGTCAAACCAGGCCTGTCCACCTGCAGTGGGTGCTGCACGTGACTGCGTGGCTGACCACGTCCTTTTTCTTCTGTAGCTCACTTTTTAAAAAATAATAAAAAAATTGAATGTACATTTCAGTGCTGCTGCAATGCTACTTTCAAAGATGACTCATGGTGGTACAGATAAGATCCCAGAACTCCTTTTGCAATTGTGTGGTCTGCATTTCCAATAAGAGCATCTGGAAAAGGGTTTCTAAATGCTGTTGGATGTTGTGAAAAGGCGAGATGGAGATATTCACTCAGCAGAAGAACTCAGCATCTTGGTAGTTAGGAGAGGAAGGGTACAGCTTGGGGGGGGGCAGCAAATTGGGGAAGTATCTGATTGCTGTGAAATGAGCTGTTGTGAGTGAGGGCTGCTGAGCACAAGTGTGCTTGAGGGACCCTGCAGTGCTGGTTTTGGTCCTGGCAAGCTGCTGCCTTTATGGTTTGGCTTGCTGGGAAGAGCAGGGTAGGACACTAGCATAGTGGGTTCACTGTACTTGTTGCCCTTCAGGCAGTGAAGCTTGGGGATCTAGCGTGGAAGTGGAAAGTATGGTTTTTGGAAAGCTTCCTGGGGCAGTTTCCTATTAAGCAGCTTTTGCCATGTGTGATCACAGAATGGTGGGGGTTGGAAGGGACCTTCAGAGATTGTCTAGTCCAACCCCTCTGCCAAAGCAGGTTCACCTAGAGCAGGTTGGACAGGACTGCATCCAGGCGGGTTTTGAATATCTCCAGGGAAGGAGCCTCCACAGCCTCTCTGTGCAGCCTGTTCCAGTGCTCTGCCACCCTCAAAGTAAAGAAATCTTTCCTCGTGTTGAGAAGGAATTTCCTGTGTTCCAGTTTGTGCCCCTTGTCCCTTGTCCTGTCGCTGGGCACCACTGAAAAGAGTCTGGCCCCAGATGTCGCTCTGTAATGCACATCCATAAAGTATTTCCATGAACTGTGGAAGTAATGCCTTGCCAGACTTATTTACCCTCTTGCTCCTTGGATTGTGCGTTATCTATGTTAAACCTAAGTAAATGGGTTTCATATAGGTGACCTATGTTGGGGACAGCACGTGAAATGAACAGCCTGTTCAGCCCCTGCTCTTCTGGCCTGCATCTTAAGGAACAGCAGTGCGTGCTGGGCACAGCCGCAGCATGTCCTGCAGCACGCTGGGCGCTCCCGTGTTGGGGTCAGGAGTGCCCTATGGAGAGCACGAGTTCCTGCCGTAGGCTGCAGAAGACCTGATTTTCAGGGGCTTGGAAATGGTCACCCCTCAGCAACTGGTCTGTATTGTAGGCTTTGCAGACATGTGGGATTTCTTTCCTTGGCAAGATCAGGACATGATTTTGCCTATAGGAATCGAGATAGTCTTTGAGAGATTTCCATGGAAAGGAAGTGTGATGTGGGGAAAAGGGAAGGGGAGGAAGGAGGATCGCTTCTTTCTGTTGTCTTGGAAATGTCCTGGGGAATGGCTCAGCAGGAGACAGGGGGAGCATTTCCTCCCGTACCGGGTGGCTTGCTTGGGATCGACTCTAAACATACCCACCAGGGAAAGCATTCTCCTGGTAGGTTTTGAGGAGGGACCCGCTTTGAGCAAGTTTCAGGACACGTCTTTAGAGTATGCCCAGCACGGCAGTCTGCTGTTCAGAGGCACCTGTTGTAGTTCTTGAGCACTGAGCCCAGGCACTTTTCACCCTGTTTACAATTTTCAGCACAGGTTTGTGGAACATGTGTGCTGAATAGGACAGAAAAACTCCTGGATGAACAAAATCTTATTTAGATCTCTGTGTGTGCGTGTGTTACTAATACAAAACCACCGCGCAAACAAACCCTGCCCAGCAGGGACTGTGTTGCAGAAAGAATGAGAGCACTGTTTCCTTGAACGTTCCCTGTCTTTCCAATGAACTTAAATGAGTTCCAGGTATTTCATTGGTTCGTGGTTCCTCTGCTGGTTATGCAGATGAGTACTTTAGTGACTTTCATTTTTTTCTGAAGATGCTTTTTTCTTGGTTTTGCATGGGGAGGATGTGTAAGGGAGGAGGTTCGAGAAGTCACTCTAAAAATGAAAGCACAAGTTAAAGTGTCTATTCAGTATATTAAGACATAATTGATGGTTGCAAAAGGCAGGGTTTTGTCTCTGCTTTTCAGAGTGCTCGGGTGGCTTTGCACAGACTTTGCTTGCTGTGGATCCGGGGAAGGCAGAACGTGGTGCTAAATAAGAGCAAAACCAGTTCAAGGTGTTGCATATCACTGAACAGAATCTTTTCTGCAGAACAAAGGTTTTGAGAGGGGAAGAGGAAGGTTGACCAAAAATTAAAATATTCAGCATTGGTGTCTCCTTTATCTTTGAGATCTGCGGTGATCAGACTGGCCCTAAAAGAGATGTTACTGTGCACTCCAAAAACTGACTAAAGTTTAAACAAATTGAAGTTGTGAACCACAAGCTGTGTTAAAAGGTGTAAATATGCTTAAAAAATACGAGCGTCTCTGTAGTTGGGCAAAGCACAGAAAAGCCCATCTTGATGTTTACAGTTAAAATAATGGAGAGTAACCGGCTTCCCCAGTAAGCTTCCATCGGTTTGCTTTCTGTTAACTCTGCTTTGGGGGCTGCAGTTAAGGACAGCGCGATCTGTGTTAGTAGTAGGGTGATAGACACAATTAGTATTGCCTCCTCTTCCAGGAAAAAAGCCAATAGATGTCATGCGACGCATCTAAAAATGGATGGTGACGACATCCATTTTATGCTTCGTTTGATCCAGTGTCATACTGTTGCAGTGCTGCTGTGTGGAGGAGGGGCTGAATTAAAAAGATATATGACGAGCCTTATGATCAATACAAATATATGAGGCAAGTTTTGTGGTTTGCCGCTTAGAAGTTTGTGCAACTTCTGCTACAAAATAATGCCCGGGAGCTGTGGGCTTTGGTCTGGGTTTTTGGCAGTTGTGGGGTTTTTGCTGGATTTGTGCTTTCTCCTTCCATCTCAGATTTGGCCTTTACCAAATCTTGAGGAAAAGAGAGCAAGACTCAAGCTGCTGCTGGGGTTTTTTTTCCACTAGAGAATCTAAAATAAAATTCAGTTGCATAATCAGTTGTAAGTGGGAAAACACGTCCCTGTTGGTGTTTTTAGAAAGAGCTCTATTCTGGAAAGCTCTGCTGAGTGGCATTGTGATCACTTTAGTTTCTCCAGCGGACTTACGAGTGGGCTTTAGTTTGCCTGCCAGGAGTGTTAACCTTTGATTTTTCCAAACTTAAGGGTTATAACTGGATAGAGAGATCCCTGTGGGTCACTCTCCTCCAGGGCATCCTGGTGTTCTCCAAGTTCTGAACAGCCAAGCTCTGGGGTGAGTGCACAAGGATTGCCCAGGGCTGAAATACCAAGGGATACAGCTGGACTTGGAAATCACACCCTGTGTGAGCTTGTTGGTGTCTGTCAAGCACATAGCAGCATCTGGAAGGGCTCTGACAAGTTTATGTGCCTGTTATTATCTCAGGCTTAAATTTTGTCCTGAACACAAAATTATTGGTATGGGGAGAAGGTTTGGGGAACCACAAATATGGATTCTCTTCCTGCTAGTGCTAGCTCTATGGCGCTGATAGGACTAAAAGAGTAAAACCATACTGCTCCTCTTACAGCTGGGAAATTGTTCTGGCTTTACAGAGTTCAGCCATCTGGCTAAATTGCCCAACTCCGCTCTCATCTCCAAAACTGCCGGAGAAACTATATGTACTTCTGAAATTTGTTAGGATTTTGCTCGAAGCACAGTGTCAAGGGGATCGTGAAGGAGATGCTGTCTGTGAGCCAGCAGAACCTTTTTCGTCCATAGCCCACCATCGCTTGCTTGAGTAGCGAACGGAAACAGCCATCTAATAGCTGAGGAAGATGTCTGAAATGCCCAGTGGCGAGAGCAGAAATAGGGTTTGGCCATTTTCAACATAAGCTCAGATCACGAACCACAGAAACAGACAGTTCGGGCAAAAAGGGCCGGGTATCTGGCTGATAGTCGTATCAAACAGACAGCCAAGGCAATGACATGACCAGAGAGAACCTATACTGGAAGTGCCTGAATCAGTGCTAAAAACTGCTGCCTGCAATGAGAGGCATGTAGAGATGGGGCAGGTTGGAGCAGGCTTGTCAGGAGGGGGAAGGTGAGCTGGGGAAGGGGAAGACGGCATGAGGCAGAAACCAGAACGATGAAACCACAAACCTAGGTAAGGTCTGGGAGCTAGCGGGAGAAATGCGATTGAGGGTAGAGGAAAGGCCAGGAATCAAGACCAAGCAGTAAAAGTTGCTTGCTGCAGCCAAGAAACATGTTCCACTGTTGAGAGACTGGAGGACTTTCCATGTTTGATGGATGCACAAGCCATCAAGCTGCTGGTCCTGTGTTGCCGTGGCTTATCAAGAACCTTTGGTCTTTCTGGAACTACATGCTGGAAGGTGACGCTAATATGTCTGGAGGAGGCATCACTGTTGGTTTGCCTTTACCAGTGCTGTGGGGAGGCAGAACTTCAGTCAACTAGAGCTGTTGATACAAATCTCTTTCTCGCAAAACCCAGCCAGTGCCAGTCTTTCAAAGACGACTATCTTACAAATCATATATTTTAAAAAAGTATACCTGGGGTGGTTCGCTCTTGTTTTCTGCTGCTGGTGCCTTTGAGGATCTAGCTTGCCAGCTTTGTCTGTAATTCAAAGACCTAAACACAGACTTTTTGAGTGGGGAGTTTGGGGGGGTTGCTTATTTTTCTTTTTTTTTAATGAAGCTAAAGGGAGTTGGTTTTTTTGAGATGTGACCCAAGTCTAAGCAGTCCTTCCAGCCACTGCGGTTAAGGTGCAGCAATCTCCATAGCAGGTAGCACATGAGGGAGTGATGCAGCTGCTGTCGCCTTCAGCTGCCTCTTACTGTCCAGTGTCAAAGCCTTCTGTCAAAGTAGCTGGTGCCGGCTGGCTTGCAGGGAGTCTTTGCAAGCCAGGTTCATGCATGTACTTCTCTTCCCTAACTAAGATATCTTAAGCGCATTACTAACTGAGAGGCGTGATTGAAGAGATTTAACTAACTCCTTGATCACAGGAATTTAGACTTCTTCAAGAAAACTGTTCCATGTGAGACCTGAGGCACGTCACAAGCTGCCAAAACTGCAGGCTGGCTTTCAGACAAAAGAAATGCCAGTAATGCTTCCAAACTGAGTAGCTAAGGTTTTTCTCGCCCCCGTTTTGGTTTGGTTTTTTTTTTAAGCCATTTTTAATGTGAACACCCAAAAATGGGGTATATGCCAATTACTGGAGCATTCCTATGGTACTTCGTAGCTTCAGTTGACTAAGGAAAGCAACAACAGTGAACAGAGCCTGGAGAAGCAGGAACCCGTGCCTGCCTTCCCTGCGGGTGAGGGTGAGATGCCACGGCTCATGCACAGCCCCAGAAAACCGCAAGGCGGCTGTTGTGCTGTGCATTGGCTTGCGCAGAGGGAGCAGAATTGGGACATGTGACAGATTTTGTTGTCCTAAGAAAATATTAAGCCTTTTCTTTTTTCTTAGAAATTGTTTCTTCTTCTCTTGGGAAGCCTATAATAAGGGGGGGGGGGAAGAAATAAAATAATGCTGTTTATTTAAATATAGGTGAATATTTCCAGTTCTCCACTNNNNAATTTAGGTGAATATTTCCAGTTCCCCACTGTAGCTCTTAAAAAAAAAAAAAAAAAAAAAATGATGTCTGTGAATAGCTTCGTAAAGCTCCTCAGGGAGAAATAACAGAGGAAACCTTCACCACCTAGAGCTGGAGCAGTTGTGTTTGAGTGTTTTCCTGTTCTCTGCCTGCTGTTGCAAGTGTGGTGAATCACCTACTGCCTGCAGATCTCAGTACTGCTCAGGAGCTGGTGTCTCAACTGAAAAGGTAGTTGGACTTTGTTCCAAGTTATCTAGGCTTTTTTTGCGGTTTTATTAGTAGTCATAAAGATATATATATATATGAACACACACCCCCCCCCACCAGGAGGTTGAGAATTTCCTATAGTGTTTAGTTGTAACCATTTAGTTGATAACCAGTGTGAATCTTACCTGCATGAAATCTATGGCCTAGCGAAGAACATGGGCTTGATCATTTTAAAAAAGATAGACTTGAAAATCAGCCAGAGACTGAGACCAGCCCCAGTCAGGAGTGTTTGGCAAAACTGCCTGGTTTTCAGGAGAACATAGTAAGTGTAGGACAACCTAGTTGTGATTAGGTCTGTCCATGCTGTTGGAGATGCAAGCTCTGATGCCAAGAAATGGTGCTTTTACAGAGAGTGTACACTTAATTTTAAGCAATTCTGCTGGCCTGCTGGTGGGGGTGGGGCGGGTCCGGGAATCAGCGTTTCTAAAAAGCTGTAATAAACTCCTCTTCAGCAGCACAAAGCTCAGCTATTGTGTAATCTAGGTATTACGGGTCTGGGCAGGATTTAGTTCTTTTGGGTAGATAAATTGCAACGTCAGAGCGAAGCTATCCAGGACATTCATATGCATAAAGGAAAAAGCCACTAAAACTCACTAATGTGAAAAGTGTTTAGCTGTAGTAGAAAGGCGGGGGTGGTGGTGGTGGGAGCTGAAGGCACGACTAGTGTATTGCTTAAGCTATTTGAATATGGGAGTAGTGAATGCTTGATGCTCTTCAGACTGAGTGGGATACCCCAAAAACCAGTGCCTCGCACCACCATTTACAGTGGCAGTCAGTGATTGAAACCTTTAAAAGACAGAAATTGATCTGAACAGGTTAAGCTCTACTTAAGAGATATTGAGGGGGTTAATAAAAAAAAAAAAAAGCCAGGTGGATAAGGATCAGACGTGCTGCCTTAGTCTTTGTCCAAGTGCCCTGAAGATGAATGGGACACTTTAAAAGGGAGGGTATCAGGCATGCCACCAGTCGCCGGGCACTGCTGGGTGTTGTGTCATCACTGTTAATGGCAACAGATCTAGAAGCAAGGTGTTCCCTTCTACGCCCGCTGAGCATCCCATCTAGAAAAGGAGGCAATGATAGCCCATTTTTTTATGCAGATAATTCAGAAGATTCGCTGTTTGACAAGCTCAAGGCAGTGTGTGTGCCAAAGGCAGGCAGCAGAGGGGTCGAGCACCCCCAGCTTCCACACCATCCAGTCTGAATTTAAATGCGTGTTTTGAAATGAATTTCTTAATGTGTCTGTCCTCCTACAGCATGATCAGTGTTATCACACAGGCAAAACTGGCAATTTCTATACGGAAAAGGATTGGCATGTTGAACAGCAGCATTGGGAAAAAGGCCTGGGTGGGCGAAGCGGAGGCTCGGCTGGGGGAAGCCCGTTATTGGTGTCAGTATTGTCAGTACTGCGAGAATATGATGGCTTATGTTACTGCCACAAAAACTGAAGTGGGCAACTGTGGCAATTCATGTCAACTTAATGTTCTTCCTTTTTTTTTTTGTTTTAAAGGGTAGCGTTACAAGAGGCACCCTTGGCTCCTCAGACAGAAACACACTTTTGAAATGGATGCAGCAGTCTAAACCATAGGATGTTTCTGGTCGGTCTGCAGGGCATTAATTCTCCATTTGGGGAAAGCTGGGTAAACTCTACCAAAAGTTGGTGGTATGGACGTTTGGCAGGCTTCTTCCCAGCTCTCCAATACGGGTAACTTTTGTTCTTTCATTCTTCAAAGATCAATGCAAACCTTTATTTTCTATAAATAATTTAATAAATACTTTTGTTTTACAATGATACAACAAATAACAAATTCATAGCAAATGAGTCACAAAGAATTTAGGATCAGTATACTTTAATAAGGTATCAGTGTCAAAATACATTTCCTTATCAAGTTAAAGTTCCCATACAGTTATAATATTGTCAATAAGAATTCAGCAATATAGATTACGAAATAATTATGATAAAAAGTATGATTAATATTAAGACATGGAATATTTTTTCAGAGTGTTTTAGTAAACTGTTAGGGTATAACATTTTTAATGCTGAAACTACACAAATAAGAAACAGAAGAGCAGTATTCAAGTGTCTTTAATCCTTGAAGCCTTTAAGTCCTCGCCACTGCAAATTTGTCAAATCTAGCTTGCCAATTTTCATCAGATTTTGATGCTTACAATATATTTTTTTCCACATGGTAATAACGTCACTTTAGGTACAGATTATTTTTGGTAATAGACTCTAGAAATATTGCCTACAATAGGGACTATCATCTGTCTTTACATTATGTACCAAAACCAAACGATCTTCAGCTTTTCTAAGCATGCGTGGTTAAGACTCGCTCAACACAGCGAACTCTGAAGTGCTCAATGAACCCAAGGCTCCCTCTCTGCAAGTGTCAGTGCATGATATAAAGCAAGTTTATAAACCAGGCTTCAGCAGAATCAGAAGTCTCAAAAGAAGCTATCTTTGTTCTAAGTTTCTGGGCCAGATTTTTACCTTCGGTACATTGCCATGGTTCCATTTTCTTCAATGAAGCTACGGTGATTTATACCAGTGGAGGAAACAAGATGATATATCCTAACATATATCTAGGTCTGTATGTATTTTAAAGTCAGAACTGCTCACTTGCCTTTTATTACTTTAATATTTTTGCTGTTTAAATATGGTGTAATTTAAACTTCCAAATCCCTTTGCCTTTGAAAGCATTCAAAGCCTTATTTTTTCAAATATGTGCATGATAACTAATGATAGTTGGAAAGGAGCTCTGAAAATGTCTGGCTGCCTTTTAATGACATTTCAGCTACTGATTAATGTAAGGCAAGTAAAAATGGTAGAGACCTGCCTGCCAGCTATTCATCTCACTACACAATCCTTAATTCTTTTTGTCTGCTTATAACTGAATTAGCCTAATATGCTGGGAAATTCTACTTTAACTTTCAGTTTTAATGATTCAATATTGCAATTATATTGCTAGCTAGCATATAAAATGAAAAAGGGTAGCATTAATCAGAGGTGTTAGTACTGGCCGCTGGTCAGATTCCTGAAATATCAGCAACACCATAACAAATACTACTAGTTCTAGCAGAAACAGCTCTGAAAGTTGTTGTGTCCTAGATAAAGCAAAAGTACCAAAAGATGATTAACAACTGACCCAGAGAGAGATTAAAAAAAAAAAAGAAAAAAAGAAAAAAGGAAATAACAAAGAACAAAAAAAGAAACCCCAACACAAATGAAAACGCAGGTCTAAATCCTCCACTGGGGTAAATCTGTAGGACTCCCTTGGCTGTAGAGCTAAGTCAGGTTAAGGCAACTGAGAATGTGGCTTGCTTCTGAGGAAAAAAGCTTACAACGTGCAACTTTCACAGATAGCCACAAACATTGTAGTTCACCATTCACATTTCTTTCAACAAAGTGTATAAAAAAAATGAAGGGAAAGGAGAGGAGGGAGAAGGCTGGGATTTTTCCTTAGTATGCTTTTCCAAAAGTTATTAAAGTTACAATACGATAAATGCTGGAAAACAGAAAGACTCAAAGGATTTCAGTTTGGCAGATCAACAAAAAACTGTGGTTGGAGATCAAATTTGTTTCATTCATCTTTGGCAATAAAAATAAATCTTTGCAGTACTGCAGCCAAAGTATCACGTGATGAGGCATTTATACCACAGCTTTTTATAAGCATGAAATTTGAAGAAAATTTCAGAGTATAAATTACAGGTAATGAGATAAGGGGAGGGCAATCAAACTCTCTAAACAACACTTCAATTGCAATAGAGAAAATACAGTAGATGTATTTCTTTAATATGAATAATAAAGTGAGTAACTTCAAAAGGCCACTATTTGGTAACGTGAACAGGTTCAATATCTAAGTAAAATCCTGTAAAAGTGTATTGGTATTAGAAATTGTCTACTTGCAAAAATATATTTAAAAACTGAAGCTGTTTTGAACAGTATAGGCCACAGAATATTGCAGGATCACTCAGGTTGCCTGGTCCAGTGCTCTGAGCAGTTCACTGCCCTGCAGAAGCGTAGAGCTGCCCAAAACAGGGACATTCACCTCACAGTCATATCTTGTCAACTCGGGCAACAAGTAGGGTTCAAAGGAGGGCCCCAGCAGACGACTGGTCATACCTGGAAGAGATTAATGAAGTAAGTCGTGGTGCTGACACCAGAGAGAGGACTTCTTCCCTCTTCTGTTTATACCAGCTATAATTTAATTTTGTGTTTATGTCAATATGCCTCAAACCACCAGCAGTTACGGGTTTCAGAGCAAACCTACATATCGCTATGCGCTGCCTTAAACTGTTGCAAGCATGTCACACAGACACACGTAGTTTTTCACCTCCACCGCCAAGTCAGATTGTTCTGAGAAAAATGACGTTGGTGCAGATGAAGAAAGGTGTAGTAAACACCACAGTTTCTAAATTGACACCCACTCCTCTTATAGATTAAAAGGGACTGCTCTGCTTATATTAAAAGGGACATATATATGTCTCCTTTAATTACTTATTTTAACTTTTAGAAGGCACGTGTCAAGACTCTAGCCTACAAACCTCCCGTATCAATGTGACAGTGAAGTTGTTAGTACAATTTAATCAATTCCATCACAGGACAATAGTATGAATGGAGGATGACTGGACCTCCAAGGTAAAAAGGTATTGAAGTATTTTTTCGTCATATATTACAAATGTAAACATTAAAGTTTCATACTAAACAAAAGAACTAAGTTGTCATTCTGTGAAGCAATACATATTTCGTTCTTAGTTTATCATCCCCCTCCACATTTTTTAAGTGTTTTCTTTCATGGAATCAGTATTGGAACTAAATACCAACATCTCCCAATTTCTGTATTTGACAGTTCTTACCTGACGCTTTATGAGCTGGCTGGACAGTAAAGTCCTGATAATGGGAACTGTAAAATGGAGGGGGAAACACTCCTGCTTTCAAATTCTCACCAGGACTGCCACAGGTGGGTTGTTGCTGCTGCTGCTGCAGTTGATTCATTGGTTGGCTCAGACCTCTTGAGTTACAGACAAATTCATCTGATTTACATAGGGGGGGGGGGGGAGGTTAAATTAGCCAGGGGGGA
>VYXH01000117.1:164680-175935 GCA_013397275.1 Burhinus bistriatus | reverse complement strand
GGGGGGGAAGTTAAATTAAGCCAGTGTGATAATTCTAGTAGATAATACTAATGCAAAGCAAAGTGATCCTTGATGTGACGTTCACACAGCATAGACATACCTACATCTTGTCACAAAGGAAGCCCAGAAACAGCACTAGCTCAAGATATGCTTGTGTAAGGAAACGCAATGTTGTAGAGAGAAAGTACCAGTTCTGGCTCTGAGATGTCCGCACCTCGGATTAGCATGAGGTAAATGCATCTCCATTAAGCTGATCTCTGTTACCTCCAAAGCAAGGGTGTGAACATACATGAAACCATGTATCTGGTTGTACCTTAAGTTGTTCAGCTCTTAGTGATACATCTTGATCTTTAATTTTAGCTTAGTGTAATATTTACAGAGCTTTTTTACATTTCCTCTTGAAAGAGTTTTTGTTTTATTCAGCCTGTCTTAAAATTGTGTTTCAATACGTAACATTACAAAACTACTTTCTTTTGTCTTACCAGTAAGAACACCTGTGCTGAGAGACTTTTTTTCTGTAACCAAGGAACAGGTTTCCCCTTTGAGAAATTTCATTCTCTTCCACATTAGGTGAGATGGGTTAATGACAGATGGATCTCCCTAGAATGTGAAGAAAAGCAAAACAAATAATTACACCGATGACCGTCGTGAGTCCAAAGTTGTGAAGGGGATGCATTTCTTATATGATTACCCCACTCAGCTGTTGCAATGCTTGTTCTTCATAATCCAATTGTCGTTTCAGTTTCAAACTGTTAGACAGCGCAATTCTTGCCGGGTTTATATCTATGCCTCGTTGCCCAAAAGCATCTAAGGGCCTATGGAGAAAAGATCTCTGGGTGAGTGAGCAGGGAGGCAAATCTAAACCATCTTCTTAATTTATACAGATTCTTCTTTCATTTAAAAACATTTAAGGTGTCTTTGACACATGACAGTGGACAGATCTCAAACGTCAAATGTTTTTATTTCCTTTTGTTAGTCGTCCCACAAGCTTTGGAAACTTTTGACTTTTGCGATCAAAGACTAATGAAAATCTAGCATAAACAGCCTCTAGGAATCTCCAGACAGACATAAAAATGCTGTGCAGAAGAAAGGCATGTGATTTTTAAGGATACGATATTGAGAGTCACGCCTCTCCCCTTGCTTTGCATACTAAACATGAACACACAGGTTGCTGTTTGAGGACAAACTCTCTCTTTCCAGATGCATATTCAGGCATTGGTATTTCTGCCAACAACAAGAAATCCAGAAAGCAAACTGCAGCTAAACTGCACAGCTTCATCTTTTAAAATGACCATCGCCATTTTATGTACTTCCTGAATGTTTCAGCATGACCAACACTGAAGATCCACACTCTGCATGCTACCCGAGAGCAACAGAGAAACTTCGAGGATCTACATCTTATCCCATACTGTTCACATGCATATGGAAGTGATGAAAGCAAAGAAGGGCTGTAGAAACAAAACCCTGTAATATCAAATCTTAGTTGTAATATCAACGTATGCCAACAATAAAAGTAGTCATCCCTCCCCCTCCCCTATTTTCTGTTGTGGAAAAAATAATGTGGAAAATAAGAAAGTATGCATGGGTCCCAGCTTACTGCTGGACCAGTAAGCCTTTTCAGAATTTTTTTTTATAACTGCATGAAGTTAAGCAGGCTTTGCGAAATTACTTGGGTAATCTTTACCTGACCAGTAGGAAATCCATTCATGCATCCTTACAGGCAGCAAAAAATTAGCCCACTTCAGATTCCCCTAGACTGACTGCTGCTGCGAAAGCACCACACTCATTTCCCCAAAAGTGTCGTTTGATGCCTATCAAAACAACTACTCCAGCTGAATTGAGAAAAAATAGTTTTTCAGTGTTATGACCTCCATCTCCCCCAAATATTTTGAGCAAAATACATAGTTATACCCCAAAAACTCTTACCTTTTTTTATATATGGGCATGCTGGGAGAATGCACTGGTGGCCCTGAAGGGGAACTTGATAGGGATCCTGAGTATTTATCCATGAGTCTCCATTTAGCAGGAACATATTCTAATGGGGGATCAGGTGGCCACTGGGTGTTTGGTCTTCCTCCCATTGAAGACAGGGGAGTGCTGGCTTGGTCATGGTACGGTGGCAGTGATGACCTACTGACATTGTTGAAGAATGCCGATGACAGGGACCCGTGACCAGGGTTAATGTTTTTATTTGATAGCTGTGGGCAATATTTCTCTGGGAGGAACTGATTCTGTGAAGCAGAAGCAAGGGGTTGGAAGATGGTACTCATGCTACTTAGACTCTGCTGGGTATTTTGTGCACTTTCAGAGAGAGGACGTTCCTCTTGGCAGATTGGGCTGAGCTGGAAATCTTCTCCATCCATAGGAATGTAAGGAGCCAAGGTTTCAAGGTCCAGTTCATTGAAGTCAGTCTGCACAAAAATAAATTAAGTTGATAAAAAACCTAAAAGTTAGTAATAGTTGTGGCAGTTAGTGTGCTATGAAATACTAGTAGATGTGAAGCTGAAAAATCACTGTATGCCAAATTTACCTACATGAAACCGGCCAGCTCCCATTTAAAGATCTTATTTCTGTGACTAGCTCACGTTTCATCATGTCATCATCAACAAAGTAAGACAACATACTGAAGAAAAAAAACCTCCAGATAAGCAGTATTTGCTAAAGCAGCTTGCATGCAGCCTGCAACGTCACTGTGATCTGAACTAGATCTTGTGTTTCATTAAGCTTTGAATAACTTGTCCTCGTGACTCTACAACACATGGCATGTAGTTCAACCTCAGGCTTTTTCGTGCTAAAATAGAAAACACAGCTTTCTCATAACCCAGCTACACACAAAAAAAAAAGTGTCTAAAAATGCAAAAGTTTTGAAAAATGTAGGTGGAACGACACTATTGCACTTAAATCTGTTTGGTGGGTTCCCCCCCACCCGAGAACTAGTCATATTTAAATTAATTTCTCTTGGTGAAACAGAGAGGGAAATGACAGGCTCATGACAGGGGCACTTCTCTAACATTCATTTTTTTTTGCACCAGACAAACCTGCTGATGTGGTGGGACACACCTGTGCAAGCAGATGCTGAGTACGACAAAACCGAGGTTTGCACATGTCAAGTCTTGCACTGAGTTTGATCCTGATCCACGTTTTCCTCCCATCTGTCCACTCTTTCTATTGCTTTCATTGCTGTTTCTATGTCCAAACCTAGATGAAATTTCTTCGGGACATGGACTACAGCCTACCTGTATCTTACTAAGTCTGCAAATTGCAGCACCTCATTTGGGCCCAAATCACCCCGAGCTTTCCATAGGATTAACAGAAGGAGGTGAGTGTAAGGTCTGAGCTGACAGCCAGCAGTGCCTCTTCCTTTCTCTTAAGAAATATAAGCTCTTAACAAAGGCATTTCAATTAAGTACCTAAAAAGTTAAGCGGGCTGAATCAGGCCTACACTTCATATTCACTTGATATAATGTTATAATAGTGGAGGATTAAGAGAGTAATTTATAGAGGGAATTTCTACACTTACACTCTGATGAGAATGCAGGAGGCTGACACTTTGTTACTTTATGTGCAAGTAATTGTCACATCTCTTTGAAATCCTCCAAGAGGTAAAGACAAGAGGAGTATATCCAAAATAACAGTTTTTATTTTGTAGTTAAAGGAGGCACATGCCATGAGGGACATTTCTTTCTCACTTTGAGGTTTTGCAAGAATTAGTTTATTTATATTTTGTTCTAGAAAGGATATTTACTTGCTAGTCATTAGGCCAGATTAAAAAAAAAAAAAAAATGCTGCTGCTTATATCCCTTATACAGTCTGCAGAAGCTTCCAAATTCTGAAAACTCTCTGCTGCTTCTTTCTTCTTAGCAGTCCCACCACAGTGACACCCTAAGGCACTTGCTTCAGAGAGTTAGGGATAGAAATTTACACCCCAGCTGTTGAAAGTGTACATTTTTGTTGAAGTTGTGCATCAAAGTTTTGGTATATATGTGCAAGTGCAGTTTGCATGTATGTTACTATATCTGCACATACAGTATGCACCTGTACTACCTGCTAGCAAGGGACTGGTTTTTATGGCTTTTGGAAGAGAGATTAGTTCCTTACCTGGGAGTTGCACTGACTTTTTGATTCTGTGTCCATGGCAAAGAGTTTTTCAATCACCTCAATCTTAAGATCTTCATCCACAGAAGTGTAATAATCTCCTGGGCTGCTTGGCTGCACAGAAATAAGAATTTGCAATAAGCAGCAAGACAACCACAGTATTGTCTTAGCATCACGCAGTTTAGACTGTGCTATCTGGTAACAGATCTTTCCTGTGATACCAGGCTGCATGTATAGTGTCCTCAGAATCCCTCAGAATCCAAAACTGTCCGCTTCTATCATATGCTTTTCTCCAACACAAGATCACTTGTCACTACAGAATTTGAGAACTATAACAATTAACAAAGGCACCCAATACAGGAACCTAGTCGTTGTCTTAGTTTAAATGTATTTTTGGCAACTCAGACCAGCAACATGAGATGTACACTATTAAATGCTTGTGTCAAGAAGGGAGACACTCAGCACTACCTCAGTGTCTTTATTAAAATTGGACATCCTCCACTAAAGGCTGGCTAACTACGGTTCCAGCTCTTGCAGACAATGCCCTGAAAGCACATTCATTCTTCCAGTGAGGAACTCCATGGAGCTGCTCTCAAAAGCCCGAGTTGGGTAAAGTTTCTGGACTAGAGACCATAGCTTCTAGTTAACAAACAAAAAGAGGCCGTACGGGTCTGGGGCAATGGTGCTAGTGACCACACCATTTTACATTGGCTTTTTATTTCAGGCTAACTCCATGAAAGGTGGTAGTACGTTCTACTAGTTGTTTTATAGGTTATAGTAATTATTGAGGGACAGCTAGGAGAAAATGAGGATTTCAATGTAAAGGCAGGATATAGTTCCCGTTAGATGTTTTTGCTATTGATTCTTAAGATATACGTAGTACTGGAGGGATATAGATATGCTGGGCCTTGTTAATAAGCAATGAGATAGGACTTCTAACACGAAAACATACATTGATGGGACTTACATACCAAACATAACATGCATTTTTTTTTTTTTAAAGCTCTTCTTACCGTGGAACAACTACTGTTGCTGCTTGCACTTGGAGTACTGCTGCCAGGTGCAGCCTGAGGCATTGTAAAGGATGGTATCGTCAGTGTTTCACCTTGAGCAGCGTGGCTTTTCACTTCCACTGGCCATGCTTTGTTTGGTGTCAAAACAGCACTGGTGAAGGCAGGGGCTTCCTCAAACTTCTGTGTCCCTGCACGGTGTTTTAACAATATTAATGGATGCTTTTAGGTTGTGCTGTGTTATGATATAATTGCAGCTATTCACTGAAAGTAAACACTGCTCCTAGTTGCCATGACAATAAGTTGGCATAGACTTAATGCATGTTGTTTAGTCAGCAAGAAAGCCTGATTCTGCTCTCATTCACAGAAATTTTCCACTGGTGTGAGCATATAGGCTCTTATAGCCATTACTCCTGATTTGTACATACAGCAAGCAGACCTTGTCTGTTAAGTTTCTAAATGTAGGCTCATATGTGGTTCTTTGTTGCACAAAAATTATTCATACAAATACTAACCAAAATCCAGGGAAATAATGGCATCGCCAGGTGTTGGTGCCAGCTGAGCAAGTTCCTCTGGTTCCTCCTTTAACTTCGTAAACAAGAAGTCGCTCTTCTCCGTGCCAGGGATGCCGCTCTCGTAGGCGGTACTCATTGTCAGCAGGTGAGGCTTGAAGAGCGATTCTGTTTGGTCCATGGAGAACACAACATCGTTCTTCTCAATTTCACTAACAAGAAAATAGGTTTTAGGTATTTTGCACTCTAAAAAAAAAAAAGATGCGGGTAATGTAGGCAGTACAGACTCTCTAAAGCTGAGGCCCGTACAAGCGTTTTGGCCTCTCTCAGTCGCATGCCAGGCTCTGACAGGCGAGGCACAGTTCCAGCGTTGCTGAGCACCACCATCTCAGATGACGCAGAGACTGTGGTCAGTACTTCTGTGGGAATACTCGGGGCTTTGTTCCTCTGCTTTTTAAAGGGATGTAGTCGAGGCTATAATGACCTAGACTATCACTCCAATAAGTATTTCCTATTTTGGCCCCATCTAGGACCAAAAATATTTGAGTTTTGCCAAACAGAGGCAAAACTGCTGAATGGTCCTGATTTTTGAGATGGCAAAGAACTTCTCCTAGCAACATAAGATACAATTACTACTTAATTTTATCTCTCTGTCACAGCATTAGAAAAACAAAACATATTAGCAGTTGTATTACACAATAAAGTCTTCAGTGCAGGCTTTATACTCGTTGTATCAGCAGAGCAGCCGCTCTGCAGAAGAGAACGGCTGTGGTGTATTTCAACAGCGCGTATGGGAACAGGCATGCCACATTTTTCATCGATGTCTAACATCAGTAAACAAGACTGAACAAACATGACTAAACTGATTTCAGAATAACACCACTGAATAAATAGACCCTTCAAAAGTTCCTCTGATTATTGCATTTCTTCCAGCGCATGAATACATACTTAGTTTTTCTAAGTAAGTATTTTCATAACTTACCTCAGCACATAGTTGACGCAGACGATACACTGAGGCTGTAGGTTGCGCGTATTGTAAATCACCGTTCCTTGAGTCTCCAGCCATACGTATCCACCATGCTTGGCAAGCATACGGTACTGGCCCGTCACTACTTGACCTTTTGTACACACTGAGAAAAGGAGGCAGAGAGATATAAATAATGCAGCAGGACAGGAACGCACAATATGTTAACACTTGTTTTAAATAAACCCGCTTCTGAGTTGTCATTAAGCAAAACTACACTAAGACTTTGTTAGCAAGGACGCTTAACTTTGGGAAAATTTGGCCATTTTAAATATAAAAGGGGATGTTAATTTGAGGTCTCAAGATGTCTGGCATTTGAGTTCTTTAGATGTTCAGAGTATTCAGAGTGTGGAATTTTTTTTGCATTTAATTTAAGATCCTAATTGCTCCCAAATACTGCCTGCTGACTTCATATTTCTTTAAAGTCTCTGGTTCTAGAAGCGCCTCAGTTTAGGCTCCCAAGCTGATCTGTAGAAAAGTGGATTTATTTAGGTGATGGATAAGCCCAAGAGTCAGATGATTTAAAAGCTATACTCACAAAAAAATAAAAAAAGAATCTCACAGTTTAAATCTATACCTATCTCTTTTGATACCTTAGAGTTAGGAGCTGGAGATATCAACACCACAAATAAAGTGAAGGTGGCACTAGCACAGCATTGTTCTTAAGACCCTGAAGAAGTAATATCATTCTTTAAAAAGTATCAAAATTAAGAACCGTAAATGGGCCTGTTTTGCCTAGAAGAGAAAAAATAAAGCTGAACTACTGTATTTCTCTGTCTGCTTGAACTGCGTTGTTCCTCTGCAATAGCTTGAAATTAGCAGCCTAGAAGGAACCAAGACCCATGTGACAAATTAAATAAATAATGTTTATTTAACTTGAACCATTTTTTTGAACTGGCCTGTGTTTCTCAAGCAATAAACTGACAATACTACAGCTTGGGTTTAAAGCTTCATCTAGATGTCTGAAGGGTGAAATCCTGCCCGCCCCACCCCCCTCCAATATTTCGTAATGTTTGAAGAGAACAAGTTTTCAGTATGGAGCTCTGGACTTCGGAGATGTAAAGTTTTATGGTGTCCTGTCTGTTGTAAATCATTTCCTAAAAGCAATGAATATTGTCGTGTAATTCACAGTTGTCAGTTGAGGAAAAATATTGTCGATCGATGGCAATAAAATTAGGGCTGGAGTATGCAAGCAGTACTCGAACTAATAAAAGAGTTTGTACTTGCAAGCAGATGTAGTTGCACTGAGTAGCAAAAGTGGGAACCGGCTCAGCTAAACCTTTAACCACACTGGCAATCTTTCCTTTTAAACAGCTTTTATGCCTGAATACGGTATGCCATCAAACTAATGCCCTAAAAATGCAATTTGACTCAGTAAGGCTGGAAACTTGATTCTGCAGTCTTTGTACAGAAAAATTCCTTGTGACTGTGGCCACTAACAGAGGCTGTTTATTGTCAGTCTCTCCTACATCGCCACCACGCAAACGTAGAAATCCAGGCCTGTGAAATGCAACAACTGCTTTGCAGATAATTGTTGCTGTGTTTATCCTTCTGTCTCTGAAGTTTGTTTGTTTTCTTCCTAGGAGTATTTAATCATCCTTCATTTAATTTATTTAGACAAAGTAGAACATTACTTTTATTGATTAAATACTTCTGGTGGAACAAAATCAAAAGGCTTTCATTTCAAAGTGTTTTAGTGACTGGACTGTTCTGCTCTGCTTGTGAAACATAATTACACTGCTTCCTAATCATCAGCTCATCAATAAGAGTCACAGTGTAGGCGCCTGTTACATTACAAAGAAGCTTTTTACTGCTTTAATCTTTTTTATTATTATTATTCAAAGTGTGTCATGTTCTGATATAATAAAGCACAGCAGAATCCCCCCGTGGGGTAATCTCATAAATTACAAATACACTTGTAACTGCTGACTTTGTTATCAATGCTACATTTAAGGTTCTGCCTTCAGAGAGAACTTCTCACTTCTCTTTTTTTTAAGTTGTTACAGAACTAGTAACCACTGTTAGTAGTTACAGAACTAGTAACATCTTAATGAAATAAGCTCTCATTACATTCCTTATCTTTGGGTGGGGGAAGGCAGGGATGAATTTAATTGAACACAAAATTTGTTTTTTAATTGCTGAGAGACATTTCAGAAATACGATCCACTTGGAAGGCTTGTCGAACTACTGCTACGTACTACTAAGTGGTAGGTCCCAGATGGTGTCCTTCAGAAGTCACCAGATGGTGACTTCAGCTCCCCACTGAAGTCAATAGCAGAATTCTCATAGGCTTTAATGGCAACAAGACCAGACTCTAAATGGAAGTGATTATTATTAATTGCTGAATTGGAATAGATAGCTCTGCAGTCAAACTTTTCTGTAGATTTATGTAAAAAGACAGAGATTTTCATCTTGCTTGCATAACATGTGAAAAACTTGGTGTGCTAAATACTACCAAACACATTCTAATCTTCCATTTGATGGTGATTAATTAAGACTTTCGTACTCTATATGCAGCTATACTTCCAGCCAAGAACACCAACACTATTGTGGCTTGTTTGAATGTGAGGTTGTTATTTCACCTCAAGAAAAAAAACAACCAATCAACCAACCAACTGCAGTACAGTAAAAGTGCAATAAGCATGATTTATCACTAAATTAGAAGGAAGGAAAGGGAAGGACTTCTGCTTCTATCCAAGAGTCTCATTTGAGGTTTTTCTCCCTCTCTCTTCAAACTTAAGTCTCCTTCCTCTATTATTTGCTATGCATCTTTACAACACTAAATGGTTGGCACTGTCAGAATTGACGACGGTATTATTGCATGAATATATGCTTTACACATAGCATATTTCTAATAAAAATTATTGTTTAATAAACACAGGCGTGCTGAATGTTAATTTTGAGGTGGATATTTCCATGTATAAATGAACATGGCCAGGAAGAACTAATGGGTTCTGTATAGCTACGTGCTAGGAAGAACTAGTAAGTTGTATATAAGCTATATTCCTGCTTGATTACTCTGTGCATTAGACAACATCTCAATAGCACACATTATGAAACCTAGGAGTTTCCTATTTGGAGGGCTTATGTGTGTTTTCTCAAGTCACAGCTTGCTGTCACTTTGCCTTTGTGGTTGTTCTCTGAGTTGGTAAGAAGCCTGCCTGTTCCAGAAGACACGGGAAGTATTTATCTTAGAAAAACTAAAGGGGTCAGATTTGCTGGCGAGGTAAAGTGATGGTTCTGTTATGGGCAACAGCATTTATCACAGCACAGGCTTTGGTCCTGTGCTTCCAACAGTAAAGATCATCCATGTCGATCCTGTGCTATCATAAATACTATGGAATGATTTGATCCTAAATATTTATAACCTATGCAGTGCACACTGCCTTGAGCACTGTTGCTGGTATAACTCACCCCTCTAGACTTTCCCTTATCGTCATTCTGCTTCTTGATCAGTCCTGATGCCCAAGAGCAAAAGCTCGTAGGACCGGCCCTTTTCAGTAGGCATAAATAGCATCTAGACATAAACTCTGCACTACTCGAGGTGAATTAAGTTGCCAGAGTGAGGAACAACGTCCATTAACGCGTGGTCAAGATGGGTACTAGAAACTCTCCAGAAATCTTTACATGGACAAGTCCCAGCTCAGTGGTCTCATTTAATTAACTAGATAGGGATAACCAACAAGGGCTTGCGCTCTCACTCCTGTTACCAGCTCTCATTTCATTCCTTCCCTGGTGTTGTTCCATTCTTAGAAATGCAACAACAACAATTCAAAAGCAACAATGCAACATACCCACTTCTCAGGATGACTCTCGATAGACCAGCATAGAGAATGGACATTCTCTCTATGAATATCACTAATTCCTTTTCACTGTTAAAAGCATGAACACATTACCTAAGAAACAAATAAATTCCCAGACAACTCTCAGCAAGTATAGTGCAATTTCTTTTTTTTTTTTTTTTTCCTCTCCTTTTCTTTTTCTGGAAACAGGATGATTCATACCAACACTGTTTTAAAGCACACAGCTTAAATCATTGCCAAACATTCTTTCAAGTAACATTTCAACTCAAAGCTGTCCTGAATCCTTGCCATTAGAACTAACGCATATTCCCTTTTCCCCTTAAGGTCAGACAGTTGTTCTTTGCTGCTGCTTTTCTCTGGGAAGTACAGAAATGCTTTCTGTAAGTCTACTCAGTGGGCAACTCCCCACAGACATGACCTAAGTCACGGTCCTTTTTCCTGAGGACAGAGACCTTGATCATAGTAACGACAAGGTGGGGTTTTTTTGTGGACTTGTGGACTCCAGTCTAGGAGCTTTGCTTTGTTTTTATAAAACAAGCAGCAGACATTTTAGTGATACGTTGCTGAGCACTCTCCCATACACTAGTTCCGTGGCTGTAACAGCCAAGGGTAAGAAATGTCTTTTGTATATTAGCGCACCATGCTGTCTCCAGCCATAGTGCCAACTCTAAGGACAGAGGATTGAAGATTGCACAGAATCATGGAATCATGGAATTTTCAGACTTGGAAGGGACCTCTAGAGATCATCTAGTCCAACTCCCCTGCTGACGCAGGAATGCCTACAGCACATTACTCAGGACTGCATCCAGGC
>VYXH01000117.1:127579-164365 GCA_013397275.1 Burhinus bistriatus | reverse complement strand
GGCCGAGTATTGACCCCTGGGGGACACCACTGGTTACAGGCCTCCAACTTGACACTGCTCCATTAGTCACAACCCTCTGAGTTCTGTCACACAGCCAGCTCTCAATCCACCTCGCTGTCTCCTCGTCTAGCCCATACTTCCTCAGCTTCCTAATGAGGATGTTATGGGAGACAGTGTCAAATGCCTTGCTGAAGTCAAGGTAGATGACATCTACTGCTCTCCCCTACTTAAATCCAATAAATTTAAGACACCTTATGTGTGAGAGAGAAGAAGCGTAACTGTGTGGCCTGCTGAAGAGAGGGAGCAGATCTTGGCTCTGATCTCTGCTCCTGCAAGAATTTGGGTACTTTACATTAAAACCAGCTAAAACTAGCAGTTCACATAGGCATAAGAATAACAAGAAAAAGCTGTTCCTGGCTGTATATATTATTTGTATAATGAATATGCCTTTTAGAAAGTCTCCTTGCACATCTGTTTTCGGTGGGGAAGATAGTTGTTATTTGGTAGCAGAAGAAAGACATTCAAAAATACACTGCAATATTACCCTTTACTATTACCCTTTACAGCTGCTCTTCCTGCTGGGCCCAACAGCACACCAGAAGGATAATACTGCCAAGTAAATGCACTTCTTCACCAGGCTAGTACTGCCTAACTCAGCTTTTCAAATTTTCAGCTGATCCTTGTATTATCGCTTTGAGAGACTCTGATTCTCCTCTCTACCACCTGAGCTTAGTTTTAATTATGGCAAAAATCACACCCTCCGGAAAGATCAGCAGCAAGTTTCAGCTAGACAAGCAAGGTAACCTGTAAGCTTTCTTGCAAAGTGTAAATACTGTTCTCAGAGAATGTCTACAGACAAGGTGCATTCGTATTTTCAACTGCTTATTGAGGTACCTGCAAGCTGTGCTTTACATGCAAACTATGACGAAAAATAAGAAGGTGACTTACAGTTCTGGTGACTCTTGGTCATACTCTCTGAGTCCAAGGCATGGTAGAACTCATATGCCGAACGGCCCAGCAGCTCCTCTGGATGGTATCCAATCAACTCTGTTATTCTTGGTTAAGAAAAAACCAAATATTTAAAATTGAGCTTGCCTTAGCCTTATGCTTACATGTGCAGGGCAGCTACCAGCTCTAGTGCTTAGACTAACAGAATTAAAACCACAATATGAGAAATTCTGAACTTCCAAACACATTAGGAGCTGTAGAAGACTTCTGATCACCTTCTGAAATATTTCCATGTTCAGAATAAACTGCCTTTTACTACTACTGGAATAAAAATTCCTAGGGATGTCACTATGTGTGTTGCACATTTTCCCAGGCCTATTGCATAGTATCTCTTACAGAAGGTCTCAACTGGACCTTAGTTCTCAGGCTGTCCACTACATGCAGAAACTCCCAACTACCATCATTCAAAATCAAATGCATGTGACCGGGGTAGTGGCTGGAACCATCGGGTTTAAAAGTATGTGAACATTCAAAAAACATACATCAAGGGTTAAATCACTACTTTGGCTATTGCATTTAATAAAATAAAAATGCAAGGTGAGAAATTAAGAGCAGTTAAAAGAAAAAAAACAGCTCTTCTGCTTAGTGTTTCTCAATTATATGCAAACTTTAGCATATGGATTAGGTTACTTGGGTGACTAATCCACAAACTAAGTAGGATTTTACACAAAGAAAGCTATGATCTCAAAAACTAGACTTTTTTTTCAGAGCAAGTACTCAGGCAAGGCAGGATTTCTCACAAGTTCCTGAATAAATGAAAATAGGTCATCCAACTGTGCAGATGATTTTCTCTAACGAGTGGGAGGAGGAGAAGGGGTTTTTTTTTCCTAAATTCAATTTGAAATGCCATCACACACAACTTTACAGGAAACATGGTTACTAAAAAAAGAAAAAAAATCCTCTATATACATTCAAAAATCAAAGATATCATATCTTCTGGGAAAAGAAAGAAACATTACTGTTTTCCAAGTCAGCCACAACACTCTTAGATGCCTTTTCCTAGCTTTTAAACTGCAGTAACAACCTGTAATGTTGCAGAGAGAAGTACCAACAACAACTACAAACTGACTGCTAAGCTGTCATAAACCTTGAAAAGCCAGGAAGGTTTGCAAAGGAATGGTCACACCTTGCAGCACGTTGCTGCCATCCACGGTAGTGCCCAAGTTTTATGCCTCATAACTAACTCCCTTGGAAAGGCTTTATCTGCCACCACCACATTTGATTAGTGGCATTGCTACTTTTAAGAGACACATCCTCAGGTTTGTGTACTCCCTGGAAGGACAGCCTTGGCCCAGCCCTCCAGACACAAGCATGTCTTTACAAGACAGACATGTAAATACTGTAAAACAAACAGAGCAGGAGCATGGCATTCATCTCCCAGATCCCCCTCCAGCAAGGAAGACGCATAAGATGGAGCTATTTTGTGTATGGTTGGAACGCCAAGGCATTGAGTCAGCTTTTCCCTCGCCTCCACGGAACTGTATAGCTACTATCCCTGGACACCTTGGTTTTGTCACTCTGAAAACTACTCTCTGTCCTGACTTCCATGGAATGAACCTAGGTTTATAATGGTTTAGTTGAGCAAAGAATGTAGTTGGTTTTGTTGGGTTCCCCCAGACACTTACTCTTCTGTTTATGTTTGCAGTTTTATTTAGGCTTACATTTAGACTGACGAAGGGGAAATTCTTGAATCGGCTTTCAAAAAGAGTTGCTTTTTTGACTCTTCACTGACAAGCTTCTGAGCTTTCCAACTGCGCCCCAGCCAAATCTGTAACTTTTCTCTGAAACTACAATTGCTTTTTCTTTTTTAACAACTCATAATGAGTTAGTCATCAGAGCTGAACCATCAGGAGAAAACAACAAATACAGAAGGAGCCCTAATAAAAGCAAGGCTCCCAAAATACAGTTGCTGCTTGCCTTTACACAGTCAGCTGGGACACATTGGTGTAAGTGGCCAGAGGCTTCTGCCAGGACCAGTGTAAATATACAGTCTTTAAAAACAGAAACTATGGCCTTTGGTTATATAATGGCATAGTATCCTAAAACCATCCTGGTTAGTTTGGAGCTTATGACAAGGGGAAGGATTTAAAATTCAGGAAGTTGAGGATTTACTCTTAATGCAGTCATTGGGAGCTAAGAGCCAGAGCCAAGGGGGAGGCCGGGGTTGAGTGGGGAGAAGGAAAAGGAAATAAAGATAATGGGGGGTGGTGGAGGGGAGGGGGGGAAGCAGCATCATGTACCCAGCAGCACCAATGCAAATCCAAAACCACATTACAGCCTTCATGGGTGTCAACAACAGAACTGAGATAGCAAGCAAAAAAATACACGTTACAGCAGGCTGAGGGACTCAACTCTCATCATATAGGAATTGCAAGCTCTATGCCAAATTGTTTATTCCAATCCTGTAATTCCCCTCTCAAATTGCTCCTCACTGTTCATAATGAGCACCCTCACTATAAAATTACTCTTCTTGTCATTCCATGGCACAAAATGACTTGTGGTGCAAACCTGCTGTGACAACGTCAAATGTAATTAGATCTAATGTAATCTTGGATGCAAGTTAGCAAGTGGTGGGTTGATACCTTTTTACTACAACCAACTAAAAAGTATACAGAAAGATAAAAATAAGATATCAAAGAATTACCCACAAACCCCACAACATTGGCCAAATTCTAAACCTGTGCCTGGTAACAGTGAATTACTAATCAAGAGTAATTGTTTTAAAATAGTTACTTTTAAAAAAAATATGGCTAAACAGCCTCTACGCCCTTGTTAACAGATCTGTTAATCCGTCACCTCTATTCAGATTCATTACATTTCTCTTTAATCACTCCTAGGAGTGAAATGATTTGTTAAAAAAATTAGAGTGTTTCTTTCTCCCATCCCCCCAAAACCCTTAGAACTGGCTGACAAAGTTTCCTAGATACATTTTTAAATACCACTATTTTATAACAAACACCCTCTCTCCAAGAATTGTTAGCAGTATTGTTTTTGGGTACATGAATTGGCAGATCACACCTTCCTTTATTCCTCCTCTGGTGCTGCTGACCCTGAAAAGCTTAAAAAAAGCTCGTGGGTTGCAGGCAGTGCAGGGCTGGAAATCAGATTAGCCAATTCCATGCTACATTATGCACCAGCGCCGAGGCAGGCAGCTATCCCCATCTCCATCCCACCCATCCCTGACTCTCCTGAGACGTTCGTGGAAGAAGACTGGCTGCAGCTGAGAGCCTAAACAGCACCTGGGCCAGGAGGCAGTGAGTCCTTCAGCAAAGGTCTCTGCACTGAGCTCACTTGAGCATCGCTTTGAGGCTCACCAGTGAGGTGCACCCTCCAAACTCCACGTGCTTTCCACAGAAGCCTCTTAGCAATACAAAATGCCAAGTGAATACACAGAGGACTAAGTGCCAAGGAAAAAGCATCCTACAGAGCCATGAGGAGGAGGAGGAGTACATAACTAAGAGAGTCACAGAAATGTATACGCCCTGTGGGACCAAAGGGTCGTTTACAAACCTGAGTCCAGAACACAAGACTTCTACTTTTGCTTAGACACCAGACAGAAAATTGCTCTTTGTGCAAGCTGTGGAA
Organism: Burhinus bistriatus; assembly: GCA_013397275.1. NCBI lineage: Eukaryota > Metazoa > Chordata > Aves > Charadriiformes > Burhinidae > Burhinus > Burhinus bistriatus. The sequence goes on along the minus strand of VYXH01000117.1, from coordinate 159,772 downwards.
TGACAAAATTGGAAAACAAACTGTATGGTGGTTTTGGATGGCATTCCTGTCATGGTAGGCTTTGTGTTTCCTTTGCATTTGTAAAAGCTAAATTGGTGCCAATTAGAAGGATAATAATAATTTTTGTTGAAGACGACAGGTGGCCTGAGAGGCTGTTTATTCTCCTGTTAACCACTTGTTTCTGAAAACACAAATACCTTTGGGGGAATCTTAATTTTGCCAGACTGGCCCTTCAGTTTTCTGAGCTAAACTTGTCACCATGATGTACTGAGGTCAAAATCTCAGAAAACACATTAAAGAGGTGGGCAGCAGCCCTCTGCAGCAGTGGATCTGTCCGAGCTACCACAACCTAAATGCTTTTTGAGCACTACTTCAGTTTCTCTTAATACACCGATTTCTTGGGATGTGTAGTAAAGGTGAAGTTTTGTGCTTAGGGTACACAATGGAGAAACAAGCGATGTGAATCCTGTATTTCAAGATTTGTGCAACTTTGCCCTACTTTATCTCTTTGAGAAACGGCAAAGGCAAATAAAGCTCGCTGCTTCAAAGGCTACATCTCCTAAGAGATGAGCTATTTCAAGTGGTTTGTTTTTTTCTTAAAATTGTGCTTTTCTGTCTCTTTATAGGAGCACAAAGCTTTTTATTGTATATAATTTCTTGGGTTAAAATAGTATCGTAAGAACCATCAGGACTGAGAAGTCAGGCTTTTCATGAAAGACTGCTTGTAATGTTTACGGCTCGTAAAAAAAAAAAGAGCCGGGCGTATATCCGTGAGGCTGTGTGTGGACTGTGTGTGTGAGGGTGTGGATCTTTTAACAAAATCTTTCTGTATTCAAACTGTTACCAAGTTATTGAAGTTAAATTGGTCTTGACAGGAACACACAAAGTTATACTTAAAGCAGAATGAGTTTAAAAAAAAAATAAAGAAAAAAATAAATAAATCCCAACACAGCCACTGCGCCTGGGGTTAAAGCACTCTGCCAGCCTGCTGTAGAGTGGGTGGCAGGGCAGCGTGGCAGTCCTGCCAAGTACCCACATTTCCTCTCAAAAACATTCATGGCTTCTTCCTCTCTAACCCAGGCCAAAGAACAAAATAAAATGCAAAATCCTGGGACCCCTGTCCACTCCTCAGAGCGATGGCTGGCCTGGTCAGGTGTATCTGCCCTGCTAGGCAAAAAACCTAGATAGATACGTTAAAAACTGTGCCAGGACTCTCTCTCTCCTACTTGTTTGGCCTATCTAAGTGGAAGTTTCATTGTTAACAAAAGAAGTTGGTTATGTTTTTTCTTAAATATGGCATATACCAAAAGCCAGTTTTGCCAAACTTGGATCTTTGGCTTCAGATATCATCACTGTTGTCTCCATGCTGCATTTTGCCCCTGAACCGCGATGGAAGGACAGGAGATCCTTTCAAATGCTTATTTGCATTCTCATCTAATTTAAAAATACTCCCCTAATACAGGTCAAATAGAAAACTGAATTAAACCCTCATGTAAGGTCTGGTGCCTGCATATTTCTGTTTTACAGGGACATAACTGGAAGCACAATATAACTCAGTTTCCTCTCAGTCAGGCACAGCCTGGATCACACACGTACACTCATATTAGGAGAAACCTAACTGGGACCAACAGTATTGGCATTGCATCTTCCTGCACTATTCTTTTCTGAATCACCATACATCCCTCCATTGCTCCTTTTTCTTCTTCAGCTCTTCCATTAAAATGTTCTAATCAAGAAAAGGCAAAAAAGACTATAACTAATTGGGTTTCTTGTAACCAGGAACATACAATTCCCCAAGGCAAGCCATGCCTTCAAAGTAATGGAGAACATATGCTTTTCAGTGTGCTGGTGCCAGGGAACTGGTTTGTGACGCAGCCTTTGGAGTCACCGCCCGCACATCTCGCCCCGTGCAGAATACATTTGTTTCCTTATCCTTCTTTCCCCTCACGCATGCTGCCCACAGCAATTACGGGCAAAGTGCACTTCCCTCCCCAGCACCCCAGAGAGGTCACAGGGATGAAGATGAAAAGCCACCACCACCCACAATGTCACGTTACCCTCCCTGCTTTCAAAACCCTAGTCTCCCCCAAAACACAGCGTATGGTTTTCCTTTGTTATGCATAAAGCAAAAAGGCTGAGACTGCATGTGCTGGGGCACCTGAAGTAGTTTGGGGGTTTTCTGTCAAATTCAGATACAGTTTTCACTTTTGTTTTGTGGATTTTCCCACCACAGAAACACACAGCCACTATTTCTATCTACCCATCACCCCCGTGGCCCTGCACAGGAAGGTACGCTGATCATCAGCTATGCCACCAAGGTAACAAAATTGTCTTCATACAAAGACTTGCCTTTTTTTCCTGACTAAAACACCCCGACACAAAAGCATTATGCAGCTGAACTAAACTGTCACTTGGATTTTTGAATTGTACCACTGATCAGCATTTCCATATTACAGCTAAAAGAATCCTTCCTGTAGACCACTTAGCCAAGATAACTGGAGCAAGGGAACATTTTTAAATCGCTCTCCAGGAATGGCTGAAACAGGCAGTTAACTGAACAACCTATTTTTGTTATTTATATCTCACAAACCTTTCTGTACAGGTTCATCACCTTGCAAAAGCTGTTTTAAGAATACAAACGTATCCCACCTACCCAGTGGCAAGTCATAGGCCCACATATATAAATTATTTTTGGAAAGAAAAATATACGGGCTAGCTTCTCACACATTCTAAATGAGGGATGGCCAGTCTTGCCTGCTTCATACCGCATCCGTACGGTACCCTCCTGAGGAAAAGCCAAAAGAATCAAGGCACTTCATGTCAGCCAACTAGTTTTTGTTACAAAGCGTTGAAAGGTAGCAAGCCTATATTTTGCGTGTTGCTTTGTGACAGACAGAGATTATGAGCTTTCCTAAGGAGATGACAGATATGATCCTCATTTTCCACAAGGATAAATTTCAGCTTCACTTACAAGGGCAGCTCTCTTTGTACCCACTTAAGCTTCACGCTTAAGGTGGATGCATCCATTTGTAAGGTCCAGCACAGCTGCCATTCATTAAGGTACTTCCTCAGAAATCCTAGAGTTTCTTTAACTGAATGCTTCAAAAATAAAAACTTAACGCTTCCTGGAAGCAGACCTGTCCACGCCAGATGAACTGCACAGGGGATACTCAGATTGCTGCACAAGCCTGCTAGAGGAGGCACGCTGCCCTCAATGATATCAGCCCTGAACTGGAAATACACAATCTCTTACGGAGAAATGAGCTGGGTCAGCCCTGCTGCTTCACTGCAGAAAGGCCAGAGCAGGTTGAAAAGGGTTTAGGCATCTGACTGGCACATGCTGCTTTTCCTCCCCCGCTCCTCAGCCTGGATTTACATTCCTGGCATAAGCTGCTCCTTCAATACAATTTGTCTAGCAGCACCGAATTTGATAAGAACAGCTGAGTGTTTTGCATTTTTATGTGTCTAGTGATGTGTCGCCTGTTGGAGAGAAATCAACATCCCTCTGGGAGGGAAGCGAGAGCCAGGAGGATCTGCTGGGAAGAACCTGAAAGGTTTGTGAGGTCTCTTCCTTCTCTGGCCTGGCTGGCTTTTTACAGCTTTACCATAATCTCAAAAAACCACAAATGAAACATCCAACCAAAACCACCCAGGAAAAGACGTGCTGTTTTGTTGCCTGGTTTTAAAGAAAAAATCTCTGAAATTCCCTACAAGTTAATCCTCCAGAGGAAGCTGCTATATTTCACTGCCACGTGAAAAGTTTTCCCTGTAAATCAACTCCCACTGTTTAAGACAGGGCATAATATGTCATTCTTTTAAAAATAAGTATGTGTATCTTTAATGGGATAGTATCAGTCCCTCTTATTCTTATTTATAATTGCTTCTGTATCAAGTCTGGCGGAGACACGTGAAAGATGCAGTACAGCAAAATCCTCTGTTACTGTCCTCTAGCCTGCCACTGAATGACCCCAGTAATTCAGAGGTACATTGCTTTTAATAATGAGTCGCTACCATATTGTTGCTTCCCCTGCCCCAAGCAGCAAAATCCTATTGATTATCTCAATATCTGCATCCTGAAAGTATTAACAAGAAAAAGAAAAAAAAAAAAAAAAAGTCATCCGTTTTATTGCGGTTACATCAGAGGACATTTCTAGTTACAGTACGCTTGCTGCTAAATTCTCAGAGAGGTCAGAAAAAGGTCAGTCACAAGTTTCAGACTTGTAATCTTGCTTTCATCCACAGCTGCTAACATTGCTAGTTTATACAGTTGCTTCATCACATTGTTTAAAATAATAATCTTACTTAGCACAAGTTTTAAAAAACCTTTGAAGGATGAAAAAAATAACCAAGATCTCAATCCTGTGAGTTTTTGCTTATGATGCGAGCGTATGTATAATCCCACTGATAATCTCACAGACCTCAGCGGTTGCTAGCATCTCTGAATTTCAGGAGACTAGTTTCATTAGACAGAAAACTTCATAATAAATTCAGGGATGATCTCATAAACTTAAAAAAAACCCAAACAAACACCAAACCCACAGCAGTACAGACAGGACTTTCTGGGGAAATGAGGACCAGGAGGATGCTTTGTAGGAAGGGATCTCTGACTCACTCACATGCAGGGAAGATGGTTACCACAATACATACACAGGGAGAAGAGGAAGATGGTATAAAATGCCACAGAGATCTTCAGGGGAATCAGGCAGGCAGAGACAAGGGGGAATCTGCATTTTTCCACTCAAGAGGGAAATTGTGGGCCCCTTGCTTGACCCAAGATCTTCCCCTCCCCTTCATTTCACCACTAAAAGGAGCAGATAGATAACCAGCAAAGGTTGTTTGCTTTTAATTGAGCAAGAGGCTGCAACCCCATTTCAGAGCTGCAGATGCTCTGGATGCCTTAGCAATTCTTAGTTAATCTAGAGCATAAAGTACTTTCTAGCTAACCCATAATAGCATCCTGGGCCAAACCAACCATAAGACAGTCCTTGACTAAGATCCGTAAGGCATGTCGTTTGAGACTTTCTCTAAAAAACAAGAACAGAAACCCTGTGTACTCTTCAGTCTGTCAAAGCCCAAGAAGCTAATGCTTAGGGCTCTAAATTACCTCATCTTCTGCCAGTGAACTTGAATCCCTCACTGAACAGGAGGAGGAAATACACTGGGAGTACCGTTTTCCCTAAACTGACGTTTGAAATGGATTAAGTGAGCCCCTGAACAGCTGTCTTGGTAACAGACTGTACTTTCTTCTAGTCATTGCTTACCAGGTCCACACAGGAGGACATTTGGAAGGACTGCTTGTTTTGTTCAAGAAGATAGAAACACCTATAGAAAGGAAAAATCAGTGGAGTTTACCTGTCATCACAGTAGGTAAATTTCATGTCCATGCTATGGCGACTCAGGAAGGTCTTGCTGTCCAGGGGGATATCAATGTTTGAAGGATGCTGAATAGGCTCACACATTATTATAAGGCAGGTGAGAAGAGGCTCTTTATATCCACACAGAGTGTGAGGAGGGCAAGTATTATACACTTTAACTTGTCCAGTGCAGTGCAAAACCTGAAATAAAGATTTTTTGAATGACAAACAAACTTAGAATGTACTTTCTCTACATGCCAAAATGTCTTTTTACATAAAAACCACTTATTATGGCTAAAATATGGTACCTTCCACGTGGCAGACTTGAGGTTTACAGTTCTGCCTCTGTTGGTAACAGTGCATTTCATCCTCATGAAGAAGTCACGCTCAGTTGACATCTCTTTGCTTTTCTTTCCAAAGCCTGGACCTGTATAAGGAAAATGGCAAATGAGTTTTCTCAGTTTTGCTCCTTGATTTCTTGTATTTACAAGCATGAAGAATTCAATAGAAATAACAGACTAATTCTCAGATAATTTACCTGCAGAGACCATCAAAGATGCATGGACCATTGAAGAGCAGTTTGTAGAGCTCAGACCTAAAACTTTAAGCGGAACTTAAATGGGACTTTGTGCATTTAAACCTATGTTTTAGCTTGCAGCACATAAATCTTTGCAAAGTGTTACAAGTGAAAACATTACGCTTGTCTTAACTTGGTGAAAGGAAAATGCTAAGCAAATAGTTCTTAGTGCTATCATATATGAGCAATATTAGGCGAAACAAAACAAATCCACAAAGTATTGAATACTAGTTAATGATTACTCTAGGAATGAAAATTCACTTTACCACGACTAACAGATTTCTACTGTCTGCCAATTACTTCATTTGGCTATTTAAAAAACAAACAGTGACTCTTTTATTTTCATCATTACCATTTTTCAGACTCAGATTCTCTCGAATTTCTTCATGGTCACATGGATGAGTGAAGTCAAAAATGCTGTGTCCAGTTAATTCCACCTGTGCAGAAGTAAGAACTATATTTAGCCAAATAAAAGCAACTAATCGTATTTATCTGTTTTTAAACACCACCTATTCAGATGAAACTGGTCACCAGAACTAAGTGCATCAACAGGATGCTCACAGACACAAATCCTGTGACCCTCCCTTTGTTTATCCTCTGCATAACTTCTGATTTTCTTCCCAGACCAATTCCCTATCTTTGGATTTGTATGGCGCAGTTAAGTCAACACCACTGGTTATTTTCAACACAGAAGGAGAAAACCTCCAATCCACAAAAGGGGCGACCCAACAGAGCAGCTCTATCCTCTCCGTCCCATGGTCCAAGGCACAAGTTGAATAAATGCCCATTCTCCTCTCCACAGTAATATCTCAGAAGGCAAGTTTGCAGTCGCCAGAGACTACAACTTTGATAGAAAGGGAGAGGGCCCCCCCCCCGCCCCGTTGTGTGGTGTGCAGCGTACCTGCCTAAGAAATAAGACATTTTATTTCCCATCTTTTTTGCAGTGACACGCAGCTGGTTTTCTGCATTTAGGCATAGGACTCGTTTCTAGGAATTGTATTACAAAGACAGGAAAGTGTTAGGAAACAAGTTACCTGGGTAAGACCCATGTATTTGTTGACATTCTCTGACAAAAAGATCATGTCTCCATCCTGTGTCACCACGGCAATAAATCCCTCCAAAGCTTTCAGGTACAAGTTGTCCATCTGCTGGTCTGCCTCTAGTTCATTCTCATTGTCAGCACATACTGAGAAAAAAGAAAAAAAAGCATGTAAAGACTTCAGCACCCTAGCCAGCCTTTTTCAGTGTGAGCCCGTCCAGTTACAAGGCAACAAAATATTTTTCTGCAGTGAGAATGTCCTTTCCACAAACCCCTTCTGGTGGGGCCTTCTGAACAGTGTATAAAAGGGATGTCCTTATCACTGTAAAGGCAGGAGATACTTTTCTAAACCTTTTGGCAAATGCGATAGACCCTCTATTTGCCTTTAGTGCATTTCTGGAAGATGTATTTTCAGTACATAACACCTATATACCTAGCCATCTTCTTTGTGCACATTCTCTTGGTCCCATGCAACCTTTGTATCTCCTAAGAGGCACAAGGTATAGGGCAAATCTTACAGAAGGTAAGTAAATTTGTGCATTCCTAACAAACGCCTAACGAAAGACTTTTTCATCAGGTCAGGGTTTCTAAGAAGTTCAAATACTGTTCCTAGAAAGCATGCCTAAATAGATCTCTCCACTCTGTATGGAAACATCTGTTAACAGTACCTTTAGTAGAAAAAGTAGAAAACCACTCCCTTGAAGTCCTTTTGGGGGAATCTCTCTTTCATCCTATAAATCTCAGCATTCCTGGGAAAAACACAGACACATCCCACCGATACCTGCTTTTTCATCTGCAGACATCAGAACTCCCTATGCACCAGTCCACCAAACTCTGACAAGCTTCATCACCCACCTACGCTTCTCCTGTCCCTCATGGAGGAGAGCCTCAGACCCCACTTATATCCCATATGTTTACCTATGGAGATTCATGAACCCATCTTATCCATTTTTGGGAAAGACGTGCCACTGTTGTGCTGAAATCTAAGGCCATGCTAGAACATTTATTAAAGCGTTTTTTTTTGTTATGCGTTTTCCTGTTGCTTTTTGCCTGTGCTGTAGAGACAACTGATGGCACTTGCGATGCCCTCGTGTGTGCGCCACATTGCTCATCTCCTGCGACTGGTGGCAAAGCAGGCAAAGCCGCAGGCAGGGAGGGAGAGAGAGGGAGACACCGCTCCTCCTAATGCCAGTCACCCAAGTGTCCACTCAGCACTCTTGCCTTCCCTTCGACACTTTTAAGCATTTTTCAGCTCCATGAATAAAAAGCCTGCAGGAGGTGATTTGTAGATGACTAGTACTGAAAAATTTCTGTGTAGGAGCTGGCCCATTAATTTCTTTACATGTTTTACATGAAAATTCTGGGATTTTTTTTTTCTTTACAAAACTATTTACAGATATCCTATCTGGTCTGTGTACCTCAGACATGCTGTGGTGAGCTTATCTTTGCAGTTTGCCAGTTAGCCTGCACGTTTGTTACCAGTCATTGCAAGTATGTGTATTGGTAAGGCTCTGAATTCAGGGGGTAAAAGCAAACAAACAAACAAAAAAGCCCTTATTGTCTCAGAATAAAGAATAACCAACTCCAGCCACACACTGCTGAAGATACATGGCCATGGGTAAGTCCCAACTAGATCAAAGGTGCTCCATAGCCCGAGGCAGCAAGGATGATCTGAGAGGAGCCCCAGCGAGCTGCTCTGTGCCCCTCCCTGCTGGCACAAGAGTGCACCAGGCTGGGCCCACCACTGATTTTGCTGGCCAGAAGCTCCAACCATAATTGCATCAGCCTTATTCGCAAGAACAGTGGGACTCCAATAAGTTTCTTGGAGAAGCTGTTCTTCTTTGTTGGTTTAATGTTGTAATTTCAGCACACAGTTTTTGTTCTCTAGTACACATACTGTTAGCGCTTGAGAGATGTATTTCATTTTTGTTCATTTCCTCCCTGAAACAGCACATTATCATTTCCCTTCATGTTTCTTGTAGAAATACTCATTTTGGAAGAAGTCGAGAAGCAGGAATGGGGTATTGCTTTGTAAAATATTAATAGAAGTGGTTTGGGTTTGGTGGTCTTTTGGATAGGGAAGAGGCCGAGGCAAACTAACGCAGTTTTTACTTTGAAGTATTAATGAGTTACGATTAAAGGATGAGTTCTATACACCTCCTGCAACTGCAGCTGCTAGTGCCTAAGGATGGACAGCGAGCAAATGCAAAGGGATGAGCATTTGCAATGCAGAGCCCACTGAGCTGCCCTTTAGAACAGATGAGTGGTGACAAACATGATGATGCTGGCTGCTGCTTCTTCATCCTCCCTCCTGCTCCTCAACATCCCTCCCTGGCAGCAGCCCATGACCCACTGCGCATACAAGGAAACAAACGGACACAGCCCCAGAGCCACTGGGAGCACTTCATCTATCACCCTTTGCTTCTCAACATGATTGTTTGGGAGCAGGGAAGAGAAGATGCTCTCTGGGGATGGCCAGCACAGGTTGGGGATTTATCATTCTGAGTCCCTGCACTGCAATTCTAACTACACACGCAGGGGCCAGTTCCTCCTCAGTACAAAGCAACTGACTTCAGGAAATTACATCAGGGCTAGCATTTAAAAATACAGAAAATACACAATAATATATTTGAATAGTATGCACTTTGACCATAATGACATTTAGGGAAGGAGGGGGGCGGGGGGGGAAAAAAGGTAAGTGACCATCTGCTCCCAAGCTTGTTTCTGCTGTGTAAAGAATGTCAAGGGTCTTTTTTTACTTTTCCGGAAGCAAACAAATGGTTTATTCAGCAGGGATCATGGCTATAGCCCAAGACAATCAGCCAAGTGTGGGTTCAGAGAAAAAAAAAATGACTTTTCAGCTCTAACCCCAGACCCTCCTATCCATTTTTTTTCCCAGCTCATTAAGTTTGCATTAACAAAACATGGCCATTCAAAGGCAGGAAGGCTATTCAAAGCATTTGTATTCTTAAATGCCTCCAACAGTGAAAGACAAACACTTTACTTGTATTATGAGATGATTAAGTTTGCTTTTCCATGTATATAAATTATATTACTTATACAAACACACACAGAGGACATAGGATCACTCACATCAGGGCTGTAGGTTCAAACCCTTAATGTCCTAGCTAAGCACAGAACTTAAAGATATAGACAGCATTAAAGCACGTGGTTACAGGGGTTTGTTGGATCAGAGTTCAGCTATTTAATTAAAAGTACCTTCATCCAGCTGGAGACATCTGTGATGTGGACTGGAAGGAGGGAGGGGAAGAGGGTTTGTGCTGCTGTGCACCCCCTCTCACAAAACCCAAAAGCACGACCAAGGTGTTTTGCAGACAACCTCCAGCTTCCCTGATAACTCAATAATCCCCACTGCATGCCTTCCTTCCCCCTTAGCAGCCCCAGCAGCAGCAGGCAAGAGGAGCTGGCATATACAGGCTTCTTGTAGTATTTAATGCTTACGTTTCAAAGATGGAGTGAGGAAACCATGGGCACCATCAGGCAGGTGACAAGTACCTCCAGGGGCCACTGTGCTGCTGTCACCATCTCTTCCTCGCCTGTACCCCATGGGCATCCCTGGCAGCCTGCCCAGGGAAACCCGGGCACTGGGGGCTGCACCAAAGGAGCTCATGTCTTCTGCTGTGTCCAGGTTCTTTATGGTGGTTGCAAACACGCAGTCCCAGAAGGTGTCATCTGTGCTAAACCCCCGCAGCATATTAACTACCTGAAGATGCTTAGTCCGCACCAAAGAAATATGCTGGGCATCACCGCAGCAGCCCTAGTATGCCCTGTAACAGGTAACTTAGTATAATTATAGTAATATAAATAATAAATAACAGTCCCTCATATGGCTGCAGTTACAGCATTGTAGCTTACTCCCTTTCTCCTGTGAAAATCACTAGCTACTAATAGACAGAGGATATACACACTTAGGAGACCGATACATCAGAAGCAATTCAGTTATTGCCACTAGCAAAAAACTGGTTTGCTTTAGAAAGAATCTATTTTGCAGAAGAAAAACAAATAAAGGCATCACTACTGCAAGTTGCTCCCAGAAATCCATACTGTCTTTCACTTTAGCATAAGAAATTTCAGCTTCAGCTGGAAAACATTTGAGAAAGCTGGGACCTAATGAAAGTAGGAGGTTAGCATGAGGAGGTGGGGGCAGAACTTGGTTTCCAGTAGGTCGGAGGTCACTTTATCCAGGTAGTGGTACCCCATGTAGACTTGACAGAATTTTCCAGGTCTTAAAGAAAGGTAACCATGGACTCAGTTTACCCTGATTTTTAGGTAGCGATTTTGTCATCAGCATTGCTTTTTGAAATAGCTGCTAACTAGATTTTGAAATAAGGATGCGTTTCTTATTTTTTCCTGCAACTTTTTCCATCTCTACTGCTGGGAGTATCTCAGTTCGGGCACCATGACAGGGAGGCAGGGAGACTGGACTGCAAATATGCCAGTTTAACTATAAATTAATAGCACATTCAGCAGAACGAAGTACTGTAATATTATTGTTCATATTATAGTTACATTTATGGATCTCAGCCAAGATTTTGCTCATGCAGCACTGGGAAGCCTACAAAGGAGGGAGAATCCCTGTCTAGCTGAGATCGAGAGATCTTGAAACACGTCAGAGAGCCACAGAAAAGTGCAGTGGCCTCCCTGGGGTGACTGCCAGAGCTAGAGCAGAACCAGGAACAGAGCAACTGTGTCCCATGTCCCAGTCTGATGGGTCATGCACTGTTCATACTGCCCCAAGGCAGTATTTCTTGGTCTGCATCAAATTTTGATACAGTATTTTTCAGTCCATGTCTCAGTCTTCATCAAATTTTGATAAATATTTAATCAGCTCTATTTTGAAAACTTTTCTAACCACCAAAGTACAATTTATTCATCAACAAGTAACTTTGAACTGTAATGGCAAATGCTTATTGCAGTGTTTATGATAACCTTTTATGTTAAAAATAGCTCTTGTAAACAAGCTTTGATTAATTCCCACTGTCAGGATGTGCACTGTTCCCAAGTTTAAGAACACTTTTTCCGTAGATGCTTGCTCATTTCCTTCAGTCCAACCTCTTGGAACGAGTCTGAAAGCTCAAAAATCAGGCTCTCCTTACAAGGAATAACTGCTCAGGTACAAACAACCTCCTAGTAAACAGCCTATACTCCTCTCAACACCTTTGATTGGACTTAAAGGGGCCTTTTTGGTCAGTTCAAGAGGTAGAGGGTGATAAAAAGGGTTTTTACTACAGGCCCATAGACTTTTCATGTCTTTGTCTCTAATCCTGGGTCGTAGAAGGACCAGAAAGTTGCTTGGATATTGTGCATAATAGACATCAGGCTACAGCTGCCACTCCAGAGGAGGGCTGTGAAAACTGCCCGACACCGGTAGGCAAAAGTTCGGGAAGATCTAAGAGCAGCTCCATCCTGCATCAGAGAGAGCAGCTTTGAGACAGACTTGTCTCTTCCTGGTTTCTTGTTTTGCATCAAAGGAAAGCAACAGATTTTTTTTTTTTTTCCCTTTTTCTTTTTTTTCTGTTTTGACAGGGCAGTACATCCTGTTCAAGGGGATATTTTCAATGTGTTCAATAAAAGCTTTCAATTTAGATACATCAAGAAAAAGCTACTCTTAAACTTGAAGCTTCCTGAAGGGCTCTTATCTCCAAGTGCACAAGCAACTTTGATAAAGAAAACACTTATGGTAGCACTGTTTTGATTTCAGGGTTTGTACCTAGCCAAATCATTCAGATGCTGCTCCCAGGAAGATGCTTTGAGTCCTGCAGCCATCAGTGTTGAACGGTGGGATGCAGCACCCCATCAGCCCAGGCTTCCCCTGAGCCCCATGGGACCTTCTGGTGCACCTTCCCAGAAAAGGGATGTCACTTCAGGCAGCTGAAGCACTCGGCACCCAACTCCGCTCTCATTCGTAGGAACACGGTTGGCACAAAACTTTTTTTCCAATTCAATAAAAGCAAACAAGTAGACATGCTATTTTTAAAGCACTGTTTTATGCCACAATGGTCTGAGATTAGATGCAGCTTGTCCAGACATTCAAAAACAATGCCCACATCACTTCTCCCTAGTTTGTCCTCTCCCTTAAAAGCCCAGAGAAAAGCTATTTTTTCCCCTTCTGCTCCCTGCTGGCTTTCCGGCTCTGTTGTCTCCCTCCCTTGAAACAACTTCACACTGGCTTCCTCGTGGCCTCCCTTCTCCCAAACAACTTCCCGTCTGCTTCCCTGTTCCCTCCCCATTTCTGCTGCTGTCTGCCCGCACAAGAGCAACTCCCATCCAGTTTCCTTTGCTGGATCTCTGCAGAGAAAAGACACCCGGGTGACCACACAATTGGGATGGGATTAAAGAAAGCTGATAAAATTTTGTTTGGCTGATTAGCCTGACTAAGAAGCCTGTAGTCCTGGCACACAGAAACTCACTAGCAGCCAAGAGTTCTGGTTCCTGTAATGCCTTTAGCACCAGCGTGGTCCAAATAAAAACTTAAAATTATTGATACCACATGCTAATGCCTATACAGGCTTCCTAAAGCGGATTCTCTTCCTCATATTCAGACAAAAAGAGACTACCTGAGGGAGCCTTAGCAACTATCACAATGTTAGCTGTTAACCAAGACAGCCATTCTTTAGCAAAAGACAGTTATTTCTCTTTTGCCATCTATTAAGCCCCCAAAAAGCATAAGGCTAATTTACTAGCTATACTAAAGAATACTAGGGGACAAGTACTGCTATAAATTTTTCTGACTATACTAAAGGACGTAAGATCCCAAATCCAAAAGCTCCACTACCGATAAGCATCAAACACTATTTTCAGCAGCAACTTTATGGGATCAAAACCATTACTTGACATGAACAAAGATCAGTTCTAAATTTATCCCTAATATTTGAATGTGACGATGGCAAAAATGTATTATGCCAACAGAATTAGGAGGCATCTTGAAAAATATTTAAGACGATCATAATTAAATGATGTTTCTACTTAGCATTCCAATTATACTGTGTACTGTTCTGTGCACAACATGGAAACGGTATTATAAAGCTATTGTTTCAGTTTGCTTCCTGTGATACTAATCTCAATCAGGCCGTCAGACGAACAGCCTGCATTTCTAAATGTTAAAGGCTTCCTCTCCAACATTCCCACACAGAATTGCCTACTGTGAAAATCAAAGGGAAACGTGTTACTAAGTAAAGCAGCAACTTTTATAAAGCAAAACCTGGTATTTTTTACCCTTTTGAACTCTGAGATATACAACCAGCTATTTCCTATTATGATAGGATACAAGGGCCAAGTTCAGGCCCTGCAACGCCTGCAGAAGACGTGCACTCTGCAATCCAGAAGCCGGGATTTTTGGAGGCACGTAGCGGGAGCGCTCTCAATGAAGGCTCAGATTCGTGGGCTCTGCCATTCACCTGCTGAAAGAATGTGGGCATAGATTTCCCTAGGTCTTGGCTTCCTGACAGATAAATAATCATTATGCAGACATAGCTAGTAAAACAGCCCGAGTTACACAAGTGAAGAGCCCTATTCCGAGTCAGGGAATAATAGGAAGGGGCATGAGACACTCAATGCCAGCGGACTGAGGCTGGCAAGTTGCCTACAGCCGTCTCCGAAATCCCATCTGGAGCATCAGCTTGCAGAAAGATGAGGATGCAGTCCTGGGAAGGCCCTTGTTCTCTCTGCTCCCAGCAAAACCGCCATGAAACGAAGAGATGTGTTCACGTTTGAGAATCGTGCCCACAAACAGTAATATAAAATAAAATCTGCTGTACCAGTAGTTGTTGACAGAATAAATAATAAATAACAAAAATGCTAATCAAGTGGTAATTTTTTCTTTACTACCTTTTGAAGCATTTTTCAAGCTGCACTGCAAGCTTATTTTAGTGACATTGTGTGTATATAATATAAAAAAAATAAATGCAGTAAATGTTATTTTAATGTCCTAATTAATGACAAAACAAATACTCCCACTTAACTCCAGTTTACACTAAGTGTCTAGCCCAAATAATCAAAACTATTTCCATGAAGACAACATAAAGCAAAGGGGGAATCTGCAGGCTGGGGCAGGCATTTGCTTCTCGTGCACACTGCAGTTCTCCACCTCCCCATTTCCCAGTTCAGTGTCAGACATGACACAGTAACCCCCATGCTCCCCATCAGTCGAATTAGGCTCCTGAAGTGCAACGCAGAATTAATGGCCAGATTCCAGTCTGCTAAACATGTATGTGAAACAGGGGCAGCTTTGCTTGGGGCTCGGAAAAGGTTTAGAGCAAAAGTGAGAACAGAGCATGGACAGGCATCACACAAGCCCAGTATCCATTTGCTCCACACTCTTATCAAAACGTGATGAGGAGCAATTTTCTTCATCTGAGAACCAAAAGCTCTATCAAAACCTATCGCTCTGCATTAAATTGGACAGCCTTCTATTGAAAGCCAGTGTCCTTATAAACACTGATATTATTCAGAAGCCACCATCCTGCTTTTACAGGAACAGATCAGAAAAAAAGCACCTGTCAAATATTAGCTGTATTAAGCAGCTATTGTACAGCAATGGTGTTAATCAGTCCTGAAAGGTGGTATTTTTTCAACAAAGCTCACCTGCCAGAAACGCCTATATTTGATTTTACAGCCTTGTCTCCTGGGAGCAAGAAACAGTTCTCAACCTGATAGAGATTTACTTTGGCCAGAGCAGGACTCCACACCTGTGAATCTCAGGAGTTTCAGCAAATGTAAACTGTCGGGCAATTGCATGAGGAAGAAATAATACTCTGAAGTCATTATTCTGATAACGATAATGAAAGTTCTCTCTCCGATGCCACTTTATTCCAATGCCTGATAAATTTTATCTTTCAAATACTCAGGGCTTAAATTTTCAGCTTGGCTAATTTAAATGTTAGCTATACTCAGAAGAATATAAGTAGCAGATGAGGCCTTTACCAGCAAACAGTAGTTTTCTGGCTTGAGTTCTTTCATTTCAGTGTATTCTTATTGTCAGAAGATAATACCCAGCTCTTCCAGAAAATCAGTCCCTTTAAAGTACCTTAAGTTGAATTCCTCAGAATAGAAGCACTAAAGATTTTAAAACCTTTATCTACATCCCCAGTGTCTAAAGATGCAGCGATGGACAAATCTGCATTTGACTAACAACAGAAATTTTAATGAGAGGACTTACTCCAAGTCAATATGTAGGCTGGGAAAGTGCATCAGATTTAAAGTTAAGCAAATAACTAACACAGAGAAAGCCTGAAGTATTAAATCACAGCTTGTCACTACTGTAACATTTCATTTCCAGATTCCTTTCTAACTGCTGGGTCCTGCTGGTACTTCAAGAAAATGTGTATCAGCTACATGAATCACATTGGTTTTCAAACACTACCAAAGAAAAATCATATATGTATGTGTACATATGAATATTATATTGAGTTGTCATCACTATCAAATTATATGAGCCTAAGCCTTAATACTACAGAAGCACTAAATAGCTATTTTATCTGTAGATTTTTTTTCCTCACCAAGAAATGTACATATATTTGAAAATTTCACTTTAAACTCAGCAGTTTCCAGGTAAGCAAATGTATTTTTCTGATGATGACAGCATCAAACTATTTCACGTCAAGTTTCGCAGACATAAACATTATTTATATTATCAGTTACAGCCCTTCAGAAGTTTGCTTTTCCGATGCTATGCCAGTCCCTAGTTCATGCCATATAAATATTTGAAAAGCTGAAACTGTGTTTTTACGAGAAAGTTACTAACAAATTGGCTTGGTGTATGGCATGTTTAAGAACATTTACCTAGTTAAGCAACTTCTTCAAGTATTAATTACATGATGAAATCAGAGATGATTTGCAAACATTGTTCAGTGAATTAACTTTTCACGGAAGTAAATGTTAAAACCACATTCTGTAAGCTAAGATTAAAATACCCACATTTTATACAATAGTCTTAGCAGAACCCAAAAAAGCTACAAAAATTAAAAAGCACACAGAAACAGAATTGAATTTGTCGTATTTTTCAGACTAACCAACAACAAACCAACAGCATACACTTCCATAAAATGAGTTACTTCCTAATAACATTTATTAAAGTAATTGTTATGGCATGACTCAACTTTTCTACAGAGAGGAACTGCCATCGTGACCTCATTGGGAGCTTTGCCATTAATGAAGGAAGAGATGAAATTTTGGGTTTACCTTCCACAAACAATGCCGGCATTGTTTTCTTAACATATTCTGAACACTTACGGGTCACCGTGTGAAAGTTCCCGCAGAAACATCAGTTGTTTTCATTGATCTCACAGGCTACTCAAACCACAGACTTCCATCGAAGTGATTATTTAAATATAGGTGCAAAATAAGAACATTGTTAATTTTATCGGTTTTCACAGGCTATGAAAATGATGCTGGTTCACATTTCCTACTAGTCCAACATGAGCAAGATTCTGATTACATAGAATCCAGTCATGTCAAGTATTTAAAAGTTGCTTGCTTTAGCTATCTTAGTCTACCTTGTCATAAACAATCTACCTACTGCTCATTAGCAGCGTATAGCACAGTTAGTCCTTTCAAACGAAGTATTGGATCTTCAGAACTTCCCAGCTGCTTTTCAAATGCACTGGCACAAACATGCTTGCCATGCCAAATAAAAAATTTACTTGTTTCAGCATGGAAGCTTAAGTTGTATGTTGTCCTGGTTTGAGGTAAAACAGGACCAATTTTGTTCAGTAACTTTATTTTTTAGCTAGGCCTCTTCTAACTGCTGAAATTAACAGCATGTTGTGCAGAAAACTGTTCGCTCTCAGAGTGATAAGACCCATGTTTATAGTTGATGCCAAGGAATGGGATGCAGAGAGGCTCTTGCTTATCCTTATTGCTATAACACCCAAGGCCAGCCAACTTTGTTACTTGCCCTGTTGGAGGGTCAGAAGCGGAAAAGCGTAGAGGGGTCACACCGGCGGGGAGGAGCGGACACGACAGGTGACCCAAAACTGACCAACAGGGTACTCCATCCCATCTGCCTCATGCTCAGTATAAAAGCTGAGGGATCAAAGGGTCAGTCCTCTTTTCTTCAATGGCCGGCATCCGAGGAGGACTTTGTCACTGTGTCTGCCTTTGATCCCGATCTGGAGTCCAGATCCGGAATCCAGTTCCTGTCCGTCACTGAGTCCAGTCTGGGACTTCCCTAGTGCCTGCTGGTGACGTGACGGTCATCCTGGGAACTTGATACGGTTTTGTATATATTTCATTATTTTCTTTTAATTATTTTATTATATTTCATTGAAGTAGTTTAGTTCCTTCTGAACTCTTAAGTCTCTCTTTTTCTCTCTCTCTCCAGCCTCCCTTCGAAGCGGAGCAGGAGAGAGCGAGCATCTGTCATTCCGCCTGATTGGGCCAATCCTGCCCAAACCACGACGTATGTTTGACTGCTGAATCTTGTAACTGAGCTTAATAAACCATATTCAAGAGTTTTGAGAGTTGTTTTTTTACAGAGGCAATACTGCATTTGTTGTTATTTTGGTAATGAAGACCTTATATAACTAGTATCACTCAGATTTTTCTATCACAATTAAAATATACATAATTCTGATGAAAAAAAATAACCAACCCATCTTTAAACCTAGTTGTATCCTCACAACATAAGCAGTTGTGTCCTGTTCTCACTTTAGGACCAAGTACTCAGAGAAGAACATGCACAATCTTGTCAAGCTGCCATCAACTACCACTGACAACTTCTTTTAGCCAGATCTTACCTGAAGACAGAAGCTTGTGAGTGCGT
Source organism: Burhinus bistriatus (assembly GCA_013397275.1). Classification (NCBI taxonomy): domain Eukaryota; kingdom Metazoa; phylum Chordata; class Aves; order Charadriiformes; family Burhinidae; genus Burhinus; species Burhinus bistriatus. The sequence goes on along the minus strand of VYXH01000117.1, from coordinate 141,020 downwards.
AGGAAACTGATTGCCAGGCGCATTATGGATGCCTTGTCCAGGTGGGAACTGATGTTGTGGGGCAGGGGCAGCTCATGTGCCAGTTCATAGAAAACCTCGGTTTCTTTGCTTCTTCTGCATCTTGCTGCATCTCTTGATTTCTCCTTCCTCCGTTCAGAACTGCTCCTGGTAGGTAAAGGAGAGAAAGGAAAAAGCATTTCTTCAAATGCAGTTCATGACCTAGGCGAGTCATTTACAAGAGTAAATCTTCTCAGCAATTATTTATTCTGTCAACCGGTTTAAGTCAACTGACCAGACTTTAATATCTATTTGCTCCTTTTAAAATGGGAATTAGTAGAGGACTGATACAACTGGAAAGGGCTCAGATTCTAACGTCAGCCTTTGGACACCCTGAATACCCGTTGAGTGTAAGAGGATCAAGATCTGCCTAAGGCGAGAGATTGAAAATGAAATAGCAAACTATAATTCCTGGGATTCAGGAAATGTTAAAAATAAAAATTTTGTTTGTTCAATCTAAATTAATTTACTTGAAAAATACTCTGGGATGAGGTGACAATCCATTTTAAAGCTGGAACAATTACAGTGCATGTGACTGTGTCATAGATATTTCAGTGTCATAAGAGTTTCAATGGCTGTACCCCACATTAAAATAATACGGTATCAAACTGTGTTTGTATATACAACTGTCTCAGCTCTTAATCCAACATTACTCTGGAAAGCCACCTTTCCTTGACCATGAAAGGTACAAAATGGGGAATAAAATACCATTGCTTGCAATAAACCCCTCCTTCATAGAAGCTATTCTAATTAAGTCACCATCTCTGTATTGTCTATGAAAATAGATTCCTTCTTGAGTAAAATATGACTGATACAGGCAGCCTCCTTCAAACTCCACAGAGAACAGAAGTGCAGGAAATAACGAAGGGGAAGGCATTTTATGAAGCAAGTATGCAAAATTAAGCCACTGAGGGACATAAAGGTAAATTTAACATGCGAGAAACACAAGGGCTATATGTAGAATGGATGTGGGATAGGACAGTTTAATAGGGAACTTCACTGACTCTAAGGTTCTTCTACAAAGTACAAGTCTTATTTCGGAACATGAAGAACTGAATCCATTCAAAACCATCAGCTATTTCAACCCCACGTAGCTCTGCTGATGCTACAAGTTTCCTTCACTTGCACAAGCTGAGGTTTTGCACCTTAGTCACACCAACACAGAATATATTTATTTTCAGGCAGACTCCTGTCATACTGTACCAGTGCAAACGGCACAGCTTGGATGAGCACAGAACAGCATGCAGACAACATCAGCCCCACCACTTGTGCTGTTGTGGCTGCACATTCATTTCTAGAATCACCAGCGGCAGCTCTCCATTTGCAAGGCTGCCTAAAAATGCAGCGGCTTATAATCTGCTTTTTCCAATGCCAGTATAAAATAGTGAGCCTATAAACTAAAAATGGATCAGCCGAAAAAAAACCCTATCAAAACAGGATATTTCAATAAATGTATTCTTTGTGTGAAGAAGAAAAGGAAAACAAACATTAATCGCATCACTTAATCCTAGAAACTGTTCCAGTCATGGCTGGTCTCACATAAAACTGCATAAAATAGAAAAAGAGTATTAATACATAGCAATGCATTCTAAAGAAGACAACCATTTCTAGAGGAGCTAGACTGCCTGCAAAAGCTTCTAGCATGGAAACTGCAGGTGACTTCGTAAACTACAAAGAAGGAAAAAGAGCCAGGGTACCTATTAAATGTTAAGAGTAAAGTGTTTGCTGGGCCCCAGGCAAGGCTGGGCGTTCGACATCATCATCCAAAGCAGAAATGTGCTCACAACACATCAGCAGGGCCCTCATGCTGCAAAACATGTGAAGCTGGGCATACACTTAGAGATCAGATAGGTGCTCACCAGTGGGTGTGGTAACAGGGCAAGGGCCCTCATAAATGCTTATGGTATCTTCTCAAGATCCATGATCAGCCCTCAGCAAACCTCTTTCACAATTATTCTGCCTGAGGTGAATATTTTCTAACATGGCATCTGTTTGAGGAGGTATGCACGGGATGAGACCTACACACATTTCAGTATGTAACGGCAGGATTCAACTTTGGTAATGACTTCAGAGGCATCGCTAGAGTGAACACCAGCCCACTCAAGTTTGAATCTAAACGATCAGATACTCACAAGGTGACACTAACTGCTTACTTTTATCCTTGCCAAGTAAGAGTCATACTACATCCACATAAAAAACGTCCCTTTGCACAGCTGCCTGAGAACGTACAACAGAAAATGCCCTGTGTCCTCCTCCCAGGGCAGGTGCTGGGAATGGGAGAGCCACATGGACTACTTACACCAATGCTTCTTTCAGAGGTACGTCTTGCTCTCTGTAAAGAAAAATGTCTCTACACTGTGCCTATAAAGATGCCAGACTGGGAACAAATCTTTGCAGCTTCTAATTCTACCAACGAAATAAAAGAGTAGACACAAAACAAAAACAAACACAAAAACTACGCGGCAATATTTGTGAGAATTGCCAATTGCAGCTTAGAAAATTTAACTTGCACCATAAATGTTTGAGCTCTGCTCTAAATCTAGAGCCCACAATTTTCATGTTAGAACCAACTTGGGCAAAACAAGATCCAATCCCTCATCGTTTAAATACGGAACTTTGGGAATCAAGGCCAAAGCTGTGTCACAATTTGTGCAGTAAAAACGGGTTGTATAAGACAGGGTCTCTCATGACGCCACTCCGGCCACAAAGAAAAATATTTAGTTTTGCTAACCTCTGTAAATATAATTTTGAAGTGTGGCTAATGAGACAAGCTGGTTTCATTAACCATGGGTTGCTCAAGGTTTCTAATAACTAATGCTATGAGCAGAGAATGATTTTTTTCCCCTCTGTGCTGCAGATGCTTTCCCTCAACACTGCTTCTGACTGCCATGCTTGTTTCTCTGCAGAGAGACATTGTCATTCACGACACACCGCACGAGAGCTTTTGCACATCAGAAAACAAGGGGAGGAATCAGCCTGCCTGGTTGCTTTCAAAAGACTTTCTTGCTCACCCGTTATCATTTTAAAGAAACAAACAATTTGCTTGTTAAGCATTTCACCCTGTAGCTTCCTGCACCTCAATTTTCCTCCCCATCTTCCTTCCCTCAGCACAGCCTCAAGTTGTGTTGTGATCGTAGCCAGCCCAGCACAAGCAACACTGACGGAGGCCCAAAACACCCCCCAACATCCCATGCCGCTTGCCCCACGCCACTTTCCCACCCCCCACAGCAGACATCTACGCCCGCTTGCTGTCCCTCCCAGGGACATCCCTGTCACAGACGGTCATTCTGCGCTTCCTCGCCCTGATTGCAAAAGCCTCCAAAAATTGCAGTCGGCTGACAGAGTTCTGGCACAAGAAGCAGTATTTTCACAGTTTTCGTTTGCAGGTGGCAGGCCATAAAGTTTCTCTGCAGTTACTCCCATTTTATGCATGGGATTTAGCATTTAACCCCGGGCGAGGCTGGACTACCCACAGGTCGGGAGTGAAAACGTAACCACTGAACAGCCTGCTCCTTTGAAGGCCAGGTCGAAAGGCCGACACTGAATCCTCTTTGCACATCATTAGGGCAATAGAGAAAAGGCCCAGGCTTTAGGTCATTTATGAATCATTCCCTCCCAGCACATAAACCACCCACTTACACGGCAAAAAAAGAGCACATGTGTGCGTCACTGCTTGGAGAAAGTGACGCAAGCGGAAGCAGAAACCTCGCTCACCCAAACCTGCGTCAGATTTTTAAAAACACAGAGGAAAGAGAGAGAGAGAGAGAGAGAGAGGAGAAAGCCACCACAAATAAGCCCCCCATACACTGGTGTAAACCCTGGAGGTACGGCAGGGGAAGCCTGCTGGGAGCTCCCTGTCATTCATTCCTTCAGGAGTCCAGGGATCTGGCAGGATAAGGCCCCACTTGGCCACACCCCCCCCCTCACATTACAATTGCAGCATGATCATTCCCTATAAAATGACAAGAAAGGAATGGAAATGCTCAAATCCCCACTAGAAACTCGGGACTTGGCTGCGCAGAGGGTGGTTGGGAGTCTGGAGGAGAAGGAAAAGGAAGGTACCGCTTCCCAGCAAGGACTCTCCCATGGCTGCTGGACGATGCTCCGGGACCACAGTGCTTACATGCATGCAAGCCGTACAGAATGGAAGAGTTTAGATGGCGCAGGCAGTTCCCTGCCACAGAACACCAGTATGGCACTGTACCCCCAGGACGGCTGCTTACTTGATTTCCCACTCCCTCCTGGCCATGTTTAGTTTGCACTCTGAAAATAGAATTTACCAGCTGACGCATGTGAGCAAAGATGACAAACAACTGGCAAGTATTTGCCCTCTTAGGTGAAGCTCCTGAATTTTCAGGAGCAAAAGCTCTCCATGCTTCTCCCAAGAACCCAAACAACAAACCACTCCCAAGGGTACACCCACACACGGGAACGGAGCACGCAAACCCACCCGCTGGAAGCATCTGAAGGGGTGTAGGAATGCCCTGCATGGATCCCGGGAGCCAGATTCCTATCCTCTTGCTCATCTCCGACAGCCCCTTGCGACACAGCTTCACTGAAATCAGCGGGAATGCCTGCAGACGAAGGTCTTGCACACTCGGGGTGAAGATCATAATCTGGCTTTCCAAAGCCTCTGTTACTACAGGACTGGAAACTCCAGGCACAGCAACTTATTTGCAAAATCTGAAGCCCCACGTAAACCATCTGGCTTAAATAACTATCATGTTAGCTTAGGGATTGTCTTCCCGGCGCTCACTGCTGTGATGGCTGCGGACTCCAGCAACTGGGAGAAATGCCGGGACAGCCAGCCCAGGCCAGAGGCTGTGCTGCTGCCACTGCCTTCCCTGCCCGGGCACCCGCAGAAGGTACCTGTGACCCAGATACAGTGGGGATCAGCCCCACAAACACTGGGGCAAACAGACCAGCCCCCGCATGGGAGCTTACATGCAGGTGTACGGCATCACTCACTGGTCTGAAGTAGAGTTAGATACCCACACAACCCTCCTCGTCTCAGCAGAGAGGGACTGACCTGACATTTCAGTATTGTTTCCACTGGCTGTGACCATACTCACTCTCTGCAGTCTCAACCCTACCAGTACTTTACCTCCACCAGTAATTCCTGCCCACCACCTCTACCCATACATCGCCCTGGTCCTTCCCGCATGCAGTTACCCCCTCAAAGCCCTTGGTACCCACTCAGCCGATGACGGTGCTGCGTGGTCAGCTTCAGCGATTCTCCGTTCTGTCAAGGACATCAGTGGCGTCCTTTAAGCTGATGGAGGGGACTTGCCAAGACAGCAATCTTCTGCTCAGGGTTTCACTGCTCTCAACAAGTCCATGTAGGTCGATCCTTTGGTTGTGTACACACACACTTGCTTGTTTAAGACTAGGCAGCACAGTAATTGCACTGAATTACATTCCCACCTTGCAGGCTCCAGATCACAGAAGCTTTTAGAGAAATAGTAATCCGCAGCTTGCATAAAAATGCCTTGTATATAATCTGGTAGCCTTCATTCGTACATACATACTGTGTGACACATTCGTGCAACGCTTCAAAATACATAGTTCAGATTGACTCGCTTCAGTTTACTTCATGATTTTGGCGACCCTTGGACTTTGCTTCAAACTGCCAGGTATGCAAGCCAGTAAAACAACAAGCGTATTACTTTATATCCAATGGCTGGTTATTAAATATTTCTAGCTCCAGCATTTTAAAGGTCAAGAATCCACAGTTAATTAAGCTGTCACATGAAATTTCTGTAGTAAATGCTCATTTCAAATGGTTTAGAGTTAAAGCTTCAAATGCTAACTTGCAGAACAAGAAAAATACATTCTAGGGATGCAAAGATAAGAAAATACTTTAGAGTACAAATAAATAAAAAAATGATGAGACATTTAGCATAAAAAAGATTTTCCAACTCAAACCAGTAAAAACTCAATAAAGATATTTTAACAGGCAACACTATCTTAGATAACAACAAAAATTTATTTCAATCTAGCAAACCCATTTTTTGCTGTGTGTTTGTATTTTGCTTTACTTTCTGCCTGGCAAATCCCTAGATGATTTAAAGCAGCATAATAATCTGAAAAGGAGTTTCGCGGGCTGTGAGGCAGCATAGCTATCTCAAAACCACACTGCTTGACAGCCCCAGAGGTGTGCTTGCACGGACACCAAGCAGCCAGCGGTCATGCTTACTTAGCCTTAAAATTCCTTTAAAAAGTATTTGTAACCATTCTACCTGACAAGCAGTTTATTCTGGATGGCATGCTGTGCTTTTGAAAGCCCCCCTCCGTTAAAGTAATAAAAATGACCATCAGTAAATAAGAACTGCTACAAACAGCAATTTACTTGCTCACCAGGAACTTGGGCCAAACTATGAAAGCTGTGAATGAAACCCATACACAGTGCCATACAGATCCCTCTTTATACCTCTTTCCAGTGAAAATAACTATTTCTAAAGTCTGAGAAGACCCCAGATGCCCAGGTTCAGCACACCACCAAGAATGACAGGAAGGGGAAGGACACAGAGTTATTCTTAGATTGAGAGGAAAAAAATGGCTTGAAAATACATGGAGTGCTCATGGCTGTTAAGTGCTAAAGCACCGTTGCTGCACATTGGGATATGGTACCCAGTACACAGACAAAACAAAAACAAACGATGCCAAAATGGGGAATTCGTTAATAGAGGAAATAAGAGTTCGAAGGTAACAAGAAAAGCTACTAACAGAAAGGGCTATTACAAAAATAAGGAAATGAAATACTTTCCACCCTTCCTTTAAAGCTGCCCTAACTTACAGTAACTCACCACGGACTCCTTGGTTCGACCGGGGGATTTCTTATGCTTCTGTACATACCCACTAAATAACAAATCACTGCTAGTTCTGTAAAGCTTGGCACCTGCTGCTGTATCAACATATGATGCAATACCTTCATCAAAGTTTAAAACCAAAGGCTAGATGACAGTCAGGAAAATGAGAAATATTAATGTCTCAGCAACAGACGAGGGAAGAGTTCATGTTAAGGGCGAGAAACTAATTTCCATTCTTATTAGGCCTTTTCAAAGGATGCCTGGCACAACGATAACGGACTTGGCTAGTACAATTAGCGTATCAAGACATGAGGCCTAAGTGAATACCAGACTTTCAGTGTCTTTGAGCATATTTATGATTCACTAAGTCCATGTTACCCTAGGACCACCACAGCTGACAGTAACAAGGCTTTCTTGAATGGGGAACACATCAGCTCTTTAGACAGGATAAATTCCATATGAACTTTAAAACCACATATAAGACTGTAACTTCTCCAATGTCTGAAGCTCTAATGGTGCCTTTAGTCTCAGTAATTAAACTGTACTGGACTTGTATTTTATTTATTTTCATGAACATTCCTGGCCTTTATTTCTGAAAAAAAAAGGTGGTGCTGAGACAAAAAGCCTTACACTTACACAGTTTTAAAATGCTTATACCACTAGCTGCATTTAATGCCACTACTAAAAGAAAAACACTTTGCACCTGCAATTTAAAGCATTATTGTGAATACTGAAGTTGTCACAGCAACTAAATAGTACTTTGGGAGTTCAATGCTGAAAACCTTACTGAGGCTGCAGGAGCACTTGTATTTTTTTAAAGCATTTAGGTTCACAATATGCCACCACAGTCTGATAAATTTAATCACAGTAAGCAAAACAACGTCTACAGGATTTATGTTTTACCATTTTTTCTCTAGTTTTATGAGTACCTTGAACCAGAAAGATAAGTATTAGGATTTCAGCAGCCATTAATCTGGTCCTGGATTATTTCATGATGCTGTAAGTGCAGCCTGTCCTGCAGTCGCCACACCAGCGCAAGCCTGGTACCTCAGAGGATGTGCCGAACATGTTGCTTCTGGGGCAAGGCACGGCTCCGTGGAACCGCACGAGGTCCACAGTGTGCAGAGATGCCAGGCTGCCATTTGATCAGCAGTCAGAGCAGATAGAGGCATTGCCTTTTTGCCTTTGAATCCATTCCCTGCATTAGGGCTAGATGGCAGAGAGGCTTTGCTCATGGCCGAGTTTTCAGTCAGAGCAGTTTCCTGCTCCAAGTCACTGTGTGATGAGCAAGCCCCAGCGCCCGTCACAAAAAGGGTCAGGACAGCTCTGGATCACCCTTGTAAAGCTGCTGCAGCCCACGCTTAAAACAGATCAGTGAAACACTTCCTCCGTTTTCTCAAATAATAAGGAAATTTGGAGAGAAACAAGCAGTCCAGCACATAGTCAAATCTCAATCAGAGGAGCACAAAGTCATCTAAAATCAGTCTTCCCTCCCAAGACTGGTTTTGCACTGCTCTGCTCCATCAAGATACGGGAGCATGGATTCCTTCCCTGGGGCAATCAACTCTTTGACACCAGTCAAGATATGGCAAGCTTCAGAGGTAACTTGCAGACTAAAAAAGGCCACCACCAAACTCACTAAACAGTGCTACAGAAAGGACTGTTTCAATGTTAGCCAAAACTGAACTTGCTTTCAAATCAGTAAATTTTTGCACCACTCGCTTTTCTTCATAGTTTCCACTTACACATTCAAGAGTCCCTGCAGCACAACTAGAGCTGGAATCGCATCGCAGCAGCAGGGATAAGGTTATGACAATGCACAACCTGAGATCTCTATCAATGATTTGTGTTTGAGAGATTACAGATACTTATCTTGTGGTATTACTTGTAGTAATCAGTCAATTTTGACAGCTAATCTAGAGGTCCATACATATTGTTGCTCAGAAGCTCAGCAGGTATTGCTAAGATGTGTTTGCAGATAACCCAACTATTTGCCTACTCTAAAAAACACATACCAAAGGATGTGCTTTATCTCCTCACCAGCGGGTTAAAGCTAAAGGTGAACGAAGTGCAACTTGCAGGCCGGGGGGGCCCCCAGAAGTTAAACTCAAAACAAGCCTCATTTTTCAAGATGGGGCACTGACCGCATCCCAGCCCATACCAAACCACAACCAGCATTATTTATCAAGATGGCACAACTGCAGGTAAACGAGGACAGTTTTTCAATTAAGCTTTATTTCAAGCCTAAGGGACAAACATTGCCATCACATGACTTTACTATCAGTGGCATGTGTACGTATGCTTCAGCCTCAAACGCATTCAACCGTAAACAGTTGAGAGAGTAATGCTGAAAATTGTTGACAAATCCCCAGTTTTACGATCTCATGCTGTGTTACACCTTGGGCAATAGCCACCAACATTTGTGGGTGAAAACCCTGGCACTTCAGCAGGCTCAGACCAATATCCCATGCCATTTTATCTCTTGGCGGTGGCACATTGTTGAGAGGTTCACATAAGGGGCCCTTGTGGGTAGGAACAATAAGAGAGGCGCACACAGCACAGGAAAATGGGTGGTGACCAGCAAGGGAAAAAAGCCTCTTTCAAAGAAAGGTCTTTGAAAACATTCATTACACCCCACCCAGCTATTTTCACTACCATATTTCAATACATAAAAACAACACAGGGAAAACAAACAGCCCACCCTTCAATATGTTGTAGGTTCTCCAACCCCTAAAAAGACATCAGCAAGCCATAAAGACGCAGAGATCTTCACCAAATGGAGCCATGCAAGAAGTCTGCAAGCATCCACCAAAACGTCCCCCACCACCTTTCTTCTCTCATGCATTTCCAGGCTGCTTATGTAAGCAGACTCAATTAGACATCTTTGTTTCCAGAGTCAAGTAATCAAAATTTAAAACAGTATTGGGTGGTAAATAAATGATAGTGAGCACTTACAGGGATCATAAAGTAAATATATTGCCGCAATTAAAAAAAAATTGTTATAGAAGTGAATGGCCCTCCACAATGCACTTCAGCTGTGATTTTCTTTTTTTTCCTCTCCTAATTTCACCAATTAAAACAGTGGTTAGAACTAATAAAATATTTAAGACAAAACAACTGCAAGACCAGAAAGAAGTTATAAAACCAATCCATAATGAATTTGGTCTCTGAAATCAGCAGATAGTCAAAGACTGGAGGCTACAGTCTTTGAAGGTATGGAGGCCATGCTCTCACACAGGCTTGTCTCCATCGCAGTCAGTGAGGTTACCAACAGAGCAAAGATTGAGCAGGTGAAGTTTCCCTGCCTTAGGAACACAAAAAGAGGTGGTTCTTCTCCTAAGGCTCCAGGCTGCTCTGTGGTCATGCCCTGTACAGTATCCTTACTCCCACGTTCAGTATATAAAGAGGGCTGAGCATCTACAAAGGAAATTTATCCACTTTGTGTCACTCTGTTTCAAGTCCAAGGTCTCTGCGTTGGATGCTTTAAGGACAGCAGTGGTGGCACACAGCACCTCAGAATGAAAATGCTTTGTCTCCTTTAGAGAATGCTCAGAGCAATCCTCAAAATGACTTTGCGCCATTGCCTGTTAATAAGCTGTGCCTTGTTCTTCCAAAGTGTCAAACCTTCTAAACACTCTTGCTAATAAAGTTAAGAAAATAGCTCTTGCAATAAAATCTTTATGAAATAATGCTGATCTTTCTTTACCTTTGGACCTTAATCATTTTAACGTGCGCTTGGTTATGATGGAATTTAATGGTTTCTCCCTCTCCTTCTCTTGGTCACTTGTAGCCATTCACAGCGAGAAGATGGATGTTCAGAAAGACAGATTAAACAGCGACTTCTTTGGCAAGCAGGGAATAATAATTCTTGAGAATAACAATACAGACGCTCTGAATTTTGATCATTCCATGTAACACAGTTTCCTCCACTTCCTGCAACAACGATCGAGTGCAGATCCTGAGAGCCAGGCTACATTTCTTGTGCTCTAGGGTATCAGTTTTGTCTGTACAAATATCCCAGGACACAGCTCATTCTTAGTTCCTGCTCTCTTTTCAGGGGGCGGTTATTTTATACAGTAGCGCTTTAATTGTCCATCTCCTCTTAATTAAGTCATCAGGTAAACTGAAATAGCGATAAATCCCCATGCTGTGATTTTGCTCTCTCATTAATATTTAAGTCTGTCACTAGTTTGAGTTGATAAAAATTGAAGACTTAGTTGGGGTAAGTTGTATCCTCCTCTTACTGCAAGGGAAAAGGATTGAACCAAAGGGTCAGGCTATTTCAGCTACCTAGCCAGAAAATCAGCAGTCACTTCAGCAAAGTTAGGAAATTCCTCTATGCTTCCAGCTAAACACAGAGGCTGGAGCAATATAACTTGGGGGCAGCAGTGCCTTCTCTGTCCATCTCACGGCACACACCTTCAGCTGCTGGCAAAGCCCTGAGGAGCCCTCACACTGCTGACCTGCCTCTCGGCACCCACTGCTGCGGCAGAGGCCAGAGGGACATCGAAACTCCGGTACTCGAGGAGGAAACAATTGTGGCCTTTCCACGCTCAACTCCAGTATTTCAAATATTTTAAAAATTAAGGCTTGGTTCTGTCAGGAAGTGGCCGCTAGCTGTTCTGATGCATCGCCCTCAGTAATTACTCACTAAAAACAAAATTTCAAAGGGAACTGATATAAGAGCAGTCTGTGTTGTAATATAAAGGGAGTAACTGGATGCAGCCTTTCTCTTTTGGTGTTTCTTGCTTTATCGTTTCCTTTCCTACTACTGCCTACTAACTCCTTAAACTTTATGTATCCACAATCAAAGGAGCGTTACTCTAGATAAAAGATGATGATAAACAGGAAGCAGCAAAGCTAGGAAGTATTCAGTGTGTATACAACGCTAAGTTCACATAGCCACATTTCTTCATATTTTCTGGTTTTGACTTCAGAACTATGATTTTACATATCAGTATTTTGCCATTATTCCTGCTGGAGCTTTTATTCTTCTTAAAGTTAAGCAAACAAGGCACATATGCATATATCGGGCCTGATTCTCATCTCCATCTTGGTCCCATCAACCCAAGTGGGCAGGAGGTGGGAGTCTAATAACTGTAATAAATTCTGTTTATGACAAAGGTAGGTAGGTAAAACTCAGTTCTTCCAGAAAAGAAGCTAGACCTTTTTGTTCAATTTGATACAATTCACAGTTGCCAGCTTACTTGAGAGGTCGTGAGACTCCACCTGGAGTACTGCGTCCAGCTCTGGAGCCCTCAGCAGAAGGAGGACACAGACCTGTTGGAGCAGGTCCAGAGGAGGGCCACGAAGATGATCCAAGGGCTGGAGCACCTCCCCTATGAAGACAGGCTGAGAGAGCTAGGGTTGTTCAGCCTGGAGAAGAGAAGGCTCCAGGGAGACCTTATAGCAGCCTTCCAGTACCTGCAGGGGGCCTACAGGAAAGCTGGGGAGGGACTGTTTGCAAGGGCATGTAGCGATACGATGAGGGGCAACGGTTTTAAACTAGAGCAGGGTAAGTCTAGATTAGACATTAGGATGAAGTTCTTTACAATGAGGGTGGTGAAACACTGGAACAGGTTGCCCAGAGAGGTGGTAGAGGCCCCATCCCTGCAGACATTCAAGGCCAGGCTTGACAAGGCTCTGAGCAACCTGATCTAGTTGAAGATGTCTCTGCCCATGGCAGGGGGGTTGGACTAGATGACCTTTAAAGGTCCCTTTCAACCCAATACATTCTATGATTCTATGAGTCTACTTAACAAGAAACATATTACAACCAGGCAGGTCTTGGATATCTATCAGAACTTTGCATCTGTCAGGGTGTGGTACCTCAATATTTCACTATTTTGATTCTAACTGTATAGCAGCCAGATTTCCACCAAGAAAGCCCACGATACACATGCTGAAATGCATGCGCCGGTATCAGGACACGCAAAACGGGTCACAAGAGCTACACAAAGCAGATGGTACTTTCCAAGGCAGCAGCGAGAGTGCTATCTGTTTGGAGCTGAGAGACTCAGTAACTACCAAGATTGTTTTGTAAATGTACCCTGTGCCTCCTTACAGCGGTTCTTGGAAAATGCAATTTTTATTTTTCTTGTCCTTTCCTAAATTAAACAACTTAATCAACTGAACGGCATGATTTTTCCAAAAATGACTGCTTTCTGAGGAGAAGCAGAAAGAAAAGGAAAAAAAGGAGAAAAAAAAAGAAAAGAAGCTTCAGTCACTGCCAAAACTGGTGATTTTGCTATTAGAAAACACGACTGGGATGGTATAGAGGCCAAAGATGAGGTACACTGAGAAACAGTCGTATTACAACCCTACCCTGAACGCTAGTGCAGAAGAGGGATGAGGCAGGCACAGAAAGAGCACCATGTAGCCAGGTTGATACAAGCTGAATCCAAAAGGTGAAATTGCTTCTTGCATTAACGTATTCTTTTGAATTGTATTTGTATGCCAGTAGAGTTAGCTACATTTGTACAAAACATGCTGCTATGGCCAAAAGTAGTTAGAAGAAGATCTTTATCCCTTCACAGACAGAAAAAAAAAAAGGGGGGGGGGGGGGGGGGGAGAGT
>VYXH01000117.1:104943-127573 GCA_013397275.1 Burhinus bistriatus | reverse complement strand
GGGGGGGGGGGGGGGTGAGAAAGTCCTTTCACACAGAATACAGAACATGAATAAATATTTAACTCTTTTACTGAAACAGCCATATGCTGCTGTGAAATACATTTAAGACTAAGAAACCTTTATAACGCAATGTATATGGAAAACCACAGTAATAATTAAAGAGCAAGGCATAGCATACCCCATGGAGTCAATCTAAATTGTACAAATATGATTTAAACTTGATTTAACATAGTTTTTAGTCAATGGTACCTTTATAAAATAACAAGCCTTAGAGGAATACACTTTATGTACATCCTATTCAATTTATTCCCAATGTAAAAAAAAAAAAAAAATCTTATTAATGTTTGCATGTAACAATAATCAATATCAACTTTTGTCCCTCGTTCTTATTATCATTTCCTCATACATGTAATGGACTTCCACCAATTTCTGTTGACCCTCCCACTAGTCTTTTGAAGAAAACTTGAAAACATTGGAAAAAATCTCCAAGGACTCTAAAAGAACAACAGTCATTAGCAGAACAAACCCACAGGGGTGAACATTTCAACCAGTTTCTCCACTTAGAGGGGTCCAATATTCTCAGACCATAAGAATTAAATAGGTGATTTTCATCAATGATACTAAATAAAACTTTATTATCTGCCAATAAATGTTTACTACAGCTGAGAAGAAGTTGTTTAGCTTTAACCAACAAAAGCTGGAAAAAACCCTTCTGAAAGCGCAGTGAGTAAAACTGACCCACAGTGTGACTAGGAAAATCTACTGGTCTACTATATTTTCAATTAAACTTCAAATTGGAGTGGAGGTAAGGCGTAGGCCCGTGTCTCTGCAGACGCAGGGATCTTATTCACTATGATTATAGCATGTTTTATTAAAATCCTGTTTCCCCGAAGCTCTGGCTTACTAACAGCGCCGGGAGAAGCATGAGTGACAACGGCAAACCGCATCAGCCCAGAAACGAAGAATAATGCCAACAACTTGTCTAACCTGTAGATCAGAGGTTGCAGGATTTGCTTGAATTAATACAGTTTGAATCTAAGCATTTCTTTAAAAGAACAATCGGGTCAATTTAAGCAACTTTCAGGGATGGAGCACCAACCCACTGTAACTTTTAGTAGGTGGCTCTACTTCATTGTCAAAATATTTGCACAGATTTTATTTTCCCTCCATAAGAATTAATGTCTTACTGCCTATTTTTATAGGTCTGAAGATATTTTGGGGACATAGGCGTGCCAACCCAATACCACTTCACTTTCAGCCTGTTTTACATGCTGAAAAATCTCCTAACCACCAGGTCTTGCATCACCGTTAAGTTCTGGGCAGAAACAAGGTGCAAATTCAAAACAAACGTTTAACATGAGAAAACTTCAGGCTGAGTAGGAAAGAATGCAGAATTACAAACTGGAGTCTTGCCAGAGGGGAGAGGAAAGACAGAAAAACAAGCAAGATAAGCTATGAGGTTTTGGGAGACAGTCCCCCACCCCCCCCACCCCCAGCCCAGTTCCCAGAAAATACAGTGTTTGTGTCTACTCTGGTGAATGCTATTTCTCCTTCTGCATTATGTATGTACCAGCCACAGCAAATTGTTGCTGAGGTGCTTTTTAGAATTACACTGTTCAATAGTACTCGCCATCGCACAACTTTGTCTGGCATGAGTATTTCTACAGACAAGTTGCTCTGGGCAGTAAAAAATGAAGGGTGGCTACAGGCAGTGTCTGCAAAGCCTCTTGCTGTGTCACCTCTCCCCAGCGTTTACATGGGAAGGACTGAATGCCACGGAGCGTACCCTCCGATTTAGGGTTGACTCAAAACAGCTTTGCAAAGCCAGTCTCAGAACATGTCTTTCCCTTGTTCTTGGGAGCTGCAGCTATTCTAATTATCATCTTGAAATGTTAAACTCCTCACTTGCTCATTTTAGATTTAAAACCAAAACAGCAACAAGATGACTGGGAAAAACATCCTTGACGTGGGGAATGAGATGTCGCATGTCTGACCCATCAATCAGACTCCAACTCAGAGCAGGGACACAGTGCTGACACTCATCCCCACCCAAGCACACAAAGGACAACAAAAACCATCTGAAATGCCATCCAAACAATCGTACTTGCGGTGCAGAGGAAGAGGACACAGTGGGGACACAATGGAGTCCAGGATGAAGGACTAGCCTGCAACACTACAAAGACAGTGTCTCCCCTCCCCAAGTCCTCCTCTGGGGGATCGCATCACACCTGTCCCTGAGACCAATTCTCACCTCACCACATTAACTTAAATGGAGTTATCCCGTCTTGCATGGATGGGAGATCAGAACACAGCTCTTCGAAACAAGTATTAGTTTATGTTTTCTTGTCTCGTAGCAATGTTAGTAAACAGGAAATACTTCGCTCTCAGATTCTCCTGGGACTTGTCACACTCCTCACACCAGACTACTAGTAGGCAGTGACTGTTTGGCATGGGAAGGAACATCCAAATTTCTGCATCAGCCCTGCTACTTGGCTACCAAGAGAGATGGATAAAGGTTTAAAAAAGAAAGTAGGTAGGAACAACAGTTTGGGGGGAAGTTTAAACAAAACAAGGGGTCTGCATGGAAAAAGTAACTTTTTCTACAAGTCTATTACAAAAAGCAATGAAAATTTCACATAATTTCATAGGCCAAGAAAGAATGAATATTTAGCTAGTTTATGATATAGAATTTCCAATGTCTCAATAAACTTGTACTTCATTATAGAAAAAATAATAAAATTATTGAGGAGCATTTGAAATGGATACCACTTTAAGGAAAGCAAGAAGGGTCACTAACAGAGCTTCATAAAATGATGTTCTCTACCACATAGAGGCCCAAAGCATGGAGAGAACTGGAAAACAGATTTTTATCAAACAATCTCTGGAGGAAGTCGATAACACAATTCAGAAAATGGGAGAAGGATTTGGGAGTGCCTTCAGCAGATTTAGGGAGAGGAAAGGAAAGCAGAAAACCCAAAAAAATCCGACGGGTGTAGAAAGACTTCAAGAGCATGGAAAATATTTCCAAGTGCAGACCCAGAAGAAGTAGAGAACTTTTCACCCCAAGTGTCTTGCTTCACACTGGGTAAAAGGTGCAAGTGCGGCTGAAATACAGGAACATCTGGACTCTGTTAAGTCCTCCGTTACGCAAGCACTGACCACCTTAATTAACCAAGCTTTGAAAACAGTCAGAAGGACAAAGATTAATTCTGTTTAACACCATGAAGGAGACTTTTAAGAACAAAAGAGTCCAGCCCGCCCACAAGCCTGATGTATCAAGACAGTAGATAGAAATGGTCTTAAAGGAACGACTACTCATCCCCACAAGGATACTGTAAAGAAGAAGAAAAGTTACTGCATAAAAACTTTATAGAAAGGATAAAAATACACCTTCTATTAAGCAGTACCTTCTTATAAACATACATGACTACAACTGTGCAGATACAACTCAGTCCTCAAAAAAACCAAACTAGAATAAACCTTACATCAGGATCTATTTTCCATTTGCTCAAGTATTTTTCCCCATGCTGCTGCCCACCAGCTTGCACCGTCCTCACCCATGGCAGGTTCCCATGCCTATTTGTTCAGCGAGCCCCATGCTAGCACTTGCACATTCAAGACCACTCCCAGCCCTTCTCAGAAAGGTACATGCTCTCCTAATGAGGACAACTCTCCCTTGAAGCAGAGACTATTTCATTTACTGAAAAGCCTTTTGCACTGTCTTTTCCAGTTTTGGCCTGGATAAACTTCTATTCACAACTGTCTCACCAAACATCTCAGGTCTTACATGCTTTGTCTCTGGTCTGACTGCTCATCTAAACTACCTAAAATGGCGAATCTTCTACTGTGCTTCTGACAGTCACATCGCAGGCCAGGAGGTGTCGTGCACTTGCAACCTCCTCCCTGAAAAGGGGTGGAAGGTTCAAACAAGAGCTTAGTCTAAGACCAGCCATTCTCAGGATTGAATTCTGCGGCAGTGTGCACTTCAAATGTATTTTACACTGAGTTTTCAAGCAAAGACACCATTTTCCTAATGCCCTCAATGTTTCACGCTGCTGTTTTCAATAGTTTTGTGGTCTACCCTTCTATTTCACTCTGTCATCAGGGAATAGGGGACCATTTTCCGCAGCAAAACTGTTTTGTCCAACATCCATTCATACCTACGAGATCACAAATGTGTACAAGGACAGCTACCTCTATTTCTACTTGGGCATCGGAGTTCACACTCTGGCCTTCGTCTCTAAGTGGGCATCAGTTTTGCTACTCCATTTTGTTCTCTGATGTTTTTGTTAACCAGTACGTAAACACGGTGCCAACGCATCAGGCTGCTTTGCTATCCAGCTATGGTGATACAGCTTTGATGTTTACTCATCAAAGTTTTGCTGCATAGAAGTTGTGTTTAACACGCCATGAAAAGAATCAGCTTGTGCATCACATCCTGCCTGCCGCTTAAAAGCTGGAATACTGGCTGCTACTCTACACTGGCAAGCAGACCTCTGCCACCATGCTTTCAGGTTATCGCCATAAATTTGGGTTTACATCAGTAAACTTCAGGATTTCTTCCAATGTGGCATTATTACTATTCCATTATATTGATATCTAATTATTATGCCACTAAATGCATCTTTGAAGGCAACTTTCACCTATTTGGACAGTATTGCAAAATAAGAACTTAATTATCTGTTCGGCTATAAGCACATTTTTAATAGCACGCTTTTCTTTGTATGCACTTTGAAGCTGCAGAGGGAGTAAAGCATGACACATAGAATGGGCATCATACAGAAGCAAAGCTCAAAATATTATAAATTAATTTTAACAACAGCATTCAGGGACAATAGTAAAGCACTGCAGAACAATGCAGACCCATATCACTTACAAGATTAACACAAAGGTTTTTGTCAGATAAAAGTACTATAGAAAGTTCATACACGTGGTATTTTCTCCTATGTTACACATGAAAAATCCAGATATTAATGCACACAGAAAATATTAAAACAATAGTAGCTTTGACATCCTACGAGCCTCCGCCTACAAGGAATTGTCTGGCGAGCAGCAGCAACACTGCCTGCTGTAGCTGATACTCTCCACAGCCACACTCCTGAAAAAAGTTTCCCCAGCTTTCAAGATGCCCTTGTCTTATTTTTTGGGGCAAGGAGGGGGAGTTCATGTGCCTTCCCGGATCACCTGGACCAACATGGCCCGGGCTTCTCAAGGATTACAGCCATTGCAGTCGCAGAGCAGAACAGCAATTGGCAGCAATAGCTGGAGAAGGAGAGCTGGAGAAAGGGCAGGTTTTCTGAAGGATGGTCAGAGGCAAACCATTTAGGAATGTGAGAGGGTAACTGTCCTTGACATTTGCAAACTGGCAAGCGCTGTACAGCAGCGTCCAGGCTGCAAACATAGAATACTTCTAGGTACTGCAGCCAGAGTTTAGCAGTTGTTCCCTATTTAGTAATTCACAACCGAATGTCTTTAAATAAATACTTTTATGAACTACAAATGTACCAATGAGCATGTCCAGCTCTTACAAGAAACCAATCATCCTTCAAGTCCCTATGGCTAATGTTTTACCATGGACGCTGCCTTCCCGTCATAAAAGTAAAGTGAATTCCAAGCATTTAAAAAATGATGACTCAATTTCCAGAGCGATAAGGTTGGCTTACAGGGAAATTAGAAGATTTAAATGTTTGTGCATGTGTGTGTACATTTATATATGCACACATTAGAATCATCGTGCACACACAAACACCCAGGGCTCAGAAGCCTGTACATTTGCCTTCCCATTTCTGAGTTTCTGTGAGCAACTGGGACATGACTTCAAACTTCTCTACCTTAAGAGTAAAAAAAATTTAAAAAAAAAAAAAAAAGAAACACAGACATACAGAAAGACAGACAGAAAGGAAAGTATGAGTCTCACCTAAACACAGTAAATATCGTATAACTTGTGATTATTTTAGAAGAGTTACCAGCACTGCAGTGAGATAAACCATTTTCTCAGTTTTCATCATTAGCAGATACATTCCTCAAGTTAGGAGGGATAAAATTATACTGATAACAGAACTTCAAACTGTTTACATGCTTTGACTTGGCAATGTTTTAGTACAGAAAACGAAGGGCAAAAAATAGTAGTTATCCTTCAGAAAGCTACCCCTGCCAGGATTTAGCATACCTGTAATTTTATTGCTCTAAGCCTCTACTGAAAAGGCCCTTGCCAGCATGGGGAGGGGGAGAAGACAATAAAAAACAGAGGACAGAAGTAGGTTACAAGCACTAGCAAACATCCATTTACACTGCTAATGGCAAGCTCTGCTGTTATATTTTTATCATTGCCTTTCTGCAAATTACTTTCATCAGTGATAATTTAGCTTTTATTTAATTATCTGGCACAGCAGACAAAAGGAAAACAGATTTGTTTTACAGCAGCTCCAGCAGTTGTTCTGTCCATTAACATTGACAGACAAAGGTAAATTAAAGCTCTTAGACCACATTTTCAGCATACGTGGTACTGAAACCTCCGTATCTAACCAATATGTGGTTCTAAAGGAGAACAGAGTGCATGCTAATGTTTTTATTCTCTCTGCACAGTTAATGGAAGTTTTCGTATTTTCATATTTCGTATTTTCCTCCCCACTCAGTCCTATCTGCCTCCAAAACCATCTCAGGACAATCAGAGAGAATCAGTATTTTAAACAAGGAAATTACTACATTTCAGTCAGCTGAAGAGTGAAATAGCACTTTCCGTCCTTCCAGTTTTCTTAACACCACAAAACCACAGAGAAGTTGTGTTTGATAAAATATTAAATATGAATAAAGAACCCTTGGAGGATGTTATGTTGTTCCAATGCTCCTCTTCATCCTTTTCTGGCATGTTTTCAGCTATTCTACTTACTTCAGTAGAGGTGAACAAATTGCTTTATAACTTTCATCTAAAATAATAAACTTATTTATAGAAGCTAATGTAACTACACAGCTGTTCTGGGCAAACGGTGGCCTTTCCATTTAAGCAATAGTATAATGGCTTTCATTACAAACAATTTTGCAAGAAAAACAACAAAATATTATTGACTGCTCTAAAAATGCAACTAGTAGTCATTAGTAATAGCCATTCTCCTAAGTAATAAAGTCACTTCTATTCTTGTGTGAAATACCCTTTCACCTTAACGTAACAAAAAAGCCGTATTAGCAAACCAGAATTTTGAAGTCTGAACTAAGAGCCAGATGTTCTGACTTGCTTTGAAGACTGCCTGTGCTATCATCACAAAAAAAAAAAAAAACCCAAACCACCAAAAACTTTATTCTAGATATTTGGGATAGTTTTAATTTGTGATATATAGACCACATAAAAGGGTTCTTTCTCAAAGGCAACAAATAATGTCATTACTGGTTGTTCAGTCCAAAACTGCCACTGCAACCCAAGCATAAACATTTATTAACATATAATGCAAAATTAAAAGTTAGTGACAAAGTATTTCAAAGAAAGAATATTCTACTTTGTAAAAGCAAAATTAAAGAGTTCTGCTACTATAATTTCTTTAATGACTATTCAGTTTTGTGACAAATTACCCACTGATACTGTCAAATGCCATTTCATTTTCTAATAAAAACTTTATTTTTCTTAGAATAAGTTTCTTAAAAGCCTGAGATAAATTTAGTTTAGTTTTTATGTCCCTTCAGCAATCATTACATGACCAATTACAAACAAATTTTACTGCTGGGGCAGGTCACACTGATGAAAATAGATTAATATTACAGCACAGGGAAATTTGGAAGAGCAAGAAAATACTTCTTGGACTACCACCAAGGCAATTTCAAAGCAC
Organism: Burhinus bistriatus; assembly: GCA_013397275.1. Lineage (NCBI taxonomy): Eukaryota > Metazoa > Chordata > Aves > Charadriiformes > Burhinidae > Burhinus > Burhinus bistriatus. The sequence continues at coordinate 119,756 of VYXH01000117.1, read as the reverse complement.
AAACATGAATATAATTTAATCATTTCCTTACAAGCAGGCTTGGCTACAGGGCTCCCAAAGTGCTGATAAAAAAGTCGTCACAGAGAATATATTTTAAAGAGGACCTTTTCTGAGAGGGCGGAGGAGGAAGAACATGGTAGTTGAATATTTTTAACCAGCTTTCCACAGATGGGTCTAAATCAAGCTCTTACGATTCTTCCTTGTCATAACCCACTACAGAGGTCAAAGGCTGAAGCTTTCCCAGAGGTTCACTGTGCATAACAAATACTAAAAGTTCCCCAAATTTAGTTTATATATAACAGCAAAAGTGCTGTGACCATTTACATCCCATACTGTCCCATTAGTATTGAACGGGACATAAACAGGGCAGGCAAAAGCATGAAATCTCCACATTTTCGATCAGTTCCTTTACTCATGCCTGCAAAAGTTAGTGCTTCTTACACCTTTAAAAACGTGCTGTGAAAGAATGACAAAACAAGTCCTTTAGTGCAAACATATAGACATTTTGTCATAAACATTGTATTTTTTTTCTAATGTATTAAAATGAGTAGTGCTCTATTATTAAGCATTACAAAGGGACTTGGGGGTGCTCACTTTTTTTTGTTTGTTTGTTTGTTTTTTGAGCAGAGGTCCAATGAATAATTTCAGTAATTTGAGATCGTGAGCTCTGCAAGCTGGACTGGAGGAGCAAGTTCAATACCCTACGGCTAACCTGGGGAATCCTGGGGACATACAGTCAAGCTGAAGCCTTTGGCTCTTACACGAGGCATCTGACCTGTGTGCTATTCCATGTCTATAATTTATCCTAAAACAACAGCAGGGGCACTGGTAGGAGAGGGAGGGCTGTTGAATAAGTGTGCTGAACTGTCTAGGAAATTGTCATTCCAACTGCAGTTAGGACTCGTTCTTCTAAAACTGTCTCCGATCAACCAATAAGATAAAAAAAAAAAAAAAAAAAAAACCAAAACCAAACCAAATAACTTTTCCTTGAACTTTTTGAAACACTTCAAAAAAATAAAAGAGCCAATATATTGGAGATTGTTCCAGCAGGAGCTACCGGCGTGATCAAAAAGGCAAAGAGAAACTATTGAGTTTCATGAGATGTTGTCCTCACCAGCAAACTCAAATTGAGGAGATTTTTCTGCCCCAAGCTGTTCTTACAGCACTGGGGAAGAACAGAGGGACATGAATGATGGCATTGCACATACTCCACAGCCCAACCAGGACCAGGGAAGAGTCAAGGACCTGCGGACACAAGTCTGTCTCCTGCCACCCACCCCCCGCAACATTTGCTGTGGGTACATGGGTGCTGCAGAAGCCATCGCCAAGCACTTGAAGATTAAAGTCTTCACAGCATGATGTGAAAGAGAATTTAGCTTCACTTGGCTTTGTGAATATAGCCAGTACCTGTAAACCTATCGTTTTCACACTCAGGTGATCTTTGACATTACCGTGCCCTACAAATATCCAGAACTTGTTTGGTGCACGATGATGTTTCAAAAACCAGAACAGCGTTGTAATTATGGTTTTGCTTTGTATATGAGTAGTGGTAACCACAAAATATATTTAAGACTATTTGCTGTATATGCAATTCTATCTAGCACATGAACATCCCCCTCCTAAACAGAGCCGATTTGCCCGCATTAACCACCCTGGTGTCCTCCCCAAGTTTTTTGGAGCACATGTAACCATCTCCTCTGCTCATCACTCCCCTGCCTACACCAGCACTCTCCTGTCTGTCAGTGCCTCCTTCTCTTGCAACATCTTACAAGTCTCCACGACAGACTTTACACCTTCCAAGTAACAACAGATGTATAGACGAGTCTCAGCATCAGCATATGCTAAATGCCCTCAGTTCCTCAGCAAAGTCACCCTACAGGAAACAAATGCAAATAATTGCCTTCTATACATAAGGCACAGTCCTGGCGACCTTATTATTAAATCATTAACCTTCACCTTTCATTTTACCTATGTTTCCTGTAATCAGACATTGCTTGTAATAGTGTTACTATTTCCCCATGCTGCAATTTGTTACCAAGTATTTCACTCCATTGATTGAACAATAACAAAAAAATGAGAGTACTAATTTTTAAAGCAACAAGAAACAAGTTCAATAATTGTAGCAAAAGTTAACAACAGAGTGCCCATAATCCGTGCAAAAATCATGAGTCTTATTCAATCCCTAGAACAAGAATTTCAAAGAGCCTCAAATGCTGTTTTCTCTGCCTTCCAAGGCTGTAACTCTGCACCCTAGTGATGCTCCAGTTTATCAGGAGATAATGCTAGCCACGGCTAGTATCTTATCTGTGTAATCCCCCAGTGTTAGGCCAAGTCTACAGTTGTGCTAAGGGTATGCAAAATGTGCTTTGCTGTGGAAAAAAATACATGCTGTTTGGAGAAAAGGCAGAATAACTCCTGGAATAACTATGGTTGCTAGTAGCAAATGTTTATTTTCCTGCAAAACAAGCAAAGCAGAAGCAACAAAAATACTTATTTCATAAGAGCCCTTATTAACCATCAGACTGAAAGTTGATTCATACACATATTAACGATAAATATACAATGATGAGGATGTCTGCTCAAAAAGCCTGTGTGACCACTGAAATCAGCAAGAGGAGGTTTTGCTGACAATTTGGGTAGAGTGAAAGTAAAGCTGGTTTGCCCTTCTTCAACCCTTTCTACCCTCTTGAGGTATTCTTGTTTGTGGAGAAATACACAGGAATAGCCCTGACAGGCCAGGTGAAAGGTTGATGTAGCCCAGCATCTTCCCATCAGCCCATTTCAATCAGCAGACACCACAGAAAGCAGAGCGATGCTTCCCCAAAACGTTCTCCCAGCCTCCATGCATTCGTCCATAGACCTTCATCTGAGCACCGTCCCCAAGGTCGGTTCGGTCAAACCTCTAGTGGCTACAGATGCTCTTGATGACTGAAGTCTACCATATACCCAAGCCTCAGCAAAACCCTTTGAAACTACGTGTGGTAGGCCAGCATGACACTGAGCTGGAACTGCTCATCAGCTTTCTTCATAGCTCATGGTCCGGTCCTGTCCTGCCAGCCCTCCTGTGTAGCAGGCAACCTACAGCAGTCTGCTCAGGAGAAATCCATGCTGGTGACCAGGGCTCTGCAGAAAGGGCAGAGCCCCCTTGTCCCTTCCCAGCCCCCAGGCAGCATTGGTGTTGCAGACACCACCTCCACCCAAAAGACAACCTCACCAAGCCTGCAGGAGCACTAGCACCAGAAAAAGAAAAGTGTACCTCTTCTCCTCTTTTAAAGCTCCTATTGCATTAAGCTTTTCTTTGCCTTTGTTTCAAAAATGTTCCCGTCCTTACGTATTAAAGGAACAGAAATTCTTTTGTTGTTGTTGTTGTTGTTCAGAGAAACTGAAGTGTGAAAACTGTGTAAGATGTCATTGTTCTTTCTGGGACTTTTGGTGACATTTCAAAGGGTGCATTTTCATAATTTTTATTCCACACCCACTCTGCATCATTCCCTAACACTTTGAAAAATGCAAACGAAAGGCAATGCACCATAACCAATGGTAACCATTTACTATTCACTTCTGCTTGATCTGGCAGATCTGACAACCAGAGAGCTTTTCAGATCTCTATTTCTTGCAGTATGGCAAAGACTACACTTCCTCACCATGGCATATGCTGGGTTTCAATGTTAATTTTACAGTTCTTTCACTTCACTTTTTCAAATCGCATCCATTTAAGCTTTTTAAGCATACTTAAACATAGAAATGTACTAACTGTTGTTATTAGACCTGTCCTCTAAGAGGCCAAGTACACTGCATTACTACTTCAGACAGTAGGAGAAGCTGTTCCAAAACTCCTGAGGTCCTCAGTACTTAGTGAGACCAGATTTTATAGTATACAATAAAATTGTTATTACACACCTACAGCACTCCCTCATGCGCACAGCTCCTTAATTACAGCATACAAGTCACAATATTGCATGGGACGTGGTGTGTTTTGCAGTGACGTCACAAGTTTGGCTTTCCTTGCTGACAGACTACAGCCTCTGGGCAAGTTTCATTTATAAGAAGAAAATAAAAATAATCAGCAACTCTTTCTCAACTGCGATACCTATATGAGAGTAGCTAATTAAAGTCAGGAGTACGTCCCATTCCCCACCGCACACCTACGAAGAGGTTTACAGACGTTGCCCGCTTTGCCAGCTGCAGAATGGAGTTCATAAAAAATGCTCTAATGCTCTTTGGCACCATAAGCATAACCCTGTTTCTGGTGTTCCCAGTTAGTCTTTACACAGTCTCTTCCTTCGATAAGAAGTTTATTCTTGCTCCTGTACAAGTTCAGCCTGAGAAACACTGAGCACGATCTTCAGCTTCAGGAAGGGACAGGCATGTAGAGCTGAAAACACCCAGCATTAGGCAAGCTGCTCCCGCCTGCCTTTATCTGCGAGCACAGGCATTTTGAAAGTGCGTATCTGCCCTAACACGTCCTTCAAAGGAGAGCAGTATCTCACCACACCAAAAGCCAAGTGACGGAGGCTGCTATACCCCTCACAGATATCTACCGCTCCCCTCCTGCAGTGAGACCCGTGTGGATTGGCGATCAGCGTCCTTAACTCGAGCTTCGAGACGTGGCCGTGTACTCAGCCACACAAGTGACACAGGGTGTTCCCCAGCTTCGAAAGTAGATTACTGCATACAGCTACGCGCTTGTTTACTTGACCGAGATCCATATTTAGACATGTATACAAGTGCACAATCCCGAGCTGTTTATTCAGACAAAACTCCCACTGAATGCAGCGGGTATGTGTCTGCCTGTGCAGCTGAGGATTAAACCCTTAAATCTTCTGCAGCACCCATTTGCACATTTCTAAATAATCAAAGAAAAAAGAAAGGCAGGAGGAACATGCCCATGTGACTGTGGACCTCTCCGACACTTGGCTACATTTGGATTCAGACAGCATGTGTGCCTCTCTAACCTTGCCGATACACGTACTAAGGCTCAGCCCATCTTATTTTGAACAAGAACTTCTAAACCTCGTTATTCTATATACTGAGAAAATTTCCAGCTCTGTGACTTCATAAGCCAAAATACTCTTTCTGAAATCTTTTATAACTGCTCAGGTGGTTTACACAAGAGGGACAAATACTTTTTAAAAGAAACAGAATGTCAGATCCTAAAATTCTCTCTAACTGCTTCCATTTAGAGGGGAATCTCTCTTGATTGACTGTGAACCGTGTTCTCTACCTGGCTAAGCAATGCTCTTTTGTCATTCTTACGCTTCTCCCTTAATCTTCGGGTCAACACAGCACCATTCTACTTCTACCATGCAATTCATATTTGTATGGTTTATCTGGGACTCCAAAACCATCAGTGAGAAGCAACTAGCTTGGTAGTGGCACATAAAGTGGCTTCTCCATCACAAGCAAAACACACTGAGGTGAACCTGGTTTATTTGGCATCCATGGCTCTACAGCTGTATGGTCAAGCCGTACTAGGAACTCTGGCTTTGCATCCATCTGCCAAAAATGCAGTATATTTATACAAGCCTCCCAAAAGTGTTGGTATTCACAATACTCTAAAATGGTCTGCTAGATGTCAGTAGTATCGCCACTATATTACTTTGACAATTCTCCAAGCATTATGTTAGCTAGACTGTAGTCATTAAAATGTTGATCCTAAGAATACAAGGCAATAAACCACTTTTAAATAACAAGAAAAGCTTCCCCAATAATACACATTAACCAGTAAAAATGTATTTTCTATGAAATTAATCAGATCCTAATCTCATAGAGAGTGTTGCAAGAAGTCATGTGTAGGCAGTATGAACTTTTTGATGTCAAAGTTACTATGACAACTGGATAACCTGGATTCACGGAAGAGATGACGGAATGAGATGATTTAAACAAAATCTCACACAACTGTGATGACTAAGTCAATTCTAATGTTTTCCCTTAAAATGATTCTTCTGTTTCTGCACAGCAGATAGCATTTAACTGGAAGATCATACAAGATCTGAGAACTGTAACACACAAATCAGTGAAGTCTGTTGAGTAAGTTTACAAACATACTGATGCTACTATTTTGTAATCTTTGCTCTTCAGCTTTTCAAAATCATGCCAGGAACAGGGCTGCCAAAGAACATGAGCAACAGTTTGAAAACTGCATTTAAAAAGGGGGTCCTAGAAAGTGTCATGTTAGACAACTGCCTTTCTTAAAATTAACAAGCTCTGTAATTACATGCAGTGTTATATCTATACATACATGCACACACACAAATATTTGAAAAATAATCAGTATAAATGCAGAGCTACATGGCACAAACTGCTAAGAAATTCACTTCCAAAACATACATACAAATAATCCAGGCTAATGTAAGGTAAATGTTAATAAATACACTTGCTTCAACAGTAATGCAAAATTAGTGCATATTTTAACACCAGACAATTGCAGAAACAACTTGTGTGGAAGCATTAAAAATGAGCAGAATGAAAAGACTATTTTCTTAAATACCTTGACTTGCTATCCTTTTCTTAAAATTAATGCTCGGGATACCTGGAGCGCATTTTCAAGGGAAATGTAAGGACTTTTCACTGAGTGACTACTAGCAATAATGAGAATTTCACAGTGCTCCAAAAACATGCTTATTCATTGATACACCACCTGCTGTGTTGCCCCCCTCCCTCCCTTAATTAATATCTGTATTTGTTACAGAAATTAGAGCAACAGTGGTGCATATTTCAAAGGTGCAGTCAATCCGAAGTCATGCCTCATGCTTATCTAGTCACGAGGCTGCGGCAGTCAACTTTTATTGCCTTGAGACATGTCAGCATCGCCGTATGGCCCCCGCCGCCGGCGGCTTCCCCATGGAAGGGCGCTTCCATCGGCGTCACTGCCGGGACGCCTCCTGCCACTGACATGGCTCAGCCGCACGTTTGCAGGACTGGCCTTTTAAAAAGTCAACCGTATAAACTGGGCAGTGACCAGATCAAGCCGCAGTTATACAAGAAGCAAGGAAATATTATGCAAGACCACAGGAAGTCAGAGGAGACAGCTTTCTGGGCAGGCCTGGCAAGGAGTCTGTGTGAACTTCAGCTAACAAGCAAAGCTCGGTCATTGGCGCCAAATTCAGCAGAGAACATTCCCAGTGCTGCAAAGGATAACACTCCCCATGTTTTTGCCAGTGGGCTACGTTCCAGGACGCCATGTACCTGATGAAATGCAGATAAACCCGGGTCTTATTTTTCGCCAAGTCTTCACTTATTTTTAAAATTTGGAGCATATTTTTGTCCAACATTTGTTAGAAGTGGCAAATGGTTTGTTTTCATGGCTTTGCTAATAGACCACTTGTTCTAACGCTCCCTGTAATTTCAACTACAATAAGTGACCTACAAAGAAAACGTTTGGCAGAAGCCTCATTTTTTCCACCCATCTTGCCCATCTCTACCTCCAGGCACTCTGCTAATAGGATATGTGAGGGTTATGGATTCTTTTTCCCTTGGCATTTTGGAATGACCACTGCAAGCGGACTTGGCGCAAAAAAGATGACACCCACCTTGCACACAACAATACTATTTTAATCTGCTTCCATGCAGAAAGTAATTGGGTTTTTTCACATTTTCAAGAACTACCTCATCCAGGTCCTACTTGGAGAAGACATTCATTAAAATGCAGCAAACTTTGATTCCAAAATGGCTGAAAAAATTGACCTTAACGTGGCAAACGTTCATCATCTAGCAATATATGAGTTCAGAGAAGTTTTATGCTTTGTTCTAGGAATCACCTTTAAATAAGTAATGATAAAAGGTTGGAGGTGGGAATCCATTTTGAAGTTCACAGACACATACACGCTGCCAAACAAGAAGCACAGCATGCAAAGTCTTACACAACACAAAACAATTACCAATTGTGATGAGTGTAGACAAAGCATTCTCAAGAGAATCTATTTTATGTTTGTAATCGCCCTCAAAAAACACACAATAGCACTCTCCTTCCAGCAAATACATAATACAAACAAAAACCAAACAGTAGGATTGCCTTGACTGGGGGACGTGATTCCAAGAAGTATAATGGATCTCCAGTAGAGACCGATTGCCAACGTCAATGAACCCATTTTAAAAGTTTTCATCATTACCATTGCTTATGGGAACGACAAACATACGCAACTCTTAACAAGAGATTCCCATCTTCCCCACGGTTTGCACATGAAAAGGTTCCCATAACCTACCACTTTTGCAAAAATAATTAAACCAGCACGGCAGCACCACAGGAAAGTGAAAATCTTAGTGGTGACAATACCTTCATTGTTACCGCTGGTATAATAATGCCCAAAATTAATCATGGACCTGACAACCAACACCAAATGCACACACAGTTGGACCTCTCCAACCAAAACAGACCTTTCTACACCCAGATCCAGAGTTATAGCTGTTCAGAAGCGCAGCCGTTTCTCTAGTTGAAGACAGCAATTCCTGTCCAGCAGAAAGAAGTCCAGCTGCACTTCTCGGGGCCTGAGTCAAGCATGCACTTGTGGTTTTAATATGGCCAGTCTAAAACATCTCGCAGCATCAAGTGTTAGTGTTAATCACAGTTGCACAGCAGTTTCTTCACTGAAAATCACTAAGGTCCAAGCACACTGAAACACTCGGAAATGCCCAGAATAAGGAAAGACGTTTTATCTGCATCCATTTCTACCAAATATCAGGCAAATATTCCCTGGTAATAAAGTCTCTGGTCTCTACAGGGGAATGCTCTTGTGCTGCAGTCTTTTCCCTGAAGCAATTACAGCGCTGTTTCTGAACACCTATTCCCAGGAATTTAATATCCTTGAGATCTTTACAGTTGTCAGGAATGGAGACAGAGACACACTGTAACTGTGTAGACATTGACTCTTTAAGAAAACAAGCTAAAAGAGGATAGTTCTAATCACTGCCTCATCTTCTATTAGAAGTACATCTTCTATTGAAATTTCTTTTGATGACTGCATTTCCCAGTAGTTCAAAGGCAACACTCACCCAGCCAAAATCCTTCTCTGAACTTCCCGTATGCAATTCTTAGCTGCAACAAACTATAATACACCTACCACCACAAGCAATAAAGCATTCACTTTCTCCAGGCAGGGGTGGGGGGGAGATGTTCTGGTTCTCAATAGCTAGTGTATCTCTAGGTTGAGGCCCTCTCTTTATTTTCCTTCAGTACAGTAATTTCATATTCAGCAGCTCTACTGTATGTCCTACAACAACACCTGGTACGTGAGCAAACTAAATACTTTCAAAACAGCGTGTACTGAAATAGATTTGCCCACCAAATATTTCCTTCTTTGTAAATCAGAACTGACTTCCTACACCAATAACAATATAAGAACAGATGCTTGCTCTGCTTTCCTCATACTTTACCCAGTGTTTGGCCATTTGATTTGCTTAATCCACCAGCTAACAGAAGTAGAACCCAAGTGGAATGATCGTGACATTCCCTTTTAAGAGGAGTAAAGGTTCACAACACACACAGTTTGTATCAGATTTTCCTCAAAGGTATTTTCACAAAGCAGCACCCAGAGGTCTCAGGCAGGAACTGAATCCCATTCTGATGAAAGTTCTAGACATATTATCAAAGATTTGGGAGCTGGAGTTATTTTGGTACAAAAGCCGGAGCACTCAAGTCTGTTAAATAAGGTACAAATTGAAACTAAGAAACCCGACCAGCGGGAGCACACAGCTCAATGTACACGTGACTCGGTAGGCTCATTCCACAGCTGTAACCTACTCAAAATGCAATACAACATGAAATCATTTTATGCTTGCACTGTATTCAACACATCCCCCCAAAGAAACGCTCTATAATGACTTCATGTTGACACGGTTTGTTCTTAAAGCTTTTAACAGGTCAGGCTGCAGACACCCTTCCCCTCCCTTACAGCTCTGTCTTTAGGTGGACCTCTGCTCCACATTAGCCATAAATAAAAAATTAGAACTGGTCACTGCATTTTGTTGCCTCATGCTTGCCTTTAGAGAAGCTGGAATTAGTTACACCGTGTTTATGGTAGAGTTTAGGTTTGGGGGATAGGGGGTGTTGTCCTAAGATTTGGCAGGCAAAGGGAAAAGAGCAGTGCTATGCAGATAACGTGGCTGCTTGTATTATCTTCTCAGGGCCTGCATATACAGTACGCAAAGCTGCCAATAAAAGCCTGTATATAATGTTATGCTTTTCTCAATGTCTCTTCTTTACACTGAAGAATGTGCCTCTTCAGTCCTGCCCTGCCACCCATATGCAGAAGCCTTAATGTGAATGAAGATCCACAGGCTTCAGTGTACACGAAGGAGCTTGCGTACACCAGAATCTCTAAACCCATGTCAGATTAATCCTGTAATTCAGCACTGCTTTCCCTTCTTACGGCTCTCGGTTCAAATGACTGCCAGCTGAAACCCTGCTGAACTCCCCATCTGCAGAAAAGACTGGCTTTGCTGTGATGGTCAAACCCTCCTTTCTTGTTCTTGTTGCCCTGCAGGTCGCTTACCTGCCTGCTTCACAATGAAATCTGAAAGAGTAAGGGGGTTCATCATCTCCCAGACGCTATCAGGGTGTTGCAATCCCCTGCCACCGCCGCCCCCTTCCCCTCAATTGCTCAGGGCGTCTATATTGCACATGGATCTTATATGACAGGAGGGCCAAACTCAAAGGTGAAGCAAATGAAGGCGTAGGTCACCTGTGAGTACGTGGGTGTAACCTACATATTGAGAGACAATATGGAGTGGTGCAGTAAAGAAAGCAATTAAGCAGGCGACGTAAGAAGAGCGCGAGATAACCAAACTCCTTCCATTCGAAAACCCCCTGTTAAAGCATTTTCAAGTTAGTTTTATCACACAAGATTCTTGCCAACATCACTACAGCATTGTGTTAGGAATAGAAAGTCCCTACTTTAAAAAGTTTACAGTCTAAATAAATAAGACACACAAAGGGTGGAAGGAAGGATATACTACCATCCCAGTTTTCCAGACTGGGGAGAGAGGATAATTGTGGACATCAGCCACCCCGTCCAGGCTATGCTACCAACCCAACGCCCCCCAGTCCCCAGCAGGACAAAGAGCTGGGGCCGGGCGAGCAGGGCCTTTGGAGAGGGTGTGGAGGGGAAAGGCAACAGGAGAAGCAGCTGCAGTAGCCAAAACTGTTTGCTGAAGCTGCTGTTCAGCGGCCAGGTCAGCAACCAGACGCGGCTTTCACAGCCAGCTCTACCGAGAGCGGTGAACAAGCTCAAGAGACAGAATCCAAGAAATGGTTTTATTCAGCTTCGCTGCACTTTGGCGCAGGTCCCCATGCCAAAGAGGCTCTGTTCGGGCCAGCCTCACAATTAACTAACAAAAGTAGGGTTGGGGGGTTTGTTTTTCTTAAATGGGAAAGAATGGGTGTTTCGAAACACCAGCATTAAGTTTCCCTCAAGATATCTGCACTTGCTTCTATTTCATTTTCAAGCCAGCACATGCCTAAGCAAATGCGATAGTCCCCTTTTGTGAATCACTGGAAACAGAAATACGGCTTTGCTGTTACGTAAAAGCCAGTAGCAGTGTTAAGACAACTTGAGCACAGAAAGGATGTTCTCATAAAAATGTCCCTCTGATTAGTAATGGCAATAAACACATCCTTCAAAATATTTTCAGGGGAAAAACGAAGAACTGGAGTTATTAACAGTGACTGATAATCTTACAGCTGCAGCATGTAAACAGCCCACCCACAGCTGAACCAAGCTATGTTCCATCAGTCAAATGAGAAATCTTCCTCCAAATCACGCATGTAAAAGTGCTGCATTAAGCAATAAAGGGGGTCAACCCCCCCAAACATCTACCTTTTCTTAAAAAAGTGAGTAATGCTATTTTGTTAAGACCAAGGCATCATCATCTTGACTAGATGGGGTATTGGTTTCCTCCTCTGCAACTGAAGGTCACCCATCTCATGTGCAAAAGTTGACAAATTCCAACTGTCTGCATTCCCTGATGTACATGAGTCAACTTAAACGATGATGGGAAACAGGTTGCCCAGGTCAATATGGGGATACACTGGAAGAAGTAAATCAAGAGCTACACTCATCATGGCTTTCCTTTGCAATAGAGGTTCCCTTTAAGGAGGGATGTGAAAACCCAGGGACAGCTAGAACCACTGGTAAGCAAAGCCTCGCTGCTCCTCAAAAGAGAATTCTTCCCTCCTGGTGAGGGCCCTTCCCAAAGGCTCACCCCTTCCCAAGGGCTCTCCCCTTCAGAAAACTGGGCAAATGCAGCCTTCCCAGAAGAATCATCTGGCAAAAGCTCTACAAGAAAAATACCAGGATGTGTTTCCACCGATTTCCAATCTCCTTTCACAGGTTATGAAATGCATTGAAGGCAACTGAGTCCTTAGTAAAAAACCTGGAGTGGAGTATAGCTATAATTGGTCACTGGGTTTGTATTCCAAAGAAGTTCCTAAAGCGTCATGGCATGATAAAGCCACTTAATGTTTAATTTCTTCTCGCGCATGTATGTATGATGCTGCCATTCCATGGATCATTCAAAAAACATTTTTGTTCGAGCAAGCTTTAAGTCAATACTCTCCATAATTACCCAAGAGTAATACTGCCATTGCCATCAGCTGATGAGTATGTTATTTCATCATAATGGCATATAAAGATCTAACCAGGCACAACAACACATAAAATCTCAGAAGATATTCTGGTATTTGCAAGTTTTGGATATAAATTGCATGGCAGCTAAAAGTTTGACACATTCCTAGCAACATTCCCCATTTACAAATGCAGAAATACAGAGAGGGGTGGGGTTTTTTTTTTTAGTGTTTGTTAATGTCACAAAGATCTTTGAAGTATTGTGACAACAAGTACCCAGTAACACCAAGAATTTACCGGCAGAGAGGGTGATACAATTGTGAATGAATGGACAGGGCTGGAAGACCAACACCAGCCGCGAGAATGTCCCAAACACAATGACTGAATAGGGTTGCTTTGTAGTTTATCATACAAATGCAAGTGCAAACGACAACTGTGATACCAAGAGTTTAAGTACCTTTTTATGGCAGTAAAGAGCTTAGATATGCTAATGGCTGAAACAAAATACAAGGAATGTTCTTTAAAGCATAATTCCACTACCTTTATAAAAACTGCCTAATAACCATCCCACTTCATACTTCCTTCAGCTTATTACCTAAGCAAATATTTATCTTACAAGCACATGAATATATGTTAAAGGAAAAATACTATACAGTAACTTTTGAACAGTTAGATGACTTACACCAAAATTTTCAGCTCTTAATGGATTTTTTCCCAGTGCTAAGATTTTAAAGTTTGTAAGGCCTCTGGCACTATAAATTAGCAATAGCTTTCCCTTTTAAGAAAAGAAGAGTAATAGGGCACAATTTTAGATTTCATGCAACTTATTCAGACCATTGTATTGGCGTCTTAAACTGCAGTCACTCAGCAAATCACATTCTGTATATTAAATAATATATACTAAGGGACTCAGAAGTTGACTACCTAAAGAAAACGCATGTACTAGGCCAAAGGTGGATATCACCTGGGATCACTATACTTCAAGATATTATTATGTCTGTTACTTAGAGCAATAGCTTTCCTGGGAAAGGCAAACATTTCTATCTCTCACCGTACGTAGGCAGGTTTTCACGAACATGAGTCTGAAATTTTCAGTCCTTTGAGAACAACCAAGTTAGAAATTCCGCAACATGCAGTTTTCATCTCTCCCACATTTTGACTTTCTTGTTTGTGGTATCAGTAGCCAGTAATGTGGGCCAGGGGGTGGGGAGGGCCTTTATTGCTATGTTTTCAATTATACTACTGTCTTTAAAAAGCTGTTCACATAGCCAAAACTAGAGAAGACCTTTGTCATTGCCGAGTCACACTTCCTGCCTAATCCAATCCAAAGACAACTAAATATTTTCATCAGACCTGGTAACTTGTTTAAGCAATTCCAGTTTTTGAAAGACAGGGACTGTTTTGAGTTCAAGGCCTCAAGTGATGAGGGCTTCATGAGTAGCATAAAAGCCATACCTAATATTTTGGTTTAGCAGATAAACTTAAAGAGAGTCTTCCTGAAAGGAAAGACAGGAACTTGATTCAGGTCAAGCCACCAAATCAGATTCATGTATGTGTCTCGTGGCTTTCAGGAAAACAAAGAAGATCTGGAAAAAAACCCAACTCAATTGAGTCAAACACCAGAAAAGAAAGAAAGAAAAAAAATCTTTAAATTAAAAAGAGGCTAAAGATTACTTAAGTCTCATTCAAAAGAAATTTAAGACATCCAGTTTTAGATTAACAATGTAGTGCAACACAGGAATTCAGAAAGTTTATTAAAATGAAGGCAAATTTAAAATGTTCCAGCACTCTCCAAATGTTTTGACAATTTCTCAATCCCATCCCTTTATTGTAGTGTAACACTAGCTCTTGATCCCCCTGTGCACTGGAAAATTATTTTCCAAGAAACTATTTATTTTTACAGAAAATATTCGCTCCACCAACTGCATCCACAGCTCTTCCAGTGCTCAGTAACCGACTGTTAAAAACTTGCACCTTATATCTTACCTTCATTTGCCTAACTCTAACCAAATGTATTTTGATATATTAGATAATGATTAACAAATATTTACAATAGATTAAGTTCACGTTTCAGTAGTTCCAAATAGTTTCTAAATGATCCTGGTAATCTTATTACACATATACCTTCAGACAGACTGCTTGCTATCAAGTGCCGTAAGTTACACCCTCATGATTCATCCATTAGGAGAGTTGCTCAGTTTAAAAAAAAAAAAAAAAAAAAAAAAAAAAAAAAAAAAAAAAAAAAAAAAAAAA
>VYXH01000117.1:80411-92829 GCA_013397275.1 Burhinus bistriatus | reverse complement strand
TTTTTTTTTTTTTTAATTGGCCTGTGGAGAGTAAAGGCTGAACACATTTGCTAAGCAGGACCCTGATTCATCATCTAGAATGCAAACAACTGCAGGGCAGCCAGGGCAACCACTCAGCAGCTTAAAAACTTAGGGCACATGTGAGACTCCAGTATATTTAAAGAACTACTGAAGAGGAGTGAGTTTAATCTAGAAATATAGTCTGTTACTGGATGCTTTTGGGTATGTAATGCAATAATAGTCCAATTTAATGAAAATGAAGTATGAAGCAGATATGGCCTTCACTTAATTTTTAGAAATTCTTTTGCGATGTTTCTAGCAGGTAGGCACCATACAGATACAACATTAATTATTACCTCCTATTCTATTTTAACATATTTACTTCACCCTCCATATTACCCACACCAGCTGTAAGCACTAGCATCTGGCAGAAGAGGTCTGCAGCCTCTTCCTGCTCCCTAACAGTAGCTCTGAGAAGGAAACATGGACGGAAGATCACCAGAGGCATGTTTTACTCAAAGCCAGCAAAATCAGTAGTAACATTTAGGAGATGGGAAGGGAAACCATTCCTCTGCTGGATTTTACNCTTCCACCTCTAAAAAATTCCGTGATTTTAAAATCCAAATTTTGTAGTGATGTGTTTAATACTCATTGTCTCCTGTCCCCAAGAAACAGTTATCACCACAGAGGAGGAAGAAGAGCAATATAAACACGAGCAAAAGCACTGTGTGCCAGATGAACGTCCAGAGAGATGGGAAGCTGTGACTGAAGATTTTTGCAATACCGAAGCTGATACCAATGCCTAGTAGTTAACATTCAGTCACTCAACAAATATTTATTTAGAGACAGTGTAACATGCCCACTGCAGAACTTTGAGTTTTAGAAAGAGCCAAGAGATGATTTTTTTTTTTTTTTTTTAAATTTTATTTTAGGAACCTTAATACCAAAGGCAATACAGCTTTTAAATCTTTAATCTCTGGCTGTTAGTTCTAGAGGGTTTGTGTGGCACGTGGCTGATGCTCAAGCCTATACTGACAACTTGTATAGCAGTGAATTTCCCTCTAACATAATCCTGATGAAAACTCAGGTTTAGAATGAAATTGAAGCAATGAGGTCTCTTCTTAATCCCAGCACTAAATGCTGATTTAACCCTAATCCAGGCAAATAGATTTGGGCTTTGTTTTTATTCGACAAAGACTAATGTACTTTAACGAAGATCTTGAAAAGTGGTTGTGTTAAAAGTCATTCTTAAGTTACTGATGTTTAACAAAGCCACTGAATCCATCAACCCTGGGGACACTTGCCATCTAAAGAAGGGGACAAATCATTGTAAAGCTGCAAAAAACCCCCTAAATTCTACAGGTGCTACAATATTAAATGCCACCACCCCCCCCCCCCAAAAAAAAAAAAAACAAAACATACCACANCCCCACCCCCAAAAAAAAAAAAAAAAAGAGACCTTTTCTGGGAGCAGAAAACTGTCAAAAAGAGATAAATTCCTTATCACTGCATCCTTTGAAAGAATCACACAGTATTGCTAGAGCTCTCGGACTTCTAGATCTTTTTCTTTTGTCCTAAATAAAGTCTAGTTTTCAGCGGGTGAGGTTCTTGCTAATTGAAATCCCAGCCCAAAGGTACTGCTGTACAACTCCCAGATGTATCCTGGGTACTTCTAAAACCTTAACCAACCCAAGGCAGTCACAGATACTCCCAGTGGATAACCATAACTAAGTCTTCCTTAGCTCCCTCTAAGTCAATGATGAAAACATAACTTTCCATGGGAGTGTGACCTGGAGCAAGAGACTAACTCAGGTCTCAGACACCTGGGACAAGCCTCCACCTACCTAGCACACCCCCACTGCCCAGACAGCCGAGCCGCTTACGATTTCTCTCCTCAACAGCCACGAGATTACAGCAACCTCACTATTTAAAGTGCTGGTAAAATTCACCTTTTTCTCCTTCACCCTGAAACTTGTTCTATTTCGGGGAACCACTCCAAGATCCATTTGGCACCAGGCCTAACATTTGTTTCTCAAGTAGATCTGCTCCTGGAAATATTTATAGGCTCTTAAGTAGAGATAACATGAGATATTGGTAACAGTAGAAGCAATTCACGTACAGACAAGGAGTTGGATAGTTGTCCCCCTTTTTCCCCAAAGCCATCTCTGTACTTTGTGTTTTTCTTCCATGTCTATGTGCTGCACGGTTTGCATGAGGCACCTGCTGTCAATAATAACCCTGGCTGTGTATATATTACGGTGTAATGAAGAGAAATGTCCCTTAGTATAATTTATTTATAATAAGTTTGTAATTTATGATAACATTTCACCAAGAAAGAAAATAAAAGTAGGAGAAAACCGCAACTATTATATCCCAAGTCATTTATTTCTGTGGAGAAATAGATTTAATTTCATCGCAAGTTGCTTTGGTAAGCCAATGCTTTAGCATTCTCCAAACCCTTAACCCTTTGGTTTCAGCAGTCATAAGAATTAAAACAAGAAGGACCATTACAGCTTGCTGCAAATTAGCATTAATGATGAAACCAAGATAGTTTAATCTAGTAGTAAGTTTGGTCACAACACATGCATTCAAATAAGCGTTCATCATCCTATTTTTGCATACTCAAAATTAATATTAAGCAGCAGCACCACTAACAAGGTTAGGTACTTATATTTCCACAAAGCCAAAGCTGGGGACTACATAAATACTCTTGCATAGTCATTGATTCCCAGCTACTCTTCATTTACAATTGGTACAGACAGCTACAGTCAGATTTCAAATATCTGACAATCCCATTCAGTAACACGGAATCTGAGACACTATTATATAAGTTTTTTCCTTCTTTCTTTACCAGTGACAAAGAAACCAGTCTAAAAATTCACACTGTCTTTCAAAAGTCTTTACATTAATTTCAAGAAGTGCCAAAACCTCTGAATCTCCACAAGTTTTTTTTAGAGCTTTACATCTACTCTCTGCTTCAAAGCAGTTGCAATGGAAGTGTTTGCACAAGCTATGGGAGTTGTTGACTTATTGATTTTATATGATGTGTCCTATAGACAAGGTAAGTACAGCAGCCAAAGGAAAGAACAATGTTTAGAACTGTTTTTCTCTTCAGACAGAGAGGCTTCGGGAACGCAGCTAAAACCTCCAATTACATTTTTCAAATAGCGGAGCGTGTTAGGCCAGTGTGGCCCAAAATCTTGGCCAGTTTGACAGGCTCAGCAGGTTTTCTCCCTGAATTGTGTCACCAACTCCGAGACAAGTATAACAGAGTCCCAGACATGCCTTGCATCAGAAGCGAGCAACGAGCGACACGTGAACACTGCACTCAAGTTCTCAAAGACATAGGTGGAAGCTTTGCTGCAAGAGTCCTACAGAACATCCATGCAAATTAGAAAACTGAAAACAGGACCTCCTGCCCCCTCTCAATGAACATTAAAGGCATCTACATCAGTCAGTTTGAGACATTTCCCAACCATCAGCACAGGTTGTTTTCATTACGCTAAGTGATCACTATTGGGATTTTTGTAAGTCCCCACTGACAACAGTTTTCAATAAAACCAGCAGGATTTTGAAATCACAGCATTCACTGTTGTTATCACAACAATTCAGCTGAAAGCTTTTCCCAAAACCTACACATTTCCAAACAGTGATTGCACAGAGCTTCATCTGGTTATCCAATTGTATGCTTTATTAAGAGTCTTTTGAGCTGTGTCATGTAATGCATCTGAGCCTCAGAAAAGCATTGGAAAATCTGCACATATCACCTTGTCAGAAAAATAAAAGGATGTTCATAATTTGTAGCAAAGTCTAAAGGCAAGGCAACAACTAGGAATCAGTATCCTACTTAAATAAACCATGATTTGTCCTGAACAGAGTAAAGAACTTAAAAGTTTAAGTCCTTCATTGACTGGATACCCATAATGTGGCTTAACGCAGGGTGCTGGCATATTTCCATAGTTACAGGCACATAAATGACTTCAGCAGAGTTCTCCAGCAAGCTGAATTAACTCAGTGGTCACATTATTAACACAGGTTTCACTTTGTACCTAAATAATTTTGTTTGCATATTTTATTTAGTTTTCATTTCTCTGTTCAGGTTCTGTAGTTTTGTCTCCTAAAAATACTCCAGAAGAGAAGATGCTTGTGAACGGATGCTTTTTGATAGAAATAGTCATTTTGGCAGGCTGTGCGCATGCAACTTCAACAGAAGTTTACGTTCAAGTGTATAGCTAGTTCACATTAACAATAATGAATATTTTTTTTAAAGTGATTTTTACCAGAAAATACCTGATATCCCTGCCACACAACCTAAAATAATGAAAACAGAAGGACAAGCCTGAACTTTCTGTTCTGCAAGGCAACTTTAAACTCTTTTCCAGTAAAGCCTGGCAAACAAATGAGAGACTTAATCTCCTGAGAGATGAATAAGTAATTAATGTCAAAATTCCTAAATTTCTTTAATAATTAAGAGGCAGATTATGAAGTATTGAGATGAAAGTACTGAGACTGGAAGTTGTGCTGTTCAGTTCCTGGCATGAAACATGCCGTGTTACTGGCAAGTACCAGAATCGTAGCAGGACTAGTAAGCACTGAGCTCAGAGGTTAGCACGTGTTCTCCTCCGGCACTTACACGGGATAACTCTAGCCAAGATTTTTGGTCCATAAGCAACATGGATGGTTAGTTCCTATTAGCTTCAAACAGAGAGCGGGCTGTGAATTACCCCTTTCGTGGTGTGGAAACTTCAGCCACAAAGAGAAAAAAGAGAACCACCAAATACTGTCTGACCAACCAAAATATTCCATGCCTTGCTTGGTTTATTTTTCTCTTGGAATTTATCTTTTTTGCCCTATAAAAGCTGTGTTAATTTTAATCTTCATACTTTAGAAGATGTCCATAAAAAACATCCTTCGAAAGAGTTGGTTCTCCCATTTTAGGGAGTCTCTAACGTGCCTCTTCCAGACTAACAGAGAAGCAAGTGGGATTTTTAGCAATATGAGACTGCACCCAAGCTGGGAGGAACCAAAACGTTCTTTAGGCATTGCCACAGGACTCCCCCATTTCAATGAAACAGAAAGGCTCCCATGTTTTTGTCTGCCATTGTATTGGGTTTGCATGGCAAGGTTTTGGTAGCGGGGGGCTACAGGGGTGGCTTCTGAAGGGAAGCTTCTAGCAGCTTCCCCCGAGTCTAATAGAGCCAATGCCAGCTCCAAGCTGGGCTCACCACTGGCCAAGGCCAAGCCCATCAGCAATGGTGGTAGCGCCTCTGGGATAGCATCTTTAAGAAGGGGAACAACAGAAGCAAGGGGAGAGTGGTGAGAATATGGAAGAAAAACAACTTTGCAGACCATCAAGGTCAGTGAAGGAGGAGGGGGAGCAGGCGCTCCAGGCACTGGAGCAGAGATTCCCCTGCAGCCCATGGCGATGACCATGGTGAGGCAAGCTGTCCCCCTGCAGCCCATGGAGGTTAACAGTGGAGCAGATATCCACCTGCAGCCCATGGATGACCCCACGCTGGAGCGGGTGCATGCCCCAAAGAATGCTGTGACCCCATGGGAAACCTGCACTGGAGCAGGCTCCTGGCAGGACCTGTGGACCCATGGAGAGAGGAGCCCACCTGGAGCAGGTTTGCTGGCAGGACTTGTGACCCCGTGGGGCACCCATGCTGGAGCACTCTGTTCTTGAAGGACTGCACCCTGTGGAAGGGGCCCATGCTGGAGCAGAGGAAGAGTGTGAGGAGTCCTCCCCCTGAAGAGGAAGGAGCAACAGAGACAGCCTATGATGAACTCCAATTTGATTGGTAATAAATTAACTAATTTCCCTAAGTTGAGTCTGTTTTGCCCATGACAGTTATTTGTCGAGTGATCACCCTGTCCTTATCTCAACCCATGAGCCTTTTGTTGCATTTTCTCTCCCCTAATCAGTTAAGGAGGGTGAGTGATAGAGTGGCTTGGTGGGCACCTGGCACCCAGCCAGGGTCAACCCACCACAGCCATCTGACACTATCCATGTTGTCTCCTAACTAGTTTTTGTCTTGCAGGAGTCTACTGATGAAATGCCAGCTCCTTATTGTCCTTTAAATCCTCACTCCCTCTCCTCCTGCCTTCCATCTTCTCTCACAGACCCATCCCAGACTCCCCCTTCGCAGCTCTTCATCCTTTTCTCAAACTGACAGTTCACTTTCACTCAAAAGGCTCCATTTAAAAAGACTCATTAAATACAGTTGTCATAAATCCATAGATATAAGACAATAAAACATCATAGCACAGAGAAATTTTCTAATATCTTTTAGATAATTCTTGGTGAGAGTCCATCACAACTCTTGGTAAATGCTCTCGTGTTTTATCCTCCAAGTTGAGAACCTACACTAAGCGTGAAACGGCCTGCCTTCCACTACCTACAACATGTTATATGTTTTTCAAAATCAATAAGAAGTTTTTTCAACTTCATTCCCCTTTGCCTGGGAGATACTCATGATCTGCAGTCTAGTCAGCTCCCATCCTTCTGCTTGACTCTTCAGGCAGGTTTTTTCTCCCTGTGTCCCACTACAAGCAGTTTTCTGCTCTTTTAATTATTCCCACATAGGCCTCCTGCAATTTCTATATTGGACTAACTGGAAAGCGCCATAAAATGTGTAAAATACAGAGCAAGCATAGGTTCTGTTGATACTGCCTGAAATGCTTCCGTTCTTAAATTTAAAGGATCACATTAGTCTTTAGAGTTACAAACATACTAGATATTGGGGTTCAGTAAGTTATCCAGCCAAAGATCACTAAACTGCTGTCAGAGTCGCTGCGCTCCAGGTTTGTTCCTTGCAAACATAGCCTCCATTTTTCCTTTGTGTGTAACGGCACAGCGAGCCTCAGCTTGGCAGAGTCCAGCTTACTCAGCATCTCCACCACCTTCCTTCAGGTGCTGCAAGTCTCTATCGCCTTGTGCTTCCTCAGGCTTTGCATCAGCTGCAAACGTTTGTTGGCTAGTTTTTGTTTACTCCAAGGGTGCTCTGAAAAGTAATCAGGGTTGGCTGAAGAACTAAGCTTTTCCAAACCTTTCTAGAAACACTGTCCCCCTCGCAGTTACATTTTGAGACCTGTCAGCCATGTAGTTTTAATACACTCAGTATCTTCCGCTAAACTGAGTCATTCTACTTTGTAATTTAAACAGTGTATGACATCACTTGAAGTGCTTTACAGGAAGCAAAGCACGTTTCTTAAACACTGCTGATTTCTGGAAGTAAACCTTCTAGAAGGATTTTGTTTGCTGTAGTGTAAAATACACCCCACTACTGTTGTGTGGCACTAAGTTCATCTGTTCATTCTTTACCAGGTTTCATATTAGTTGTTCCATTATCTTCCCAAGAATACAACTATAATTTATTTTTCTAAAAATGCTGTGAAAATGTTAAGTTTTGGGTCAAATCGCTTTATCTTTTCCACAGTTTCAAACAGCTATTTGAGGAAGAAATCAGTATCCCAGAGACCCATTCAGACAGCTCTTTTAAAACTCTCAGATGCAAGTCATTTCAGACTGTCAGTATGCAAGTAAAGAAACTCCTATTTAGTATCCTCCTTTGTTATGAGCAATACTGAAACACTTTTGATTTCATCCTGTGATTTCTATGTCACTGAACTTCTCAAATACAGTATAGAAATACAAATACTCAGCCTTTTATCATTACCGCTTATTCTCCTGTTTTTACATTTAAGTGAACTAATAACATTTTCTTCACTCATTTTTTTTTAATCCCTTTCAGCATAGGCTCTACCATTCATAGCTCTACCAATGGCCCTACCATTTTAATTTCCTTTTCTTGCAAGTTCTCTGTCATCAATAGCCTGATCTGCATCAGTCATTCGTTTTGCCCGCACGGCCACCTTCCTTACTGCAGCTACCTGCAGGAGCTTTTTGAGCACCTAGCCACACTTGCATAAAAAAGTCACACTAGAATTAAGAAAAACATGAGCAACAACTTCAAATTATGAATCAGCCAACTGATCCCATGCCAAGGTGGCTAAAGTGTTTAACACCATCTTTGCAGCTGCATTTGTCAAAAGCCAGCTGTGAGTAGGCTGCTGGTACAGTGACACCAGTGACAGTGATTATGTATCCTGTAGAACAGAGACAGAATTAGTAAGAGAATACTTAAGTTAAACACTCTCACCTTGTCTTTGGCATAGGATACTTAAAGATTGGGCTAAACTAAACTCAGAACCTCAGATGGTTATTCTTTGAGATCTAAAAGGGAATGGTTGCTGCACCAGAGGACTAGAAGAGACAAACTTGGTGGCTACCTTTAAAAAGGGAGGGCACGGGGTGGGAGAGGAGATGTCAAATAACATCTAGATTTCTAGACTAAACTTAAATCCCTAGAAAAATTATATGGCAAATAATTAAGAACTGAAGAGAGTAACAGCAGTTACTTTGGATCTATTAACAACAAATCTTGCTGAACCAAATTAACTTTCATCTGGAACGCAATTGCAGGCCTTCTAGATAGGAAGCAGTGACTGCCATGTCTCTCAAATTCATTAGTGCTGTCTGGCAAGCCACAGAATACATTGATGAATCCTTTCATTTTTAGCTGTAGTCCATTAGAGAGAGAGGAGTTTCTGGGTGTATGTTGAATGATAGCATTAGAAAGAAAAGATAATTTTGGTAAACCTGGAAAAGTGGGGGAAAAAAGTTAATTCAGTAGGAAAAACGAAAGTTATTAGGAGAGCTGACTGCACAGATACAGTGTGGAAAACAAGAGGGGAGTCAAAAATTCTGCAAGAAATAATTTGGAGACTACAGGGTGGATCACAAAGTCAGCATAATTCAGCATTTCCTACTCTGTAACAGCATGATAATCCTTGTACGCAGACATCTATGTGAGAGTGCAGCTCATAAGACGTGGAAAAGTTCTGCCACTCTGCTCAGCATTTAGGTCTCAGCCAAAAATCAGTAATATCAATAAATAAATCAATCAATAGTAATTCTGCAACAAAAAAATGTTCATGCTGAGAAGAACATGCTCAGTCACTGGAGGAGCAACCACCTAAACAGCTGTGCAGCAAAAGGGTTTAGGAAAAACATCTAAATGTTTTAGATATGTCACATGTCACTTTGTACATTTTCAAAGAGATTTTATGACATTCACATGTAGTAATAGAGATTGGTTTAGGCGAGTCAGGAAGTCTCCATCTGTGCCCCTATGAAGTCAAGAATCTTAAAATCACTTACTTTTATCATCAATCTCATTACTGTAGATAAATCTCTTTAGATCCCATTTGCTAAACTTCAAAATAACACGAAAATGTCAGCTTTCATTAAAAAAGGTTTCTAAACCTCACAGTTTCAGAGGAAAAGTTAAAAAGATGACACAAGCAAAATCTCAGGAATCAGAAGGTAAACAGTGGAGGGGGGTGGGGGGAAAGCCCAAGCAGTAGGGGAAAAAAAAAAAAATCAGAAACAAGAAGAATCCTAATACACGACAAGGCAATTGAATCAATTATCATGGATCTGGACACATACTTTTCCAATACAGCTAGCAACAACAGTCCACCTCATTTTTTCTGAAATTACGTAAATATGTTGAAGGAAGCCTTTTTCCTTTAATACTCTCCAAGCAGTGATGTATAGTACGAATTTCTTGGGCCACACACCTATGGTATCTACAAATGACATATTATTCAGCTTATTTTTACTATGTGAAAGGCACAATTGTAGGGAGACAGTTTGTTAAGAGCACGGGTTTCTGAAGCACTCAACTGGTGCTGGAACAGCAGGAGAAGGGCTATACTCTTTCATGCATTTCTAAGTTTAGACACGTACTTGACAACTTCTAGCTTCTGCTGGAGTGAGCTGCGTGGTGGAAGAGAGGGCTGACACACGGCCAGGAGGATCCACCGGTGCTCCGTGCGACCGTACCAAGTAATCTGGTTGAAGAGGGCAGGCGGGCAAATTTCAAAATGACAGATACACAGGCACACTCAAACTTTCTGAAGTAATTCAGTAACGCACAAGGCGGCCAACAGAAAGCCACACATGTGTCAATAGACTACTATACTTTGGTATAGTGTAAATACCACTGAAAGGACCTTGCCTCCCGCCCTTGAGACTCCACAGCTGGTTTCAGTGTGCCTTTGCCACAAACCTCCCGACAATGGGGTTCTAGCTGTGACTAATCCCATTACCAGCCACTGCAGCAGGTAGCAGCCAAGATGATACACATCTCTCTATATGACTATGATATGCCACGTTCTGGTTTCCAGTCAGGCTTTCTATTACTTATTTTCTTTTAAATTCAATATATTTGAGGGCTTTATATTATTACCGTACCCTCAATAAACATTTCTATTCTCAAACATACAAGATTTGAAATCCGGGAAGCAAAAATTCCGTATCATTTTGCCGAAAGAATGGCATTAAATCTTTGATGTAAATAACTGCAGACCCAGACTCCACCGGATCCTGGATGCAGAAGGAGCAGAGCCAGCGGAGGGAGGAAGCCGCTACAGCTGGGCTGAGAGAGTCCAAGGGCAGAAAAGGCAGCAGTTGTGCTCCATTGAAATACAGACTGTCTGCCAAGTTCTCCAACTGCACTGCATCAGGAAGTATTTTTTAATCCGTTAAAAAAAAAAAAAAGAAAAAGAAAAAGAAAGAGGGGAGGGAGTGTGATTATTAGAAACAGGGTGACTTCTCTATCTATTAATCGGCATTTTCCTAGAAAGACTAATTGTCTCAAGATATTACTATTTTTACTGTTCTTTCGGTAGTAAGAAAAACTCTAAGGTGGAGTTTAACACAGCTGTCTCATAGCAGGTTATCTCTTGTTTACAGTACATTTTGATACTGTCTTAAGCACTGAAACAGAAACAAACAGGCATCTAAATACATGTTACCACAGTTTGCAGAAGTGATGAATTATTAACTATTTCCTGTCATCTTTTACATTATGTTAATTTGCTTTATCTTGCACATCTGTCACAGGCATCCTCCCATCCAACATACGGGAAAAAATATATTTTAACAGAGTTATTCATGCTTATATGTTGTCAATATAGCTGACATTAAGATAAAACAGGTCAAATCTTCAGAGAAATTGCACTGGTTACTCAGTCTGAGTCTACTGGCCCTCAGTCTATGCAACTTGTCTTACAGTCCCCACCTTCTAAAACAAGTTCTTTTCATCACTATCACTTTTTTTTTTTTTAATAAATCTTCATTTAGAAGTTAAAACAAAAAAAATTACATAGGAAAAAAATCATTTAAATTCATGCTCTATCACAATAATCCTTTGTTATTTTTACTTTTCTAATTCAGGATAACCTTCAAGTTTGTTTCCTTACAGGATCACCCAGTTAGCATGGGAACAATAAGGCATCATGGGCTTTAACCACTTCTCGAATGAAAATAAGAGGTCAGAAGACCCATTGACTGCAGCCAATGCTTTATTCCCAACTTTAAATACTATAAATACAGAAACTCCATCTAAAGCAATGGCTTCCAATAGCAATACAGACTAAACTCTTGTGCACGTAAAGTATTAACATGAAGGCAGAAATTGGGTTAGGTGTCCAGTGTATATGGTTATGGTATAAGAAAGCATTTTCTTCTTTATTTATTTGCATAGGTCTCATTTTCCCATTCCTGGCAGAGGATGACTGAACGCATGCAGATACTCGGTTGCTGTACATCAGGTGCCTCCTTTAAAGTCAGCAACGTCATGATAAACTAACTCAGTCAATTTACACTAGCTCAGTGTTTCCTACCCTGGAAAAGTTCTCTATAAATACTCATAGCTCAGTAAGTAAGACTGCAGTACAGACACGCACCCTCTTCCCCCACACCATTCTGAACAAATACCATGTTCTTCACCTGTTTATAGTATTATGATGTGTAACCCAAGAAATCAATGGAAATCCCACAAGCATGCTCCAAGCCCATCATTTTGTCTTTGACCTGTGCTTTGTTTCAGTTTTCACCTGTGTTCATTAGACATACGAACCCTGGCTCACTCATAGTAACATACACACACGCACAAAAAAAAAAAGGCATGCTACGATGTGCTAGAGAGGTGTGTTGAACCATAGAGGCTTCCTGCCTCAGAAGTCCTGATCTTTCTTCTTTCCAAAATGCAGAAGTCTAAAGCATTGTTAGCTCAGCGTTATACAGAGATGCATCATGATTGGTAACATGTATAGTCTAACCCAAGGTTGAGGGTATTTCAACTGAAGGCCATGGAAAAGAGATGCATTTTGCATACACCATCTGTGCATGCAGATCCTTAGAAACAGAGGCCTCTCTCTTTTGAGTAATATTCAAAGCTTTATTACTACCAATTGTCAATAATATTGACTAACTCTAAGAACACCAAAACTGCACTGATACTGTAAAAAGTGGGGGTTTTGTGGTGTGGTTTTTTTTTTTCTTTTT
>VYXH01000117.1:65712-76459 GCA_013397275.1 Burhinus bistriatus | reverse complement strand
TCACCACTTGTGTTAATTTTCTTAAGATCTTGGCTTTTGAGCTCCCTGGGATACCTCAGGAAATGTGGGTTTCCTCATCCAAGCCAGCCAATCTTGTAAATTGGTACTGTAGAAACCAGCAGCGGGTGTGGTTAGCTCATAAAACCACTGGAGAAATAAACTGCAGAGACTCTCTAGCAATGCGATCGCTGTTAGGGCATGGGAGCAGCCACGGGCACCGCGTTAAATTCCCTTGTCTCTGAGGGGAAGACTGTAGCACCCCTGATCTCAACCTAAAATCAACTACGAGCCGGTCCCATACTAGCTAGCTGCTTTTCCAACTCGCTGTCTGGAATTGCTGGCACATGGGGCCACCAGCTCTACACTCTGCCTGGTGCCTCTCCCAAAAGGGGCAGAGGAGCAAGAGATGCCCTTTGCCTTGCCAGGCAGCTCCGGAGGTGCAACACCTATTCAAGCACGCTTTAAGCCACAGGAAGAGTGCAAGAGAAACAGCTACATCAAAGGGCACAGCACTATCCTAGCAGACATACTGGTGTAGAAAAGGTGTTTTCTTGTACATAAACCCCGGGACTGAAAAGGTAGAAGGTTGACAATAAGCTTTTGAAATTCAAAGTAGGATTAAAAAAAAAAAGTGATCTTACCACAGGAAACCTGCATCTTTATGTAGTACAAGAAAAGTTTTAGGAGTTTCCAAGTGTAATCATCAGCTAATGGCTGGTATAGATGGGCAGACTCTAAGACTGTAAAAAGGCTTGAGGAAGCTTGCTGCACCGTTACTGGTACCTCAGGGCACTGCCAGCTGACAAGCACTGACACAGCACACGGTGCCAAGTCCATTGACTGTCTTCATTGCTTTGTACCGCATTCTCTCCTGGTCCTAAAACATTTTCCACCTGGGACGGTCTCTTTATAAAATAGATTCTCATAAAAAGCAAATATCTGTATGTGCTTCTACATGGAAGAAGAGTGGCTGAATGAGTGAACTGAGAGCAGAGCAGGTGAAAAACTTGAAGTACTCTATCACGGCAAGTCAAGGGTGAAAGTTTACTGAAACCACAGTAAACAAGTTCACTTTTAACCATTTAGTGTATGCTGTTTACCAGCTAAATTCACTCTAACCCCCCTTTAGCACTGCAGCGATCACATACTTCGCTTTGAGCACTGGTGTCACATACCTGAGATTAGGGAGGTATTCAACTAGATTGCTGAAATTAGAGATCACAGAGCAGTTTGTCAATAGCTGTATAATTATTCCAGTTTAACAGGAACAATAAGACTTCATCGAGTTCAGTTTGAGCAGAAGAAGGAAACAAAATAACAGGACTCCTATAAAAATATGTATAAACACTACAAACTTTGAGCCAGTGTACATCAATGAAGCTCGAGATCTTTAATGGACACTTGGGCCCAGCAATACTGCCTAAGGATCTGTCTCTAACAAAACCAATGGGTTTATTTAAGCTACAGAGTATATGAACAAGAAGTGCTGCTTCAGGGCCCCGTCTGCTTCAACTTTTCTGATTTTTTTTGGTCGAATGCTCTCTTTGGAATCAATGGCAACATCGTGATGTACTTCCAACAAAAGGATGAAGTTAAGAAAGACCAAATTTCCCTCGGTATTTTTTAAATTGTATTGAAAGCAGGCTTGAACAGTATCTCAATCGCCATCCACAGATTACATGATGAACGGAAGAGAGCCAAAAAAGGGTTAGGAATAAGGGCAAAGTTAAATGCAATAAAACCTGGGAAAACATCAGCTATACACAGGGTTTGGAAGGAAAATAATTTGACAAATGTTAAAGCATAGTAACACGGAAGTGTGAAATTCAGAGCTGGGTCTGTTTCATCCCCGCTGCAAAGCGGCATCATTTAAATTAAATTCCAGTGAGCAGCAGTTTGGCCCTTGCAGTGAAAGCAGGCAACATGACATGCCACCAATGCTGCCACCAACAAGTCCGATCTTTCGAAGGCTTGAATCAGAAAAGGGCAAAAATGCATTTCTTGGCAAGGCCAGTGACAATCCAGTAGAATTTTTATCTGAACTTCAGAAAGTTGTAAACAGTTGTGAGGGATTTTGGAGAAGAGCTTCAAAACAATTATGTGGTTGGATGAACTGACTAAGGCTTCTTCACAAGAACTAAACATATCTAGTCCGGCTGAGCAGTGTCCAAGCAGCAGCGGGAGACAGACCTGGGAATTTTTGAGAGTCTTCATCTGAATTCCAAACACTGAAGGTACTTACAGAAATACAAAGCAAATTAGTCTCGTGGGATAAAATACTTTTGTAAATATTTTATTTTGAAAAATATTAAATTTAACTTTTTAAAAAGAATTTAAAAAAAAATTATATTTTTTCCCTACCAGAACATAAGATGGTGGGGAAAAGCACCCCCCCATAGAAAAGTGATTCTGTTGTGAAATAAGTAGCTGAGGAAAGCAGCTGCATATCAATCTAGATTAGCAGGTACTAACAACCAAATTTGAGGGGGGTTATTTACTGGAATCATACAGAGCCTGGAGGGGTAGCACACTTAATGAACTGAGATAACAGAAAATAAGA
The DNA here is from genome assembly GCA_013397275.1 of Burhinus bistriatus. NCBI lineage: Eukaryota > Metazoa > Chordata > Aves > Charadriiformes > Burhinidae > Burhinus > Burhinus bistriatus. The sequence continues at coordinate 73,899 of VYXH01000117.1, read as the reverse complement.
TTCTTTGGACCTGAAGACAGACTTCTTTGTGTTCTCCAAATTCATAGTCTAAAGTATCTCCCTTCTGAAGTTTTTGAATTATCAACACCCTGATTATTTCAAACATCTAAATGCTTCACTAAAACTTTGACCCACTATTTTATACAGAAAGCTCTTCCTCATAGGAAAAAAAAAAAAAGTTGGTTTTCCCTTATCAGTCATAAACAAAGTTTTGCTTGCATTAGTTCATTTGCAAATTTATTTTGTCCAGGCTGTTTTAAGTACATTGGAATACAGGTGTCATCAGAGCATATCGATCACGTTGTCAGAATCTGAGGGTTTTTAGGTTCACAGAAAGAGCAGACAAATGCAGGGGGGAAAAAGAGCCTGTAATTCTGCTTTTTGTTATCCTCATGTCTGGAATACTGACTGATGCAAATATCTACTTTTAACTGGTTTTGCATTTAGTTACATTAGCATACATGGGCACATTACTGGATTGGTGTCTCACAGGGGAGTCGTGTATTGGCAGGAACAACAGACTACAGCGGTCTAGTCAGTATTTTCCAATTCTTAGACCTATGTCTTACTGAAAACTGGCAATCTTTCCCACATCTTATTCCAGCTTAAAATAACCCCTAATTGTGGTCTAGTCTAAAGCTTGGCATCTCTCAACTTTATGGCACAAAGATACACAAATATAGTAATGTTTATTTTCTACATATTATATCTTTCCGTTCATGTTGGTGAGAACCCTTTTACATGAAATCTTCCTCCAGTTCTTCCCCTCTCTCCTTATCTGCACACAAACTTCACATTCTTCTCTATTTTCCCTTTTAGCTCAAATTTTCTCTCCTTTGGGAACAATAACTGAGGCACAGAAACTTCCCAGTTACATTTGTTTTTCCCTCAGAAATTAAGATGATAGACGTTGGTAGGGGAAACAGACTGCACAGTAGCAATTACACTTATGTTGAGTACAGCATTTGGTCTGTGTATTTTGGTTGCCTTCTGAAGGTCCTTTTATTTTAGCCCCAGGCCTACTTGGCTGCAGTAGGTCACTTGTTTCCGACAGCAATAAAAATAAAAATGAAACAGCCCTGAAAGCAGCATTCTTTTTTTTTTTTTCTCCCCCCCGCCCGAGGATGTTGTTTTCCAGCCTGTCTCAGTTTCCGGTTCCCATGAACCAGCTTGTCGCTGTTGTGTTTGGATCCACTGCACCATAGGAAAATGTTAAAAGGCTTGCTTTCTTTTAAAAAAACGAGAGAGATTTTAATAGAAAGCCACCTTGGTTTCCATGCATTCTTTTTTTTTAAAAAAAAAAACAAAACCAAAACCACCAAACAAAAAACCCCACAACCCACTAATTTTTCAGTCTTTTCTCTGTTGTCCTCTTTGTATTCATTCCAGAAAATCCCTTTACATCTTTACTGAGACTTCGCAGGGTACCGAAGGGCCAGGGCTTAGCTTTTCACAGCAACTTACTTTCCCTATCAATGGCGCTGCTCTGCCAGGAGAGGCTCTCAAGGATTTTGCCCCTTGCAGCTGGCATTTTGGGAAAGTGTGTTCCATTACCCCTCGAAACGCCAGCCCGTGTGACCCCACCATGGCTTCGCCGGCTAGCTAAGAATGAGAGCTGGGCCAGGGCCTCAAGACCATTCAAGTCCCTCTTCAGATCCAACCCATTCCTCTCTGCTCCAGAGGTACAAGCACAACTGGTAACAAAAGCCCAAGGAACAGGCCTGTTGCTCTGTGGAAATCACAGTTTGTGTAAAACACACACACATATATATAGCTACACTCTGGTCTTCAGTCATTACTGCAGGACTTGGAGTCAATAGAGGGGTTTTTGCCTTTTTTTATAGCCTAGTTTGATAAGCTAAAATAGCTGACTATGCTTCCATTAGGAGGTTGGAGTGGATGATCCTTCACCAAAGCCCCTTCCAACCCAAATTGTTATCCCATGACACCAAAATGCAATTGAATTCTCAGTCCACCCCCCCACCCCTCGACTAGCTTTTGGACTTGACTGATTTCTATCCAGCTTGGCAAAGGGGTATTAATAATTAACATCCTGGAAGTTGTGGGGGTTTTTTTGTTTGTTTGTTTTTTAATTTTGGGGTGGTTTTTTTTTTTCCTTTTAATTATGTCAGGATGGAGAAGAAAGATGAAAAGCAGATTCCTTCACCCCCACCCCTTTCCTGGGAAAGGCAGAGAGATTTCACGTTTTGAATGCTCTTTAGCAACAGCACATACATCAACCAGCCGATTTCCTTCAGCTGTTTATGCCTGTGACTCAGATAAGTCAAAGACACCAACTCTCACGCAACAGCCCCATTTTCCCCTCCTCGAGACGCCAGCCTTTCTCCAGAGGTGCTCACGCCCTGATCTAGTGGGCATCAAGCAGAAGTAATGGTGGCCCACAGCTGCAGCTCCAAGCTCTGGGGCTCCCCGGCAGACCCCGAGATACACCCCATACTCCTAAGGAACCACAACAAACCCCTAGAAGTGGCTTAGACAAAGCCTGGGGGAGCTACCACATACTTTGGTGTCACTGCCACAGATAAATTGCCCTTCTTGGTGCAATTTCATGCCAGAGATGGCTGTTAAATACTTTGGCAATTTTCCTCTCGAAAACAGCCACGCGTACGCCAGACTTCACAGAAACTTTGAGGTGCTCTCACACCCCAGAAGGTTTTCAACCCTGAGCAGAGGTACGAGGCAGATTTGAAAGCGAGATTGGGCCCTCAGTCAACAAAACATCCAGGTTTCTAAGGGCACTATCTCACCCTTACGTGGACAGCCGGAGAGCCCCAGCACGCGCCACCCTCGGGGCGACAGGCGAGGAGCTCCAACTGCGGCCCCATGGCCAAGGATGCCTCGCCAGGGCTGTACTCACGCTGTCGGCACCGGTGAGGCACGCCGGCTGCCTGCGGGTAAGTGGATCAGAGATAGCGGGATCCCTTGCCATAAACCAACGTGCCGTTCCACACAGGAGCCACAGGTCCTGGTTTGTGCCTCTCTGGTTCCTCCTCCCTCCCCCCGATGTGGGGTAAAATGCAGTAGAGATTGAAAGGTTTAAGGAAGTCCCACACATTTATTTTTGTATATATTTATGATGCAGGCAAACCCAAAACATTAAAAAAAAAATCTTCCCCTCTAACAGGCTGCACGTGAGCATGGCACATTTAAGCGTTGACTCACAGCAGCCGGGAGACTTTGGCTGTTTTCTTAAATCTCTATATCCTGATCCCTTGCTGCGGTTGACATGTATGTGGGGGGTACTGTCATCTTATCCCATCCACCACCACACCCCCCCACACCCCCATGCCCAGGCACTATCACAGCTTTTTTCACAGCTCCTCAACCTCTCATGCCAGATCTGGCTGACCTGCCCTCCGCACTGGCATGTTTGGGGAGGTGGGGAAGGTTGGGGGGTGTGAGGGAGCAGGACTGCAGGGCCAGTGTGTGCCTGCCTGGAGCAGGAGGAGTTCAGTGCCATCACCCATTTTGGGGGCAGGCAAGGAAAAGAAGCAGGAGTTATTCTCCATGTCCCATCGTTCACAGCAGGGCTACGCCTGTTCCCGAGAAAAATCCCATTTGTGTCCATCCTGGGATTTTGGCTCCCCTGTCCCCTCCTGTTCCCACTTAGGCCTCCCAGGGAGGGGGGGAAAAAAAAAAAATAAAAAAAAAAAAAAGAGAAAAAACCCCAAACCAGCAGAGCAGTGGTGGTACTGAGAAAAACCTCAAAGGCCAAACTGACAGCTCATTGCACAGAGCAGTAATTGATCGATCCCACACTGATCACACATTGCGCACGGGTCTACTTCTGTGTGCGACGGAGGGCAGCGCCGCCGGGATCCTGCAGGCCAGTGCTGTTCTGGAGAATTCCCGTAACCCCTTGAAAAGGTTCAGAGCTGGGGGGAACCCCACTGGTTGGCGCTGGTTTTGCCACTCAGCTTGCTAGCCTCCTGCAACAGGCCAGCAAGCTGCCTGGAAAGCCTGCGTACCCTGCCCTGTTTCCACTTTATGTGTGATTTTTGGAGGCTGGTCTATGAGGAGCCCTGTCCTGGGATCCCACGTGGGTGGGACGCACAGCCTCCTGTTCTCCGGCACTGCAGCACTTGGTGGCACCCACCTCAAAGGGTCTCGCTCCCAGCCGTGGCAGCAGTGCCCTGCCGGCAGGGCTTACGCCATCTTCCAGCTCAAGTCTGTGGCATTGTGTACGTGGTGGTGTCCTCCCGACACCTCACCCCCGACCCCTCCAGCCCTGCCTCAAGATCTCTCAGAAAAGCAAAGGCATCACGTTCCGGTCTACAGAAAGCACAGGTGGGCCACACCACCCTCCTTGCGAGTTCCAGTTTGTTGCCCAGCCAGTGGGAATTGCAATTGCTTTGTATGAGCACTTTTACACAGGCGGCATTTTGCGTCTGAAAGATCAACAGAGTCCAAGTAACCGCAAAAATAGAATCAGATGCAATAACATCTTACATAAGCTTTGGTTAATAATAAGCCCAACTTTACTCAAATCCTAGTGACTCTAGTCCTAGTAGTGACAAGATAGAGGAGATAACTATGAGAACATATTGAACTATTTACTGTGATTTGATGAGATTATCCTTCCTACACTTTGTAAATTGTTAATAAGGAAAGGACATACTTGGGGTCCCCTCCTCCCTCCCGTTGCTTGGGATTGTTCAGGTAGCTTGAAGCAAACATCTGATTTAATGGACTGATTGCAAGTGTTACAGCACAGATTTGTGAATTATGTTTTCTTAGGACCCAAAAGATGTAGAGACATACCAAGTGGGATTCTCAGCTATCTGTTGGTTTACCTCTCTAAAAAATCAGTGGTAAAGCCCTGTTTAAAAAAACAAACAAACAAAAAAGAAGTAACATTACTTCCACTGGTAGGATAAACTGAGTCCTTTTAAAGTCTGTCCTGGCTATCCTTGTGCTTCTTGATTAGACAAGCTGGCCTTTATAAACTATGTTCGCTTCTGCCAAAAGCCACCCTGCTTGGTCAGGGAATAAACTGAATTTCTGATAAACTGGATTATCCATTTTGGAGCCCTTTGAACTAAGAAAATATTAGTCTTCCCTCCTGCCTCGCAGCAACTGTAACAAGGGTCTGAAATACTGCCACAGAAGTTTACAAAGTGACCTGAGAACAGGCACTTGCCTGCCTGTTCCTTCTATTCAGGAGACATTATTTGAGGAAAGTGTTAAATAGATACTATTATCAGCCCTACCTATCCTCTTCTGCCATGGAGACAGTAATGTTCTAGGACAGGTTAGAGACAAAAAGGCATCCAAGCCTTCAATAGCTAGGTGACTAAGAACATACATTCCAGGGGCAAACAAAGGAAAGGAATTTAAATGTATTGAAATGCAACAGTCTCAGCCTCAGAGATATTAACAAAGAACATGCCCTATAAAGGAATTTGCAAGGTCACAACCTGGTAAGAATATTCATAATTCCTTCTAGACACTGCCAACTGGCTTTGCAACCTTCTCTAAAGCCTGTTCCAAGTTACGCGTTGCTTCAGGTTTTGGTGTCTCAATAAAATACATGCTGGTGTATTAATAGTACCTGTAACTAATGTGAATTATTTAGATATGTTCATTAAAGGCAACACAAAACATACGTTTGCTCATATCAGATCATCTGTTTTTCCTCAGTTTGATGACAGAAGGCCAACCCAGATGTCAGTTACAGAGACCACTTCAAAAGCAAAGGCACTTCTCAGAACAACTTTGGAAGAAGAATGTAACACTCATTTTTCAATTACAAGCTGAATTTGCTTTAACATTTTTGACCACATCTCTGTTTTTGGCTACTTATACCTTTGCTGTTGTTCTCTATACTTAGTGAGACAAGGACTGTTTGTAGAAGGATAAAATAGAAGCATATGCGCTGACATAAGACACTTCCATAACGTATGAAAAAGGTGACAAATTTTAACAGTATTAAAAGTTATTTTTTTTTCTTTGAAGCATTAGACTTCCTAACTTTAGCAGTGTCCTAACATTTTTTTGATTTTTTTTTAATGTATTTTTTTCTCAATGAGGGAATGCACATGTGTACACGTCACAGTAAAAACTAACATCTCAAAGTCATGGTGGAAGGAGCGTCCAGGTTCAGATGTGAGCAGTAGCACTGCAGTAGACGGGAACAGGTATCACTGGATCACAGCATGACCCCAAATAAGTTATTTGACTGCTCAGCTCCAGTTTCTCAGTTTGTGAAATGGGAATATTAATGTTTAACTACCTCAATAAACCAACATATGCACACAAATACTGAAAACGCCACGGTACTTCCATGTTAGAAATACAAGTTAGTACACGGGAGCTCCTTTTACCAAGAATTTGACCCTTTGCCAGTCCCACCACCCTCCAAAAAAAAAAAAAATGCCTAGAAGAATGACACAAAATTGACACAAGGCCTTGCAGCGAGGATGATTTGGGGATTTAACTTATCAAAGAGAAGGTCAAAAGTTAACTTGATCACAATCTACAGGTACTTATACAAAGAGAGTAGCTATAACTAGAGGGCTCCATCTCTTAGACAAAGGCAAAACAACTACTAGAAATGCAAATTACCCAAGGCTGCAATGAACCAGCCAGCAGTTACAATCTTCAGATCGAGGCTGAAGAGCATGAATTTCTGAGATACACGCTAGGTCACTGGGTTACCTGCAGGCATCGCTGGCCAAGATCACACATGCATTCTTTGCAGAGGGCTCAGATTAGACTCTCTTAATGCATTCTTCCAGCCTCCATCTAGAAAATTATTTTTTAAACAGCACAAATTGAATTAAATATCGAAAAGGGCATCTTTATCCAAGGGCTGCTAATAACTCAGGAAAAACTAAGACTGAAGCAGTAACATTGGCTAAAACATTGTTAAAGTTTCTGTAGCAACCATTGAAGTTGGTAGCTTTAACATCAGCTCAGTATGGTTTAAAAATGGTTTTCTTGGGGGAGTGTGGGGGAAACAGGATGGCGATTTTTGCTAGAAAGGGGTGGTGAGGAAGGCAGACAGCTGAGGGCAGCCCCGCAGCGCTCCACTTGGTACGAGGGAGGCAGGGACAGGTAGAAGAAAGTTATCGTGTGTCAAAAGCCTCAGGAATGAGAGCAAAGGTTTCACATCAGCTACCTCACTACTGGGAATACTCTGCTTCTTTCACTTGTACGCAGCCTGTCTTCTTTCCCGATTTGAAACCTTTATGTGAGAATGCACAAGAGCCTATTTGTTTTCCCCTTGTCCTCTCATTTTGGGTAAAGACAGGTAATCAGCACTTGCCAAATTTGAACAGCACAGTCTTTTGAACAATTAATCCAGCTGGAAATAACTGCATGAGGTAAATGGTAATGGACAAAGACAGTCTTTTTGGACCCACAGTTCTTTCAAACAAAGTTTATCAAGCCTAGGAAATCAAAGCCCTGCACTGTTAGGCTGCTCTTATCCATCCTTATCACGATTAAGATGACTCCAGCATCTACAGGCAACATCACTCAGTAATGCAGGCAACTCTGAAAGGGCTAAGGGAAGTTAAAACTACAGCTGTAAGCAGGGATCAGTTTGGATATTCTCACCTAGCCTGTTATTCCTTCACACATCTCAGAGCTGCAGCTAAGAGCCATCTTCTAGAAGCATGCCCTCTTCTTCACAGAAATAATTAAAAAAAATAAACCCAGAAAGTAGTGCCTAATTCCCTGGAAACTCTCACCTTTGGAGTTAGATGTCTACACAGATTGCCTTTCGATTAAAAAAAAAAAGATATTCAGGCTCCAAATTAAACAGGGTTAAAGGAGTGCTCTGTTTGGATACAGAGGACTTGGATTTAACCCTTCCTCTTCTTTGCGATTTAGAACTTAAATATGAACCTATGTTTTCTACCTCCTGGAGGCCCAACAGGCTACTGCATCCTAAAAGTACTCTGGAGCAAATACTGGTGAAGATTATGTTGAAATGATGCACTGCCTGCAGTGTCACATTCCAGTGTCACATTATTTACAGTAAACATCCATGAACTACATGTACTCTTATCTCCTGATTCAAAGGTAGTTGGCTGCAGAGACCAACAGAGACGAAACCACAAACACAACATTATGTGATTTGCTATTTACTTTCCATCATTTACCAACACAGATCCATACCCAACTGGCAAGGGATTTGGTTTGGGTTGGTTGTTTTTTTTC